>JAODUP010000548.1:615000-680361 GCA_025642065.1 Paralvinella palmiformis
GTGTGTGTATATCACCACCAGCCAGCAACATAGATATTAAAAAGGAAAAGAATATTAATATATATATCTTAAGAGCTTCAACAGGATATAAAACACAATAAATTACAGAAAATAACACAAATTAACAGGGCAGGCAAGAAATAGTGGTAAGATGTACTTTTCTCAAGCCTGACTAGCTTGAGGAAAACAATCTGGACAAAAAGAGTTGGTGCAGGTTATTTGGCTTTGATAAGAACTAAAAATATTGCCTTCATATAATTTTTAAATTTTGAACGTAAAATATTATATTATTATTATTATTATTATTATTATTATTGGATTTTGCCTATAAGACAGCAGTATTACGCCTAGCATAAATAAATTCCCATCCAGTCCCCTAAAATTCTACTAAGACACAGCAAGTATTCCATTTAATATTTTAGGAACACAGCGATCTACCTGTTAGACATTACAATATTTATTATAAACTTTTAAATCAATTAATAACATGACACCGAAATATCCGTGTGAACAGGTGTCCATTAGGAAGTCATCCCGAAAACTCATCCAGTCAGATACTATTGCAGGTGCCAGTGTCTCGGCTCAAGTCATATGGTGATTGTACGTTTAGTGTTGCAGCCCCCCCACTTTGTGGAATAGGTTGCCGGAAAATATTAGAAATGCGTTGTCTTTTGAAAATTGTAAATACAAACTATTATTATCTTTAAAATCTCTTATATGGTTTTTACAGGCATAATATTTGGGGTATTATTATATTAAAGATATTATTTGTACGGCGCCTTTAAATGGCTGCTGCTAGTAATGGCGCTTTATTAAATATACTTTATTATCATTAGTATTTTTAATTTTTTATCTATTATTAAATTCCCATTTTAAATGGCTGAGCAAGAGTGGCATTTAATTGATTGTCACATATTTTTTTATTATATGTTGGGACTCATCGTTGAATAGGGATTATTCCCACTGGAGACTCACTTGAATAGTATTATTCCCCGCAGATCAGGTATGCAGGGCAAAATCATGGTTATTCAGACAGAATCATGGTTATTCAGACAGAATCATGGTTATTCTCAGTTCAACTCTCACGGTTTGCACATTTGTAGATAACTGTGGATTGATTGACTGTAATTCGTGGTTAAAACAACGATTGAAGAGAGTAATCACGAACATGGAATTCCTCTTTCCATAATTAAAGACCAGGGTTAAACGATGAAAAAATTGACGTAGGAAAACAATTCAAATACTGACTGCTGATGTCCGTCTAAACATTGGTGATAATGGTCTACTTTGTCACTAAACGTTTTAAAATCTTTGGATTTCTATTTACAGACCTGTAACATCTGTATGTCAGGTAGGACATTCTTATTTACGCAGGATCGTGAGTATGGAGTCAAATTTAAGTTGAGAGACCCTTATCAATGTCAAAAACACTCTACCTGGTCAATTGAATCCTATACGATATAGAAAATAATTGACAAACACTCCAAAACCTGTCCACATAACAGCGGATTTAGAATTTAATAATTGAAACACCATGACAGCATATAGTATTAAAATATTTTCAGGTGTAGTATATAAACTAATCATTGAATGAGATTCATGCGTGAGCATATAATTAAAAACTTTCATCTCCATGGTGACGGTTTAAAACATATATGGCTCAACCTCATGTCAGGGGTTTCTCAACATTGATACTATATCAATTCTTATATAGTAATTATGTTTTGCCAAATAAATTATTAATGTAATACATTTCTCATTATGGTCTTCTGAGCCACAAAGATGACGGCGAAAATCCAACAAGTGGAGGAACAAAGCCAAATAACATCTCACCTAGTTTGTTTTAATGTAACACTGAACGACTCTGACTGATTGGTCGTTCGGTCTTTTGGTCAGGGAATGAGTGAGTGAGTGAGTCAATCAGTCAGTCCGATGATCGGCCAGTCGCCAGGACGGTCGGTCAGTGAGTGAGTGAGATAGTGAGTCAGTCGATCACTAACCAGTCGAATGATCAACCGACCAGCCGGCTAACCAACTGAGCGACCGACTCACTGAGCAACGAGTGACCGACACACTGACCAATTGAGCGACTCACTCACTCACTCACTCACTCACTCACTCACTCACTCACTCACTCACTCACTCACTCACTCACTCACTCACTCACTCACTCACTCACTCACTCACTCACTCACTCACTCACTCACTCACTCACTCACTCACTCACTCACTCACTCACTCACTCACTCACTCACTCACTCACTCACTCACTCACTCACTCACTCACTCACTCACTCACTCACTCACTCACTCACTCACTCACTCACTCACTCACTCACTCACTCACTCACTCACTCACTCACTCACTCACTCACTCACTCACTCACTCACTCACTCACTCACTCACTCACTCACTCACTCACTCACTCACTCACTCACTCACTCACTCACTCACTCACTCACTCACTCACTCTACCTACTCCTCCTCACTCCTCACTCCTCACTCACTCACTCACTCACTCACTCACTCACTCACTCACTCACTCACTCACTCACTCACTCACTCACTCACTCACTCACTCACTCACTCACTCACTCACTCACTCACTCACTCAATCTCAATCACTGAAACAGTCACTCACTAAATGATTTAGTCTGCCAATCGTTTACTCTCAGTTTCTTGTATAAATGATTCTTTAGGAGCGTGTCTTGAGTGTTATATATATGAACAGTTGACAACATAGAGAGTTATAAACCCAATGGTATTCGGACTGTGATGAATAAAACTGTTTTGAAGCTATATTTGCGCGACCTAGCGCCTACATATTTTCCCATGAGGTGACACATGGTGGCAAAATGATCAATCATCCCGAAACTTTAATGAAGGAGAATATTTATTTTAATATGATTCTTCGAACAATGGCCAATGACGTATTACATGAAGTGATGTGTTTGACATTTAAATGGTATATATCGGCGGGAAATGTGTGACTTTTGGGACTTATAAATAAAAAGCTTTCTGTCAGTTTGTATGATGATGATTGTCCATGGTAGGTTAAATGGTAGGTTATGGTAATAATAATAATAATAATAATAATAATAATGTTTATTTAATAAAGCGGCCTTACTAGGATGAGCCATTCAAAGGCGCCGTACAAATAATATGTAACATAATAATACCCAAATAATATGTCTGTAAAAACCCTGTAATGATTTAAAAGATAATAATTATTTATCTGTGAAAGCGACCTTAAATAGGTGTGTTTTTAGAAGAGATTTAAAATTTTCAAGAGACGACGCATTTTTAATATTTGGGCCGAGCGACCTCTAAAGGTAACGTAACGAAGTGAAGTGAAAGATGAAACAACCTTCAAATATGCCCACGCCGAGATACGAACAATGGTAACAGTGATTTGTGGTCCAACACGCTACCGCTAGACCATGGAGTCACCCTCTGTCAGTTTTTATGAGTGATAGGCATTTTGAAGTAAAACAAATTGTAATCCAACCTAGTCCGTGTTCTGAATAAATACACATACTGGACAAAACCATTATTTAACTCGTAGGGATCCCGCGATAATTTTCATTTTGCTAGTTTCTAGACACTGATCCCTTATTTGTAATCCGGGGTAATTCTAACAATAACGGAAGAATTTGCATATCGGGTTATCTATTGATCATTGTACACTAGTTCCACATTCTCATGTGGTCATCACACTTCCGGTTAGCGCATTGTTTACGTAGCACATTCTCGAAGTTTTTCTCCTTCAATAATTCTCCTTTATGGAGTTTAAGTGTTAGGTCTGGCTTCACAAATCTCCAGAATGGGAGATGAATGTTCAAAAGAGCATTTATCTGCAGTTGGAAGTTTTTAACTTTCATTACCTTGCATTAGATCAGTTTTATTCTATAAATTGTTGGTGAGTTGCTGTGGGGAGCCAGCCGTGACTGCTTCTAATAGATGTGGAGATTCATTAAGGCGTGAATAACAGCCAGCGCCCAGGTGTGAAGGGAACGCCACTGTTTTAACAACTTGGCTTACGCGTCGTCGCACAAGACGGGGAACCCGGGCTGGCAAAAAGGTAATTAAGGCATATTAAATGTGTAAGATTAACAACTAACAGCAACAAAGTAAGGTGCCTATCACAATAAATCTGATGTAAATATCAGGAATTTTATTTCTTTAACTGGCAATGAGCAGGCGAAGTCTTTGTTTAATGTTAATTCATTTGTTAATACGTCGTCTTCCGATTTTAAATCTACATCTATTAAAGTTATTGTGCGCCCTCGTCGTAGACATACTAGGGTTTTACTTAGGAGTATTAATAATTGTAACTTGCGGGTGATTGACTTCTTACATGACGGACGATAAGAAGGTTTAGGTCCCATTAACGGTATGTTGTCTGAATGTTCGATCCTTGAGGACTAAAGCCAAACCTGTGGCTGATTATGTCGTATCACAAGATATTGATGTATTAGCACTTACTGAAACGTGGCTCTGAACTGACACTGATCAGCTCACCATAAGTGAGGTGATTCTTGCAGGTTAGGAGTTTAATCATATTCACCGTAAAAGTGGTATTGGGTGTAGGAAATAATGACAATGGAAAAAATGGCACCTGGAAAAAATGGCACCACAAGCCATGTGATAAATGGGATGATATTTCATCTTCAATTGAAGCTTGTTTTGCAGATATACGTACTTGGATGAACTTCAACGTACTGAAATGGAATACAGACAAGACAGAATCCAGTGTTTTCTCATCCAAGCAACAAGAAAACTGAGAAGCTTCGCATTAAGGTATGATCCAGTTATATAAATTCTTCCAAATCTAGGGCTTATATTAGATTAAACTCTAGGAATGGGGAAGCAGATGAATTATATATGTATGTCCTGTTATTATCAAATAAGAAAAATAGGACTTATTCTTAAGTACATAAATGATGAGACATGCAAGACATTAGTCCAAGCTCTTATTATTTTCCGCCTGGACTATGGTAATGCATTGCTATATAATATCCCCCTATCTCTCAGAAACCACCTACAGCGAGTGCAGAACTGTGCTGCACGTCTGGTGACACGCACTCGAAAAAGGGAACATATAACACCAGTTTGGTTCCAGCTGCACTGGGTTCCTATACGTTTCAGATCATTGTACAATACCCTGTTTCATACATTCAATGTATTGAGTGGAACAGCACCACTGTATCTAATCGATCTGATCGCAACATATATACCCGTGAGAATGATCCGATCTGAATCCTATTCAATTTTGAGTGCACAAAAAGCCATACAGCAATGTACGGAGAGAAATCCTTCCAAGCATCAACTCCAGGCTGTGGAACAAGTTGCCAAACTCGCAGCAACTAAAGAGGTATTTTGCGAGGTTCTTAAAACACATTTATTTAAATTGGCGTATTTATAGTTATAAACCAGTTTATTATGTATGAAATGTATTTGAGCTATATGAGCTCAGAATTTTCAAAAAACTGTTTTGAATGTGAAGCTCTTCAAAGCAATTAAAGTTGAATAAGGCGCTACATAAAATACTATTATTATTATTATTATTATATATTATTATTATTATTATTATTATTATTATTATATGGCGTGTATTAGTCAGTTAATAGGAGATGCTCTACTTTGTGTGTGTGATGCACAGTGATGTTAATCTGCAGCGAAGTCGAAAGCTTAACAACTGTCCATTTACAATTTGAACATCTAGGTAATGAAGAGTGCTATGGATTTTACTCAAACTGTCACTGTTGCACTAGGCCTAGATGTCCATTTTATTATGACTACAATGTCCATATATTATCTACTAGTATGTTAGTAATTTCGCCGATGGATAGAAGGACATTACCTTTCTCATCGTTACTCATTATACGAACAATACGAAACAATGGAGTCAGTATATCTAGATAATCGTCATTGTCTTAGTGTCTTCCGTAAGTATGTGTTTGTGGGTGGATGGTTCCTCAATATATCTGTTTTCCGTTTCTATATTCTTTGCTGGATGTTGTGTATCGCTTGGATCAGAAAAGGAATTGTTACACCAATCTTCAAAGGACGTAAAACACTTACAACTGCCTCGTTTAGGGTCCATTAATGAGCCCACTGACTTGTTACTGGATTTGTAGAGTTGAAAAGCGCAGGCAAAAGAAGAACCATAAAAAGATAGGAAAATGGATCTGCGCGTTATCTGTTATGAATTGTCTATTGAATAATTAACAAACGACGCCCTCTCGCGATTAGAGCCAAGTAACGGGCAGCGCTTAATATACAAGATGAGAAGAGAAGCTTACTGCCTTCTAATGGGATTTGTTAATCGAAGACTTGCTGGTGATGTGAGACCAGTGGGATATTCATTAGAGTTCAGACTCTCCATCTCGAGCTCATAAGGATGGTGGGTTAATGGACATTTGCCTTGGCGAATCTTTGGATCTTTAAAGCCATTCATGTTTTCAGGCCGTCAGCGTATTTGCCTAATATTTACCAATTGTGTCGATGGTTGTTTTCAATATTATCAACAGAATATTAATTAAACTTTATAGAGTTCTCTCAGAGGCTGTTAATCTGGACCAGCATATGGTCAATTTCTGTCAGAACATATTAAAAATATATAATATTGTTTTTCATAAATGGGAGAGGGTGCCCCGTGTGGTCTAACTGGTAGCACGGTTGATCACATATCACTACCACCTGAGCAGGCAGGCACGCACGCACGCACGCACACACGCACACACGCACGCACGCACGCACGCACGCACGCACGCACGCACACACACACACATATATATATATATATATATATATATATATAGGGGGATCCCGATAACAATGTAATTATTAATAATAAAATAATAAAATAATAATAATAATAATCATTATTATTTTTATCATTATCATTAATATTTTTTATTAGTCAAGGAATATTAAGCTTGGAACAGTTCATAATTAATATTATGGACGTAGAGATAGACAGATAGATGGATGGATAGATATAGAAAGAGGAAGGGACGTAGGGAGAGATGGGGATAAATAGATTTATATTTATTTCGAGATGATACAGATAAGAAATTTATAAGTTATACAGTTATGTTATAGCAAAACAAAGGTATGTACATCTCGAACTTTCTCATGGTGATTTTTGTGTCTTCTCAGACAGAAAGCTTTCATACAATTAATGCCAATAAATACATTTAATTTACAAGTCTGAGAGGTCGGATATGAAAAGATTAGGTGCAAACATACCACAGAAACATAAAACCATCATGTTTAAACTAATGACCTGGAAGTATGCAGTGGAGTTCATTACCGGGAGGGGAAGGTCATTGATATATATATATATATATATATATATATATATATATATATATATATATATATATATAAAAAGAGAGAGAGAAAGAGAGAAATAGTTCAGGGGAACTTTCCAGGAAAGCCTTTTACTGTTAGATGGCTTATCCTACAGAAACTAGAATCGACAAAAGTATGAAAATTGACATACAGACAGTTTAGCAGGTGTAGATTAATATATACCCATCGCCATCACCATGGTAACTTACCGCCATCTTGAATTTCAGACCCTCGCCCTTAATATACGATATTCTTCATATCTCGGCTGCAAATACTAGAAGCTGCTATTTATACAGTCGATACCTCAAGTATAACGAGTACGGATATTTAACCGTTATTAAAAACGTCACAGAACTGTAGTAGGACAGAACCAGATTGGTTGTATCCGTGTCCGCTTTCTGAGCTTGTATACCACGTCGCTGGATTAAAATGTAAATGCTCCACTGTCTTCACTCTAATCAGTACCAAATTCTTTACAGTAATAAAACTAAAATTGATAATGTCTTTTATATCAAGGTTACTCTTAAACATAAGAATTCGTAATCTGTATTATCGAAGGTATTTAAAGAAGTTGTCTCAAGATCTATTATAATCAGTCCGGATTAATCTATTATGATCAATGACGATGTCCTACGAATTGCAGTTTTTATTTTGTTGCTATTCACATTTAGGCTAATTTGTCATCACCGACTAGTCCCTGAGAAACATCACAACCAAGCTGTAGTCTATTATTGACTGGTTGATTTTCTTTCGTTACATGATCTATGAACATGCAACACGGATAGCACACGAACGAAAGGGCAAACACTTATTTCCGATGTGGTCCCTTTTATTGAACGGTCGCTATAACTCCTCTCACACCACTCACAGGGGAAACGAATCATATAAAAAGACAGTGAACTCTCGGATTCGATCACAAGGCCTGCAAATCTGGAGCCGAGCGTGCACCCAGCTTGACCAGAAGTGCACTAAAATGGTTTTTCGACTTTCTACCGTTAAGTAAGAAGTGACCTATTTTCCACAAAGAGGAACTTGGATACGATTGCTCACCTGAACGAATTAATTTCCGTGTTGTTACCGTGATGAGCTGAGATTAAATATTTAGCAGAGCAGCACTTTGTTCATCATGATTAGTAATCTATAAGTAATCTGTGCTATATGTCTCAGGTGTTTAAACAGTGTAAGCAAAGTATTATCTCACTCTTTCGATGAGACTCAAGTCATTGTTGATGAAGGTGGTGATGATGATGATAATAATAATAATGATGATGATGATGCTGATGCTAATAATAATGGTGATGATGAATATGTTGGTGTTAGGTAAACAAGCAAATAAACAACGTAAGCAGGTAAGTCAGTTGCTTTATTGCACTAGTCTATTATGGCGAAATCAACAAACACCTCGTTCGTACATACACAATTTGTTTAAAGGTGTATAATACTATTTTGACCAAATTAAATCATAAAACGACTCAGATCAAAGTAAAAAGTAGATGAAATAATTATATACATTATTTAACGAGCGACCAATATTATTTTGTTTTTGATAGAATTCCATATTTAAAACAAATTATTTATTACCCTGGGTATGATTAATGTTATACCCGAAATTCGTCCAACTGTCTTGTTGATAAATTGTCAGGATTTAACAACACGAAAAGACGATTTACATATTGTCGTTTCCGTAACGCTTATTTTCTTGATGACGTTGGAAAGTAATTAAGAAATTTACTTAGTAAATAAGTATTTAATTTTCCATTAAATGTTTCCATTAGTAAAGTATCTACATTTTATACAATACAAATAAATGCACCACACACACACACACACACACACACACACACACACACACACACACACACACACACACACACACACACACACACTATATATAAGCAAATGTTAAGAAAATTATATGATGTAGGAAAAAGGTTACATTCTATTTCTAAAGATTCTTTATTACACCAAAGTAAGAAAATTATACAATTATTTTAATATATTTTACTGTATCAGCTTTGTTTTGTATACTGTAGAATCTGTATTATTGTCCTTTTATCTTGTTGTATGAAACGACCTTCCATTAATACATGATACTTTGTTTGATGGATCTGTGCTCGTGGAGGCATTTGTTACCGCGCAAAACATCTCCCTGGATACTAATCTGTACATAGCCTACATACAACCGCTTTATTGTGGACGTGATAGGTTTATCACGTACTTAAAAACCGATTAGCTGTACTCACAGGCTGATGAGTAGCCCAGACTCCCTGTTAGTATTAATGTTTTTTTCTACATCTATATATAGGTCTGTGTGTGTATATATAGACGTGTAGAGGCTTTCTTTATTGTTTGTTTAGATTCATACATATACGCAATGATTTATGGAAGTGTAAGTTTCAAAGGATGCGGAGGTGTTGATCCTTTGAGCATAAGCCAGCATATATACATATCCTAACACACATACACGCACACGCATGCATGCACACATGTGCACACGCACGCATGCACACATGAACACACATATATACACACACCCGCACGCATGCACGCATGCACACACTCACCAGCGTACGCACATACACACGCACGCACACACGTGTAGATATCATGCATACACATACACTCAGCATCTACTTTGTTTTTAGGAGCTAAATAACTTCACTGATTCCATACGGAGTTAGTGTACATTGTCTCACGTGGTCAACTAACTGTAATATTTATTGGCACACCAAGGGCCTATAAAAGGTCTAACCTTTCACTCAGGTTAGAAAACAACCTCGACGTCAGACTAGTCGGACGTCTATCGATGCGTTTCATATAAGTAGGATTTGTTTAATTATTCGAACCTAGAATAAAGCTGAGGTCAGCATCTGAGGTCATCATCCGAGGTGCCGAAATATTTTATATGCAGGTTTTTTTTTGGACCACAGAAAATTACTATCGAATGTACTGTGGTGTCAAAGTAGTTATCATATGTATGTAGTAAGTGGCAAATGAACCACATGCACGCACGTGTTGTTTACTGCGAGCTGTGGTATCAAATGGTATGTTACTGGCTTCCGGTTTTTGTACGTAGCCTGCATGTGCCGCTTTCCTGTAGACATATTTGTCGTGTACGAAAAGCGAATTAGCTGGTTCCCAAAGGCTGATGAGTAGACCAGACACATGCTTAGGTATACGTATATATGTGTATCGAAAGATGGAGGTGTAGAAATGTTATATTTAGATTGATGTATGTTTAGTATATTTAGATTTATGGAGGTAAAAGTGTCAAAGGAAGTTTAGAGTTGTTGATGTTCTGCGCCTGTCCCTCTCTATATGTATCCTAAAAAGCACGCACGGATGCAAACACACCCACCCACGAACGCAAACAGACGTACACACCAAGGCACACACATACACACGCACTGGCATACACATACGTGTTGATATCATGGATACACATATACTTACTATCTATTTTTACCTAACACTAGTTAGCATATGTAGATACAAAATAATTAATCACTAAATTTCAGTCTTCAGCCGTAAAGTACTGGATAGAAGATTTGGAGGTTGCGTTATCATTTATCAAGACACCATATACTTCTCACTGACTGACTGACTGACTGACTGACTCACTCACTCATTGACTCACTCACTCACTCACTCACTCACTCACTCACTCACCACTCACTCACTCACTCACTCACTCACTCACCACCACCACTCACTCACTCACTCACCACTCACTCACTCACTCACTCACTCACTCACTCACTCACTCACTCACTCACTCACTCACTCATTGACTCACTCACTCACTCACTCTGAAAATTTTCACAAAGAACGCAGCTGGTATTAACATATTCCATTAAAGATCAGACGAACCATCATGGCGCTAGCATTATATACGTCCAAACGAAGACACGTTGAGAGATAATGACATGAGGCTGTCTATGACAATTCTCGTTACATAAAGAAAAAAGGGCTTTTGGTTAAGCAGACCTGTAATGTGGTTTAACATACTACCTGAAGACATAGACAGACATAAAGACAGATAAAAACACAGACAGCTTCAAACACATTCGCGATATTAGATAAGAGACATATATACATGTACATATATGTGATGATAAAAGTGGCAATATAATTAATGCACCAACACAGAAAGACAAATAATATTGCACACAAATGTATCCTTAACTATATAATGCATACACACATTTAATGTCTTTCTTTTTGTACTATAAGTGGCTAGACCAGTGATGTTAAATATCCCTAGAGCCTTGTCCATTGTATTTCCAGGTGAGATTAGCGACCACCGAAAACAATGCACTCATTATTTCACTCGTCTCCCTACTCACCGATTCCCGGACTCACTCATTACATATACTATCGATCGATAATGACTTCAGGTAGACTAGCAACACGTTCATTATGGCTTTCATCAGCACCAACACAATTTGATGTGTCACCTCAGGTGGAAATACAAGCACCCGGTTTGTTCTTTGATTTCCCACAGACAGAGACAACTGAGAGGTTTTTAGCTTCCAGTGGCGGCACACTACAGCGAATAATAAAACCATTTACTACGATTACCTGATGAATAAATCTGACTAGAACATATACAATGTATGCAATATTATTAAACTATTTTCAAGAGGGAAAATGTATAAACATTAATATTGTTTATTTTGTTTGGGTCTATTCACATATAGGCTTCATTAACACCGTCACAATCTTTGTATTTTATTTAGTTGTTGACAATGTTAAATAATACAATTTAAACAGATGAAATAATTAGATAAATCTGACTAAGGCCTAGTTACTTGGATGTTCATTCCAACAAAGAGCTAATAAAGTTATTAAGGATGTTATTTAATTCTTATATTCTAATTGGTGGATAATAAACTATTAAATTAGTGCCAAAATGCGCTAGGAATACAATTTTCAGGAGCCAAATTATGTTACAATTATGACATTTTTAAAACTTTATTCTCAGTTTTGTTAGAAAAAGTGCTTACCAGTGATCTACTTGCTCCCACGGCCTAACTGATAGTGCGCTTGGCCACAGATCTATAGCACCTGGGTTCAAACCCCGACCGTGATATGTCAGAAGGGTGTTTCAACTTTCACCTCGCCTCATTACCTTTGGAGGTCGTACGGCCCACTTAGCCTACCATGTGACCATATGGTATTATCTGGTTATAACATCATCAATGTCAAAATAGATTTGCGGAAAAAGTTATACTTCTTTAATGGCTAATTAACAGGAGGTTTCTTTAATGATCCCCTATTAATCTAAGTGGGTTCATTATCATATCATATATATTAATATTATTTATGTTTTATTGTTTTTTATTAATAATTATATATATATATATATATATATATATATATATATATATATATATATATATATATATATATATATATATATATATATATATATATAGTCAACATAAGGTTCCAGAGGGTGATGGAATTAAACTTATTAGATGTTACCTTATTTGTAAATAGAACATAATAAAAGATTGAACTACGTGAAATGACTGATCAATAATTGAACGAATATTTCATTTTTATGACACATACATCTTAACACTGTTTTTTTACTTTGGGCAAACGAGCTGCAAAAGGAACGAAAACATACAATAAACAAAACGGTATAAGAATTGATTATGTGCAAGACAAATAGACACATTTTATATTAAATTTACTTTAGTTAAAGATAAAGAAACAAAATCTTTTTATTTTCTTAAATTCGAAGTAAAGGAAAATAAACCCACAAGAGTTAAAGCTAAGTATAACGCCAGATGCTCTACCTTGGTAGGAATTCACTTCAATACGATCAAGAATATTTGAATGAAAGAGAAGAAAAATTCAAATAATTCTAAATGGAGACGAAATTTATCTTATCAATTTCAAGTTTAAATATTTTTCAGACATGTTACTCAATGAAGGTAACCGTCTTATAATGAATCCGCAGTAGAATATTACACCTTAAGTGAGAAAAGTATCATCAATAGGTAAGTTCGAGTGTTATTTATCACAAATACCCAAATGTCCATCGGTACAAGAAACTCCATAATATTATATAACATTGTGGATTATACTTTAAATAATATACTCATTGAGAACTCTGAAGCAAGTTGGCCTAGAATAAGTTTACAGTATACATTGTAAGCCGTGGACAAAGAGGCAACTAAATGATATTCTCTAACAATCTGATTAAAACATTGCTGCCATAACGTAGTTAATTATTTGGATTGTAAAAGAGAAAAGAGATGAGAAGTTATTTATAAGCTTTCTCCTACCTTACGTAAAACCTTTTATGGACGCATAAAAGTCGTGACGAATGCAAAAATTTACCAATTGAATTAAACAATCACTATAAGTATCACCTTGTCATAATGATACTGCTATTAAAGTGCATATGTATGCACACTGTTGATGATAAACTGTGTTGTCTGGGAAATTATTAAACAAGAATCACAGAACAAGATGTGTGTATATTTGTTGGCTAGTAATGTTTGAAACAAAACTGTCACTGATACTTAATAGATGGCGTCGACGTTTCATATTAACACATATAATGTAATCGTCTGTCACATAATTCTAAATATGTAATCTTCCCATTTAGTAAACAAGAGATGTTATTTTGAGTGTATCAAGAAACGCCAATTATAATAATACGGGATTGAGATTATAGTATCGTTTTAGTTTTATTAGCAGATTACCTATGTTTCAATAGATGATGAAAATGCGATTGTTCCAGTTTATAGATTTAGAATATATGCACACTGGCATCAACGAACCCAATACAATATTTTTCACCTAACAAATCAATCAAAACTTCTGCGAGGTATGCAATGCCAGAGCCGCGAGTAACTACTGTAATTCTGCATTGATCCAGAGATTTGGACACACTTCACAAAAACAAACAACTGGGTAAAGAAAATACAACACAAGAACATATTAAACATATACTTTACGAAACAAATATTGTCTAAAAGGAAACCGTAGGCAAAAACAATGATGGCAGTACAAGTCAAACATTAAGAAAACATGGAATACTTAGAATGAGATACTTAATAGAAATAACGACAAAATATATAAATCAAATATATTCAATACAAATCATAAATTTAAAACGATCCTACTTGCATTGCCGATACATTTAGCGATATTGTTGGGCCTAAATATGCTTCTATTATACCAACATCGAGCAAAAATGATAAAGACTACATTTTATTTGTGTCTTGCTGAAAGTAAAGAAATAATAAATACCCTAAATTCTCTTTAAT
The DNA here is from genome assembly GCA_025642065.1 of Paralvinella palmiformis. Classification (NCBI taxonomy): domain Eukaryota; kingdom Metazoa; phylum Annelida; class Polychaeta; order Terebellida; family Alvinellidae; genus Paralvinella; species Paralvinella palmiformis. Next base: position 629,650 of record JAODUP010000548.1, read on the forward strand.
CCAAGAAAAACTCTGAACATCCGAGAATACGTTATAATAATAATGATGATGATGATGATAATAATACTATTTTATATAGCGCCTTATTCAACTTTAATTTCACTAAAACATATTCTGAGCTCGTATAGATCAAATACATTTAATACATAATAAACTGGTTTAAAATGATAAATAAGCCAATTTAAATAAATGGGTTTTAGGAACCTTACAAAGTATGTCTTTACTTTCTACGAGTTAAATGTGGTTTGGCAACTTGTTCCACAGCCTGGGAGCTAATGCTTAGTAGGATTTCTCTCCGTACATTGCTGTTTGGCTTTATGTTACCCTCAAAAGTGAATAGGGTTCAGATCGGAGCATTCTCACTGGTATATATTTTTCAATCAGATGGCTTAGATACATTGGTGCTGTTCCACTCAATACATTGAATGTATGAAACAGGATCTTGTACAGTGATCTCAAACTTACATGTACATTATAGAGGAACTGCATTTTATTCATTAAAGACCTTTATTTATCAAGCACCAGAAATGTGGTACAAACTTGCAGTAAAGATAAGACCGTTGAGGTTAAAAACTAATTTAAATAGATCTCTAAGATATTTGTCTATAAACACTTAATGACAATGTTTGAAGTGAAGCATATTTATTATATTATATATTGCACTTCAATACACCAATTTAACAGTTGGATCAATAAACATGGGCGGCGGGAATAGATCGTTAAATATATATTCGTTTGGGCAACCGCGTCTACTCATTTAGTCACTTAGCCACTCTCATATATTATTTTTCTTTTGAGGTTAAAGTTTATTGCTTGATTGTTAGCCTGTTGATACATACATAACTGTATCTAATATGAATGCATAGCTTGTAAAATAGTGTGCATATCATCAGATACATTTACTTACTACTATAAATTATGAAAATCAAATCAATTTATAGTAAATAGGTCTACGGTATTATTTAAAATGTATAAGAACCTGTTTCAACTGATTTTAAACCACTTTATATTACATTACTATGAAAAGACACATTAGTGTCTAATCAAGTAGGTATTAATTAATATTGAATTGTCTTTGAATTACGTGCCATTTACAAACATCCGGTAAACACTTCTGGCATTATAATAGGACATAACGCCATTAATCTATATCGTACCTTTTGGAAGTTAGTGTACGGCGGGTAAGGGTACAAACAAATCATAGATATTAATAGTCCTGGTATTTGGAATTGATACATTAATCCAGACTATTATATTTATTTGTTTTCATAAACTAACTGTCACCAATATTCAGCCGTATTCATACCTTACAATGTTCTTTTCCCGTTATTCAGTAATGCTTATCAATATAACAAAAGACATATGTTAAATGACATATGTAAATCCCGTCTATTTGGTGTGACACCTAAATCTTAAATTGTGTCCTTTGCTATTTACGAAGCGTAATGAGTGTGACATGTTAATAAACTTACCCGCTTATTGTTAGATGGGCCGATCAAAGACACAGATGAATTAAAAAAAAATAAAAAAAAATGAATGACCAAGACTTCGTTTAGGTTATATAATACAGCATGTTGATGACAATAACATAATTATTACTTTCAGGTGATGAAGCGTAATGCATGCGGCATGTTAATGAACATACTCGCTTATGGTTAGATAGGTCGATCGAAACTGAAATTTATTTTGTCCAACCAATTATACCTCAAGTTCTAATTTTAGTGTATTTGACAGATACACTGAACCTAGAACTTGAGGTATAATTGGTTGGACAAAATAAATTTAAAAAAAGCCAAGCTAATGAATAAATGACATTATATGATGACATGTTTACGAAATAATAATAATTATTACTTTCACATCCTAAAACTGAAATTATTTTATTACAGCATTTAGTAGTTTTAACCTCTGTACAGTCTATGCTAATAATACAGTTCACTAACTTGTATACCTTTATAATTTCATTCACAATAATGAATGGACTATTTTTTGTTATAGTGATATCTTTAGTTAGACCTCTTCATTTAGAATCCAATTTATCTTTTGGATATAATACTTTTCTAAGCTCAGCGTATTTTAATCTGATTATTTGTTTTTGTTATGTAGATGTAATTGTTTTGTTTTGTTTAAACCATTGTTTATTTTGTTAATGTTGTTTTTATATTTATTTGTTTGTTTCTCCATTGGAGAGCTTTTACGTACAATATATACGCAGACTAAAATATACAAACACAATACGTTTAAAACATACGTGTTACTGTATCAGTTAATATCCTAAAATGGAGATAAAACTCTGCTTATCACTTGCTCGAGTAGTACGACTAGTAATGTTATAAGAATCTAGAAAAAAGGTAATATAATATGCCATGACATTTTGTTAATATTGATCAGCTTATATTGTTGGCACTTAACGTAATTTGTATCTCACATCAACTTTACAAGTGATATTCCATACATGCTACACGTACTGATGATTCTAGAAACTAGACTTATGACATCGAGATTTGGATAAAAACATATAGCGATATAACATGAACTCCTGCAGTTCTGTGGTTGGTTTTACACGCGGTAATTTGAGTACTTGTAACAATGGTACATTGCGACAATACCATTTCAAACCTAATGCAAATTTTAATAGATTTGCTTGTAATAATTCGACATTTCGAACGACAGACCTATTTTGATAAACGCATCGTAATCCGTATACTAGATCTGGGGGAACAGCTGCATTAAAATATGAATGATGGTGTTCCAGTCATAATAACATTTACTTATTTCCAGTTTGCCTTCCAGATGTGAATAGCATAATCCATCACAATCATCATCATCACCAAATTCACATAGTAAAATTGCTTCCACTAAAAACCATTTATAGTGGCACAATCCAGCTGAGGGTTGATGGATTCAAACCGGGGACCTTGCACTTTCTACAAAGCCACTTCATCATATATACACTTGTTATCCGTACTTCCAATTTCATTTTTCACATGATGAATGATAGTACTGATACGAATAAGTGAGTGGTTTGTTTTTAATCTAGGTTCTGGCCACACCTGATACATATACATTAGTAGCCAATCACTGGGGAAATAACACAGAAACAGAGACACCTGTTTCTATCCAGTAAAGTACTCTAATAACTGTAGGACAATCGTGTTTCTGATAAGATATAAGAGATATTTAAATTCCATCTTCAGGAGGAAGACTGCCTCGAACTCACCAGACTGTTCCATTAAAGCAACGATTAGAAATTTCGTATTACCATTGACCTGACAAATCTGACACCCTTTTATTTTCGGTCACGTAAAATAGGTTTAATCCATTTATAATTTATAAACAATGATGGACTGCTCTAAGTAACTGGGCCATCTGCTCAATGTAAACTTCAGTATACCTCCAACAATGTGAATTACTTAAATGATCACGTATTCTGTGAAATCATTTTTCATTGATTATTTCATTCTGGAAACAAAATTATAAGGATTAAAATTATATTGACTTAAGTCCATTAATCTGACTACATTAGAAATGAATGGAATTGTTTGAAACAAATGCAAATGTTAATTATTGAAACGGTCACGTAATTAGAGCAGAAACATATTACAATACTATTGTGAATTAAAACTATCTGAATGTGTGTATCATTTCACTGATCGCAAAATATTTTGATTTTATCATAGAATGTAATGATTATTCATAGCTTAATTAACGACATTGGAGAATAGCTTAAGTATTACAGATCCTCACAATGTCAGATATAAAAGTGGGTGTGGTGTCTGTACTGTGTATCACATATAACATTTATGGATGGTTGCCATAGAAACTTTATGTTATTGTTGGTGGCTATCTCATTTTTGTTTGGGTTTCATGTGTTCTATGTCTTTCTCATAGGAAACACGCACTTATACACGAAACGCAACTTAAACACACTAACACTTCCTCGGCACCCATACATACATTCACATGAACAACTAAGACTGATGCTTTACTAAGGCTCTCTTTACACTATTTTCAGAATAAACTCTACTCTGTTTCTCACATTCTCACCGTAGGTTCATTAACGTCAATATATTCTAATTATAATATGTTACAATACTAATTAGCCATTCATTTTTATAGTACAGATCAGGTAAGAAGGTATCAAGTCTCGAGTCGGTGTCTCTAACATGATCGTTAGTGGCATTGTGTTACAGGTGTCCCAGCTAAACCCCTTATTGCTGCAATAAGTAGTTCATGGATGTGGCAGTGCAGGAGTTTACAATAGGGGCACATATAGACCTAGTTAGACTCTAAGATGTGGCAAACCCACAAACATACTTTTTGGCAAGCGTTAGTTCGTGTAAAGATTATACAGTAATCGAACTGAACTTGAGAACTTTGCCCAACAACAATTATATATAACAGCAAGTATATTATAACATTAGATATGTTACAATAGTAGGTATGTTACCTACTATTATAGCAGCAGGTAATTTACCTTGTTTTATATCGGGCATTAACTTAACGGTAGGAAATTTAGTACAATATTTGTTCAAGAATATGTTACAGGGAAAGTGTTTTTATTTTATTGTGTCGTAGTTGTTGCTGTTGAGGTAACAATTATATCGTCAAATTGTTTAATTCCAACTCTGTTATTCTGATATTAAGATGTCATTCTATTTTCGTTTTCTCTGTCAACTGACATCCTCCAAGGAAATGATGTGTACCAAATAATTAGCAATATTATTATTAGAACCAACATCTATTAGACCAAAATTTATAATATCGACAATAGCAACATCATCACCAACAACAATAACAGCAGTAACAAGATTGACAATAACAATAGGAAACAAAAACAGTATTAACTAATTATTATTATTTTTATTATTATTTTCATAATCATCTTGATTATCATCATCATTATCATCATCAGAATCGTCATCATCATAAAAGGTAGTGGTAGAAATACAAAATAAACAACCTTTTAATAAAATTACTGCGGCTGCTACAACAAGAACACCACCACCACCACCACCAACAACAACAACAACAACAACAACTACTACTACTACTACTACTATTACTACTACTACCACTACTACCACTACTACGGCTACTACTACGGTTACTGCTACTGCTACAACTGCTATTATTTCCATTGTTGTAACATTAGTATAAGTAATAGAAGTAGTAGTAGTAGTAGTAGCAGTAGTAGTAGTAGTAGTAGTAGTAGTAGCAGCACATTGGATGATAAATTCTTTTATTGTTGGAGTTGTTCTTTTAGAAAGCGTACTCAATTCCATTTTAATCAATTTATAGGAAAGGTTCTTCGTGTAACGATCAATAAAACTGGTAAATGTTATTAAAGCTGATTTAAAAAATTACAGCTAAAATACACATTCATATAACAGCAACAATAAAAATGTACATGGACATTATATTGCTTTTTGATAACTTCCTTCTCTCAAGTTATTAGTAATGAAAATCGCACATTTCAGATTATGACACAAATGCCTCATAGAAAAGCAGAAGTCTAATCGCAAACATAGTAATGCCAATGAGCTACCATTACATAATGATTATCTTGATATTATTAAAATATTGAAACTAATTCCGATTATTTTCAATAAAAGACTCAAACGGCTAAATACACTATGAGTATATTTGTTGAATATGCATATTAAATAGATTTATATTTGGGGTGATCTTCAAAGCCAGAATGGATGTAATGAGGGTTAGTTGGTTATCACACATTCTTGAAATACATCAAAGGATGGCTTACTACTTACGTTCAAAATATCTTACTTCTGGCAAATAGAAAACCGGATGACATCAAAGTGATTTATTAACGCCACCACGAACCATAATTGTCTTTTTTACAAACTAATAATGTTCTGAAGAGAAACTGTATGTCCTAAATACACCACTTCTTTGTTGTTATCGGGAATGATACCATAGTGGTACTTTTGGTAAGGTATTCTATGATAGTGATTAGTACAGTGTAATTAGAATTGATGATTAAGGGAAAATATGGGTGCAAATGCAAGCGATTTCTTTACATAACTGTAATACACTGTGTGTCCAATACAGGATCAGATTTACATACGAGAAGAAGACATTATGCCAATCGTCTAAATGTTTTGGTTGATTATTATATATATATATAATACTAACTATAACATATACATACACACACACACACCATATATATATATATATATATATATATATATATATATATATATATATATATATATATATTTAAACTCAGTATATACCAATCTCTGGATGGCACCAGGTGTAATCATCTAGTGGATCTATATAATATTAGTCCATCGAGGGATATTGCAGAAGACCATGTACATTTAAGGATAAAGTAAATGATATGAAGACCACTGTTTCCACAGTAGAATAAGGACATAGAAGCTGCAAAGAAACAGATGTGAATCGGGACAGGTTTTGGTTGATTATTAAAGGTTCAAGGTCAGTAATATTGTAGTTAAAAATACCCTTGAATCTGCTAAATAAGAATATTACAATAAAGAATAAAGCATCCAAGAAGATTCAAAAGAGAGTTTTCAATGTTGTGAATAAAGTATTATATAAAAGTCAAACTGTCCTTCCAAATATTATCAACTCAGATAAAGATATGGCCCATTGTTTTAATAACTTCTGTCAAACTATATTAAATATATATGGTGTGCTAATTCTAGTACTCTATCACAGGGCATGCCATTAACATTAGAAAGATAGTTAATGAATCATTATCTCAGGGTTCTTTCTAAAATCCCTTGTAAAAGCATTAATACCCCCCCCCCAGGTTGGGCTGTAATATTCTAAGCAATTATAGACCTGTTTGAAATCATATAACTTTATAGAACGGGCAGACAGTTTCCATCTAAACAAATATTTAATCAACAAGAAGGTTATGAATCACTTCAGTTTGCATATTAAACTGGTCACATCACTGAAACAGTCTTGGTTTGGGTGAAAAATGGTATCACGATGTTAATTGATCAAGATAAGCCAATACTACTTGTTCGTCTGGACCTATCTGCTGCATGTCATTGATCATAATGTAGGTTTCTTCGGCTTGAATGAAATGTTTGGCCTATCATGTAAAGTACTTGAATGGTTGCAATCGTATCTGGAACAACAATCCCGGCGAGTTTCTATTCATAGTATTTTATCTGATGTTCAGTTTTGGGGTATCTGGTGTACTACAAGGCTAATTTCTTAGTCCTCTGGCTTTCATAATGTATGGACGGACTCTTGGGATAATTGCGCAGCGAAATGGGGTTAAATATCACTTGGATGCTGATGACACACAGCTGTATATATCGCTGGATCCTGAATTTATGTTAAATCTATCGTTTTCGTTGAAAAACTTAGAACATTGTATTGTTGATATTCGACTGTGGATGACTCGATATTTTATAAGACTAATAGATAATAAATTGTTAACAAAGTGTGTGTGTGTGTGTGTGTGTGTGTGTGTGTGTGTGTGTGTGTGTAGGTGGTGTAAATAATTAATTTTATTCATTTTATTAGAACAAATAATACAAGATTAAAATAAAAAGCATAATTTACTAGAGAAAAGATAATCGGATATTTTCTATAGTACATAGTTGAAACAATTATTTTCTTATATTACAACATGGACAATTGTTGATCGTCCACAGCTGTTCCATAGATAAAACTACACATGGGAAGGATATACTAGTTTGCGTACGGCTGCACATCACTAGTGCTTCGTTTTTTTTTCTTTCACTATAGATTATATAACATTTTATGTGTGTGTATGAAAATTAGAAATCTATAAGTGTTAACTGTATCACAAGTAACATATATAGAAAATTAAATAAATTAGTATGAAAGCCTTATTCTCACTAACTTAATTCAAATAAATATCATTATTAGAGTATCCTATGGTGTAATTAAGTATTATAATGAAATATCTCATAATCATGAAATATCTTTAATATTGAATGTCATCTTTTATGAACGTTTTGTTTAATGGACGTATCATTTGTTGATGGTTTATAATACAAATTTGAGCATTCTGACTAAATAAAATCTCCATTTTGTTCTATTATAATGTCTGATTGTCTATAAAATATTGGTGTGTAAATAAATGTGTAAACCTTCTGAGATAGATATCGTTACTAGTTGGTAACTGATATAACATAAATTCTTTAACATCATGTATCTTTAGTTACTGGGCTAGTTTATTCTTGATATATGGTTTCTGCTCGTTGAGGCAAGATTATCACAGTAGAAGATAAATGTTCGCGTATTACTTGAAACTATTTCTTTTCCATTAGCTTATATAGTCATACATCAAAGAGGTCAAATGAAATGTTGTTATATTTCTTAAATAAAACTCATACTAGATGACTATAAACGCTGGTATACTGTTTTTCATTACGGATAGTTATATATTACATAAAACAACTGCTGTAGTAACTAAAAATATAATAATTATTATAAATATTGATATATCACTGACACCAAAGGATTATAACACGCTAATAAAAGTCGGTGAATCAAAATTGAATATTAGGAAGGACTAAATGTTACTAGTATTCGATAGGGTCTATCGGCATTTACCAAAACGGAATTTGTCTTGGGTATTTTATCTTCGAACCGCAACACTGTGATGTAGAAATTCAGTTCTTCAATCGATGGTTGGATATATAAAATGAATTATTGCCGTAGGCATATAAAAATATAATATTATCCCTTCACAAATACATTGAAACATTATAATTAACTACTCCTTAATGTCCATATTTGATTCCTGTAATTATGTTCCCTTTCACAAGATCTCATCATTATATGTGGCAATTATATATTCGAAATATACACAAGATATTCTTTGCCAAACTAATTAATAGTTATATTTAAGGTCTAATTTTCCTTCGTCAGAATATTCCACGTAATTATTAACATTTCCTAGAGATTCTAGTTCTTTACACTATGAATATATCTTTGTCCAATCTGTCAAATGCTCATCTACGTGACTATATTATGGGAGTCAGAAGAATAGAAATCGAGTACCGTAAAGCAAAGCTGTCTTTGTTTTCTCTGTGTTATTTCCCTCATTTCCGAACACTCAAAGATGAAATGGGGGAATAGTGGGATACGGAACTGACGTAAATTATTCCTCAACTATTTCTAATGAAAATGAAGATAGCCATAGACAATATGTTTATGGCAAGAGATAAATTTATCTCCAATTAGCACATACATCCCACCAGGTACAAATACGATGCCTCGTATAATTGCATCATCCTGGCTGATCCAAATATTCATTATTTTCTAAAGAAGCCGTTAATCTAATACCTTTACTAAGCTTACCATGAACTAGAATATTATATATGGGATGACGATCTTCTGTGATGAAAAATCGAGACAATTAATTTCGATATTTAGATCCTGTTTGCAGTCTGTGTAATAGATAATGAGGTTTATGTTTTAATACAACTTTAGATGTGACGTACATAACTTTTTAATAATAATAATAATAATAATAATAATAATAATAATAATAATAATATATATTTAATAAAAGCCACATACTAGCGGAGCCATTCATAGGCGCTGTGCAATGATATTCCAAATAATATCTCTCTAAGAACCATGAAGAAATATAAACGATAATCATTATTTGTTTGTGATAGCAACATTCAACAGGTGCATTTTAAGAACGGATTAAAACATTTCAAGAGACGACCCATTTCTAATATCTGCCGGCAACCTATTCCACAAAGTAAAAGCTGCAACACTAAATGCGCAATCACCATATGACTTGAGCCGAGTCACAGGCACCTTCAAAAGTATCTGACTAGATGACCTGAGGTTTCGGAATGTCTTTCTAATGGACAAAGGTATACAGGTGCCACTTCATTAATATATTTATAACATATTAGTAAATTCGTGAAATAGACACGCTGTCTAACAGGAAAATTGAAGAATTGGGGTGATATGATCATATTTTCGAGTATTTGTCCCTATGCGAGCTGCATTATTCTGAATTCATTCAAGGCTATTGATGTTATTGTCAGCTTTGCCATATAACAGACAGTTACAATAACCTATATCGGATTTAATAAACGCACATTGCCCGTGCCAGACATCTTATCTATTTCCATTCAGATTCCTTATTGCACCAATGTAAGAAAGCTATGTCGTTGTTGCAACATGTTTGAGTTTATTAGCTTTGTTATGTAGAATGTAGAATCTATATTGTTGTCCTCTTATGTGGTCTGGCGAAACGACCTATTAATTCATACAATGCTGCTTGATGGATTATACTCCTGGAGTCGTTTGTTACTCCGGCAGGCATCTCCATGGGTATTAAGCTGCGGACAGAGTTTTTCCCATATTATGAGTAATTAGATTACACTGATATAGGAAATTTGTTAAATGTATAGCTATTATAATCCCGACGTGTCATTCGCAGTATCAGAGATCTGCCTGAAATCCGCTGTTCTCGACCATGGGTCAAATAGATCAAGTGGATAGGCGCTTTAATTTAGATCCCACCACACCTAACTGCATATACTTAGGGACGCTAAATTAGGCGTGAATGAACGTTCACTTTGTGATGAACGGAAACGTATGAGGATTAGCTGTTAGGTTCGAGTAAATCATAGTATTTACTCAGGTTTGAGACGATATTTCGTTCTAGTCCAGTAATAATCCATTGCGCAGTATTGCTACTTTGTTTTTATTTTAGTTAAATCGCTTCAGTGAGTCCATACTGAGTTAGTGTACATTCTCATTGTTATGAACAAACTGTAATGTTTGTTAACACGCTGAGGGTATATATAAGGCTTAGATTTTCACTTAGGTTAGAGAAGAACTTCGACGCCAGACCAGTCGAACGTGTATTGATACATGGTTCATATAGGTAGGATTTATTCAGTTATTCGAACCCAGAATAAAGCTGAGGTCAGCATCTGAGGTGTCGAAATGCTTTATATACAGGTTTCTTTTGGACCACAGAAAATTACAGTTGAATGTAAACTGTGGTGTCAAAATAGTTTATGATATGTATGTAGCAAGTCACCATTGAACCACACGCACGTGTTGTTTGTTGCGAGCTGTGGTATCAAATGGTATGTTTTTTACGTGCTTCCGCTTTTTGTACGTAGCCTGCATGTAGCCGCTTTCCTGTGGGCGTGACATATTTGTCGCGTACGAAAAGCGAATTAGCTGGTTCCCACAGGCTGATGAATAGACCAGACACATGATTAGGTATACGCACACATTTATCAATATGTGGAAGTATGGAACATTTTATTTTTAGATTAATGTATGTATAGTTGTATTTAGATTTATGGAAGTAGGTTTCGAAGAATGTTTAGATATTTTGATGCTCTGTGCCTGTTGCCTCTTACTATGTATCCTAAAACACACACACAACCACACACAAACACACACAAACACACACAAACACACACAAACACACACAAACACACACAAACACACATAAACACACATAAACACACACAAACACACACACACTGATATTATCTGTCTGTGTATCTATCATATGAATAGTTCTGATAATGCGCTCTATTATTTGATGTGTTTATTCCTACTTTTAAGAGCTTAATCTATTGGTTTATCTATCTAAACATCAGGACTCCAAAATAACAGTTTGCTTGCCGAGTTAAAATCAAAGAAGTTTCAATAGAGACCATTGTACGATTAAGAATACTTGTCAAACACTTAGAACGCTCAACATTGGGTCTTCAAATGAACCTGATAGAGTGAAAAGCCGAAACACGATTGGTTTCTTTACTTACATATACATGGTTGTCTTAAGGTCTGAAGAGATATGATCAAATTTTATTTAAGAATGAACATACATATTTCTGAGTTGAATTCTGAGACTAGTTGTAGACAGAATTTTGCCACGTATGGATGACAATATTCTTCACCTACACTTTCAGTTAGTTCATAAGTGCTCGTAAGTGCACTAGACCAGCGGATTATCAAATAAGTAAGTCTATTTAGTCTATTTCACATATATAACTTAATACTTGGAATAAAATCATGCCATTTGCAGACTAAATATGAAGTATATCACCAGAATGGTATAGACAACCGGCTACTTCATTTGGTGGATCTTATTTAGATAAAGTTAATTGGCAATTTGTAAACAGTCTTATACATTACAATTTATATCTGGTCAAATAATACAATACTATTGATGCTTTTAAGTCATGAATCGATAGTTGTTTCTTTTCAATTCCAGCTAATTTATAGCGATGGCTAATTATGGCGATTACCATAAATTATTATCAATTGATATCAGATCGTTCAGAAAGAAGAACGTATTTCTAGATAGGCACCTTATTTGTTCTATTGAGAATAGTATCTGATTTTGTATAAATTGAAAAGATAGGTGTTATATACATAGTCGTACTACACGTAATATACTCAAGTATACACGACTTCAAACGAATGTGATAAATTGGATGATAATTCATCTTCAACTGAAGCTTGTATTGGAAACATGAGTATTTGGATGAATAGCAACATGCTGAAATTGAGTAAGGTTAAGAAACATATTCTTTTATTTTTTATGAAGCGTGAAAACATTAACCCTTGATTTGTGTTATTGGACATTTAGTACTTGTTTTTTGGGGTAATTGTCACGAACAACAATAAATGAAGTTACGCATGGCCGAAGCAATGGATAATATTCCTTATCACTATTTGGTTTCCTACAAGACTGTGCAATGCTGAAGTATGAATAACCGGATTATTGCAGAATGGGGTCTTTTTCCTTCAAATGTCATGCGAACTAAGATGTGACTGGGTTGTTAATGTGCGGTTTAAAGGAAAATCTATGACGTACTATTTACATGCACAAGACGTTGAAAGAGATTGAAAGCTGAGGAATCAGTGTAGTGTAGGGGAAGTTTTTCTTAATGATTCATAATCGAAATATTATATAATATTGAAATAACTAAACAAATTGCCGTTAAATAATTTCTAGAATGTGATATCAACATTTGAAATATGAGTTACATACTAAAATAAAATTCACCTTTTCCATCAACGCATAACCTTAGGTTTTTATTCAAACACATAGACAATGAATAAAAATATTATCTAATGTTTAACGATATATATTTGGTGATAAATTATTATAACAATGATCTTCTTAACCATCTAATCATGGTTAACATACATATATTATAAGTACACGCATAATGACATGATTTATAATATTGTTAATTATATGTGACAGGTGAAGCCACAGTATAAATATTGGTTGGAAATGTATTGCACTCAACATTATCTATACTAAATATTATGCAATCCATATATATATATATATATATATATATATATATATATATATATATATATATATATATATATATATATATATATATATATGCTGTCAATGAAAGCTAAGTAAAATAACACATTATATATAACAGGATTTATTTACAAAATAAAATGTACAATAATGTATTCCGTCATGATATTTCTGGTAGCGAATCCAATTCAATGCTCAATGGCTTTTAATATTTCAATAAGGAATTTAGTGACTTGATGAACGTGAATTAATTAGTGTTTGTCACAATTGTTATCTGTTTACATTTGATCGACTAAAAATAAACATTTCTTACTCAGGATTTTATTTGATCTTAATTAACTGTGTTTTATCAGCGAGGGCTATTGGTATAATTCACTTTCCTGACCATGAACAATTGTGTGCCTTTTATGTTTCCCGGGAGGTATACTAGTTTTATTGGTTATTCATAATGAGGTAATCAAGTATAATATTTCAACGAACAGGAAGATTATCATTTATGAATAAGTGAATTAGTGATCCTCTGTATGATGAAAAGCCAGTTCAATGATTCTAAATAATAACTCACTTGTCTGAAATCCAGGAAATGACCCCTGAGCTACCACGACATGGTATTAATCCTGATATAATTGAAATATTGACACGAGTTCCAATTATTTTCAACTAAAGACTCAACATGCTAAATACACTATAGGCATAGTTGTAGCATGTTGATATTGCATAGACCTATAACTATGGTGACCATCAAAGCTAGAATGGATGTAATGAGGGTTATTTGGTCATCACACTTTAGTCAAATACATCAAAGGATGATTTACTGCTTACACTCACAGTACATTACTTCTGACAAATGGAAAACAGGTAGACATCAAGATGATTTATGAACGCCATCTCAAACCATAATTGTCTCTTTTGAAACTGATAACTTGCTGAATGCTGAAGAGAAACTATGTCCTGAATACACCACTATAGTGTAATGTTGGTAACGCATTCTATATTGCATATAATTAACAATCATTTATATATATATATATATATATATATATATATATATATATATATATATATATAAATATGTAAAATATTTAATATAGCAATACAAATTATATATATAATATAAATATTACTAAAGTGGACTCTAATCAAGTATAACATGCATAGTCGACCATACTGTGGCTCTGCGATCTTGTATAGTAAGCATCTGAAATGTAAACTTACACCAGTTGATGATAGTAGAAGAAGGGGCTGCGCTGTTATTATGGAATTTCCCCATCTGACCAAACTATTATTATTCAGTGTATATATGCCATGTGACACATAATATGAACAGAACAATGCTCAATTATATCTCGATCTACTAACTAGAATTAGCCATATTCACAATAATTACCCTGACATGGGAGGTGATTTTAATACCGATTTGAGTCGTATTAATTCCTTACATACTATCTTTCTTATTGATTATTTATCCTATGAGGGTATTTTATTATGTTCTCAGTTTGCTGTAGATAACGTTCTGTATATACACACGGAAATAGTTTCACCGGCGGTAGGTCAAAACTTGATATGTTTATTGTATCTGAGAGTCTCGCTGGAAATGTTAGTGGTCATTTCGCGATACACGATAATTTGTCGGACTATAGTCCTATTGTCATGAATATTAATTTAAATGTGCAATATTCCATGTCTGAAGAAAGGTTATTTACTAAGAAAGCGTCATGAAAAAAACCCCGATGAGATTGATAGTCTAGCGTATAAACATGTGTTGTCCAAACTACTTGATAAGATTGACATACTATTATGTGCAGTGCATTGTAAAAATATGTTCTGTAAAGAACACGTGGATGATATTGATAATTATTATAGTGCTAAAATAGCTTCATGCATAGAGGCTGCATCTAGATGTATCCCAACCACTAGTAAGCCTAAAATAGCAGGCTGGAATTATCATGTAAGGCATTTCAATCGATTTTTTGACGCCGTATTTGGCTTGCAAATGGATGTCCGGATCATGGTTTAATTTCTGATATCAAGCGTAAAACCCATGCTAAATATAAACAGGCTGTGAAATTAGTTAAACGGGCCTATCCGATATGAGGGATGCAAAAATGGCAACTACCCTCCAGAGCCAAGATAAACGCAATTTCTGGTGTGAAGTGAAACGTATACATAATAATCATTCCAGTTTACCAAATGTTGTTGATGATGCCCACGGTGATAAGGATATTACCAACACATTTGTCAATAAATACAAACACTTGTATAATAGTGTATCATATGATGTCAATGATATGAATGTGGTAACCAATCAGTTGGAGAATAATATTGCCATCTCTTGTAAAACTGGTGTCATACACTCTCAATGTAAATGACGTCACAGATGCTGTTTTGAGGTTAAAGTCTCATTAAGCCGATGGCATTCAAAACGCCTCTTTTGGGTACATTAATGAATGGATGTTTTGAATTATATATACGTTTGGCCTTGTTGTTTAATGGTAAGATACTTTATGATGTCTCCCCGAATAATATCTTGTTTATCAACGTTGGTGCCAATACCGAAAGATATAAACAGATCTTTAAATAAACGATAATAACAATTATAGGACAATTATCTTAGGTAGCATAGTTTGCAAGGTAATTGATAATATAATACGTGAGAAACTTAACTATGTATTGAGATCTTCTGATCTTCAGTATGGCTTCAAAGCTAAGCATTCTACTTCTTTTTGTAACTTTGGTTTTCATGAAGTAATTGACTATTACACAAATAATGACTCGTCAGTTGGTTTATGTTTACTAATTGCACGTTTCTTGGCTTATTTATACACTAATCAGTCTTTGATGGTTAACTGGAATGGATGCTATAGTTATGTTTTATATTTCTAAATGACTTTCCTTAATATTATTCTGTATTTATATGGATGACTTATTGTACAAACTTAAAGTTTCAAATGTTGGATGTTATATTGGCAATATGTTTTTTGGAGGTCTTGAGTATGCTGACGATTTATGTTTGTTGTCTCCAAATAGAGGTTCAATGAGTATTATGCTTAAAAAGTGTGAGTATTTTAGTAAAGAATATGCCGTTGGGTTTACCCGAGCAAAGGTCATCTTATAATATATGATGAGAGAAGGAAGGACCAGATGATGGTACCGCTATGTTGTAACTGAAAACCCTACGTATGCAAAGGGAAGCAACTCATCTTTGTCACCCAGTTGATATTGATAATATTAATTCTATTGCCATACGCAACCCTACGCAATATTTGGTTTGGAGAACTAATTAAATCATTTATGTCTTTTAAATCATTTATGTGAAAGATGTGGTATTGATCTCGAACTGATGCTTCGTTTTATGTCATTTTAGCAATCATTATCAAAAACTGAAAATGTTTGTAATGATCGATGTTATGTGCTATATAAGACATCCGGACCGTTGCTGTCCAAACTGTCTAAACCTCAATCAAATTATTGTACGATTAACTATAATCCATTTGGTCATGTCAAACAGGGGAACAGTAGTTTACAAAGCTAATAGGAAATGCTCTATGCACCAAATCCACTAAAACACATGTAGACAGATCAGGCATATGTTTGTGCACTAAGATCACATATGTATACCGACCTTCTATTGCTTTAGTGATGCCTGGCACACGGCATTTTAAAAATGGAGTGAACTTAAATTAACTCAGAACTATGCATGAGAATACTAATCAAACAAGAATGTTCACCAGAAACGGTTCTTTGCGAACATGTTGTCAGACTAAGTTCACACACATATTGGATTACCTTGATCAAGACCAATCAATCAATAAGAGAAGTGGAAACTATGGATAGAGTCCGGAAAATGGTACGCATCCTGCTGATATTCATTTGTGCTCAACGCACTGCTGATTGGGAACTGTTCCGGTTTTACGTCATAACAATGTTGCAAGTACATAGTTTACGAGGCATCATATAGACCAGATAAAGCACTTACCTCAGATGATTGATATGTGGGTGCTGGACCATCAGAAGGAGCCACAGGATAACTGTTGTATGTACGGTTATAGTTTCTCATTTAATATGGCTTGTTTTAGTTTCTCGTGATAACAATTAATCAAATAGAATGAGTTCACTTTAAAGTCATCACTCTATTGATTACTTTATTTGTTATAATTGTTGGCGTTGTTATTTCTTTGTTTATTTCTTTATTTAATATTAAATATCTATTTCAAAGAATATTGGGAGGTTTATTTCAATTAAATTAGTTTCTTCGAAAATGACTGTATCATCTTAGTTACGACCATGAATCAATATTTAAATAACCCTTAAGGAGGGTGTCAATACTCTTCATATACGTAACGCTAAATACTTGTGTTGATTGCTATAAAATGGCTAGCTCCAAAAAGCTCTTGAAAACATTTATTTATGTGCTGTTTACAAGTGGACAATATCTCTATAATTTGGCAGGCATTTGTCTAAATGATCATAGAATATAACCATTGTTCTGGATATTGTAAATGGGTTCGATCTGGATAGGTATCGACATTGATTATTGTGATTGAATGAGTGTTTCAGTGTTCAGTGAACCATGGCCAATCAACCATGGCACAGCACACTGCATAAGCTACATATATGTAGGCCACACACCAGGCGGGGAAGAAATACGGGGAAACGCTTAATTAGGCCGATTCGCAGTGTCTTTGGTAAACACTACAATGCGGTCAAGTTCAATTGTGTCACCAAACAAGTTGGAGCTAATTTCGACAATCTCAAATTGCTGACTGTACCAGAGAGAAAATCTGCACCGAATAATGCTGGTTGTTCGAGAAGTATTCTATCTATTGTGCTTCTGCGGTATATAGTACATCCAAATGCAACATTATCTAATACATCCACCTTACATGTGAACAGAGATAATCTTTTGAAGATAAAAAGAGTATCTGATTATAAAGCAGTCGTGGAAAAGCATCTCCGGATCTGCTGTTTCAATCCCAGGTCAGTCAAAAATAAAACTCTCTCTCTCTTTGTGATTATGTACTCACCAATGACTTTGACATAGTGGCCCTCACCGAAACATGGTTGGGTAGTACGATTGATAAAACTTATATTGGTGAACTTGTTCCCACTTGTTATGTGATGAAACACATTCCCCGACGTGGCAGGAAAGGTGGTGGTGTGGTCCGTATTTACAAATCCGCTATACTACTCCGTCTCATCACATCTAGTAATGATGGAAACTTCACACATTTTGAACAAATGGACTGCGATCTGGAAGTCGGTGGTATATCTGTTCGTCTCGCTGTCATATATCGACCCCACCCTCTAAGAATAATGGGTTGAAGACCACTACATTTCTGGAGAACGAATGGCCAACATTCCTAGCAAATTATGCTACTATTCCAAATAACATTGTTATTGTAGGAGACATGGATTTCCATTTGGATATTGTAGATGACCGTGATCCACAGCGTTTTATTGGTATCCTAGATCTGTATGGCTTACAACACGTTTGTGAGCCTACACATGTCCATGGTCATACACTGGACGTTGTCATAACGAGAAATACTAGTACCATCGTGTGAGATGATGAAATCACAGACCCTGAATTAATTGACCATCTGGGTAAAATGTCACGTGGCCACTTTGCAGTGAAATTCAAGCGAGATATAACAGACTCCACTGTACTGCATCTCTTCAGTGGTTCTGTGGATGAACTAGCAAATGCATACAATAATGGACTCCATTCACTCGTATATAAGCATGCTTCACTGTGCACAAAGAGAATTGTATTAAGGCCCTCATGTCCATGGTACCAACTGTACGCGGCAAAGCATCTACGACGGAAACTGGAACGTAAATGGCGTTGCTCCAAGTTAGCCATAGACCACCACATTTATAAGGAACAGTGTGCAATTACAAACAAGCTTCTACAACAAACGTGTATTTCTTACTTATCAGAGAAGATTAAATCTTGTGGACATGATCAGAAAGGCATTTATAGAATACCAAAGCATTTGATGGGTAATGGTGAGGGGCGTATCCTGCCAAGTGGTGTACCTGCTAAAGAACTAGCACAGTGTTTTAGTGATGTCTTCATCAAGAAGGTCGATAACATCAGAAGTGACCTTCAAACAAGGCAAATACAAATGTCTGAAAATATACCCGAATTATCCACTGCCATGTCTGTGGTATTAGCTTATTTTAAACCTGCCACACCAGAGGAAGTGCGACGTGTCATACGTAAAGCACCGGAGAGTCATGTGAACTCGATCTGGTTCCAACATGGCTCCTTAAGCAGCGCTTGGATGAGCTTGTCCCACTTGTGACTGCAATAATTAATCGGTCCAAGGAGACGGGCCAATGTGCTTCAAATGTGCTCGGATAAGACCACTCCTGGAGAAATCTGGTCTGGACTCTCTGGATAAGGGTTGTGTGTCTGTACTTATCATGCTCGACCTGTCCGCAGCATTTGACACCATTGATCACCAAACACTACTGGAACGACTGGAGCTTTGGTATCACATGTGACCGCGAGAGTAGATGACATCATATCTTAGTGAATATATAACGATGCTACTACGTCATTGGTGCACGGGCTTGTAATGTCGAGACTGGACTATTATAATGCGCTCATCTATGGACTACCAGATACCATGATCAGTAAGCTGCAACGTGTACAGCAGCTCGCATTGTGACTAGAACAGCTAGACATAATCATATCACACCTGTGTTGAAGAAACTCCATTGGCTGCCAGTAAAACACCATTCTCAGTTTAAACTTCTGGTCCACACATATAAGGCATTGCACGATCGATCTCCTGTGTATTTGAGAGACATGTTACAAATGTATACACCAGGCAGGACTCTAACATCCCAGAATACACAACTATTGGTAGTACCTAAGATACGGACCACAGCATATGGCAACATATGTTTTAGTTATGCAGCACCTAATCTCTGGAATGGACTGCCTGCCGATATTAGAGAATCTAAGACAACAGAGACTTTCAAAAAACTTTTAAAACACATTATTTTCTAGTTCACTATAACCATTGAACAAATATAGTCATTCTTAATAATGTGTATATATAACATGTTTATATTCTATTTTTTTCTTCTAGTTAATAGCAGTTCGATATATTGTTATATCGGTATGTTATAACGATTTAATTTAGTTGATTAAGTTTGTTTTATTTGTCTTTTTTAATCATACTATTACATCAAAACAATTAATCACCACTATATTGTAATATTTTATTTTACATTTAATATATATTATTCCATGTCATTTTAACATCTTGTATTGTAAAGCACCTTTGAACATGATATAGTTTATGAGAAGAGTGCTATATAAATATGGTATAAATGTTGTTATTTCCTATTTATTTTACGCAAAAGAACAAATCTTGCTTCAGTAGAATTGTTTAATCTAGGTTTCGTCTAGTTTTTACTTACTTTGATTTGTCTTTATTTCTTAATATATTTATAACAAAATAAACATCTTCGATTTAGGTTAACATATTCTTTATCTGCATTCTCCAATATGAATAGGTGTATAACAGTAGGTATTTACTAATTACTTTAAATGGATCATATTTTAACTTCTGTAACTCCACCATGACAGCTGCTTCTGTTTTCAATAAGAGATATTCATAGCACGGGTTAATACATTAATCTTTACTGAGAATATTACACAATACGTTTTTAAAAGTAGAATATATCTTAAATAAGTCTTATATACGTAAAATAATTTAATGACGCACTTTAAAGATTTTGTTATTGGAAACCGACAAATAAAAAAGGTTAGCCACGTCAGATTTGAATACATTAACCCCAGTATATATTATATAGACAACAAAAGTGAAAAGCATCGAAATTAATTGTCTGGATAATAACCATCCTAAACGTAATATTCTAGTTGATGGTGAGCTTAGTAAAAGTTAAGAGATAACTAAGGTATTGATATATCTCAGGTAATATTGTATAGGTTGCCTATTGGTATTAGATTAACCGGTTTTTGTTACAAAATAATGGAACCAGCTAAGATGATGGATGTATCTGAGTCATCATGTTTATAGGGATGTAGGTTTTAATTGAAGATAAAGTTATCTGTTGCCATAAACATATAGTCTATGGCTAACTTCATCTTCGTTAGATAGATTTGAGGAATACTTTCCTATCAATTCCTTATATCACTGTTCTGGTGTTTGCATCTTTGATTGTTTAGAAATGAGAGATATAACACAGAGAAAACAAAGATATTTTTCTTTTTATTCTTCTAACTGCCATAGAGTAGTAATGTAGATAACTGTTTGATAGATTGCACAGATATATAGGTCATGGTATAAAGAACTAGAATCTCTAAGAGACTTAAATAATTATATGGAATATTCTGACGATGGAAGATTTGACTTTAAATATTAATTATCAATAAGCTTCGCTAAGACTATTTTGTGTGTATTCAAAATATATAATTATTACGGATAATGATGTAATCGGGCAAAAAGGAACCGCATTTCACGTAACAAATATTGCAGTCAGAGAGTAGTTAATGATACTATTTCAGTGGATCTGTTAAGGGATAGAGCGAGTGAAGTAATAATTCATTTTATATATCATGCATAAAGGGATGAACTGAATTTCTTCATCACATTATGGCGCTTCGAGACGAAAAACCTGAGACAAATTTCATTGTGATAAACTCTGATCAACATGTTAATACCCAGTCCTTCTTAATTGTCAATTTTGATTCACTTACCTTTACTGCCGTATTATAATTATTTGGCCCTATACATGCATACATACATACCTACCTACCTACCTACCTACATATATACACACACAAACATACATACACACACACACACACACACACACACCACACACACACACACACACACACACAAAATATATATATATATATATATATATATATATATATATATATATATATACATATTTGTAACAATTATCATATTTTCAGTTATTAAAGCACGGAATTGTTTTATGTAATATATACTATAATGGTATATATAAGTCATGTCACCTGCATACATACACATACACACATGAACACACACACACACATACATACAAGCACAGACACACATACACACACATACACACATACATACATACATATTCACATACATACATACATACATACAAACATACATACACACACATACACAAATACACATACACACACGCACGCACCTCCAAAACACACTCATATACAAACTCAGACATACACACAAAGATACACGATTGACCATTAGAATCCAGCAACCTTTAACTGTGAATTAATGAATTATTTCATACCCACGATTCTATCTAATGTTTATATCCATTGTCAGCAAACAATTTAGGAAATATATTTATATTGTAACTAATCAATTGATATGTTTAGAATCAAGGTAATTCGGACTCGTCAAGAATGTGAAATTGTACAACATTATAAAATGTGGAAACTTAGATAGTTAGTATTCAACTGTTTTGTTTAAGACGAAAAAATTAATTTTTATTTTTAAAATAGTGATTCATAAATAATTTTATTGAATATTTCTGGAAGAGAATAATAATGACTAAATTGAATTGACTGATTTTCGTTAATCTGATTAAATATGAGATGAATGGAATTTTTGAAATAAGTGTAAATATCAAATATTGAAACGGACCCGTAATCTGAATAGAAAAATATTATTATATTATTGTGACCTTGTATCATTTAAATATGTGTTTCATTTCTCTAGTCGCAAAATAAAGTTATGATTATTTGTAGCTTAAATAACGAGATTTTCGAGTAGCTTAACGCAACAAATATTCACACAGTCAGATATAAAAGTAGGCGTGATGTTTGTGTATCACATATACCATTAATAAATGGTTGTCATAGAAACTGGATGCTACTGTTGCAGGCTTTCTCAATAGTGTTTCGGTTTCATGTGTTCTCTGTCTTTTCCACGAAAACCCACTTAAGCCTACTAACACCTCCCCCCACACACTCCGACACACATACATATGAGTAACTAAGATCGATGTGACTATAGGCCGTTTTCAGGGTAAAGGTTACCCAGTTCCTCACATTCTCACCCATCGACAACATATTAGGCTCATTAACGTCAAGATATTTTACTTATAGTCTAATTAGCCATTAAATGTTATAGTACAAATCAGGTGAGAAGCCATCAGTCAACAATAGGCAGACAATAGTCTCAAGTCGGTGTCTCTAACATGCTCGTTAGTGGCATTGTGTTACAGGTGTCCTAGCTAAAACCCTTATTGTGGCACTAAGTAGTTCACCGATGTCGGAGTGCAGAAGTTTACAATAGGGCCACCTATAAACCTAGTTAGACTCTAAGATGTGGCAAACCCACAAAAATTCTTTTTGGCAAGCGTTAGTTCACATAAAGGCTGTATAGTGATTCACCTGAACTTGAGAAGACTACCCTCACGATGTATAACACTCGTGCGTGGGTGTGTGTTTGGGGGGGGGGGGGCAGGAGAGCTTCATCATTGCATTTAGGAACGTTATCAGGAGAGGAATAGTATTTGACATTCGCTACTTCACATTGATAAAAAGTAACTACATTTCTTTATTTATGTATTTTTAAAGCTAAAGCTCTACGATAATCTATTAAAAACGTAACATATGTTTGTATCAATTTCTAAGCACATATTTAATCACAGATAGCTTGGTTTGTGGTATAATCTGATACGCTTTTCACTGGAATCATAAACATGAATTTTGTTTGTTATGGCTACAAATAGCTCTAATATAACTTCGATATTAGGAGATGCTATATAAAATATTCTATTGGAAGATGATCTCATACAGACCTTTGTGATGTAGAATTCATCTATGTCGGTACTTTGAGTTTAATATCAAATGGACATATACAGTGTTTTACTGTTTCTATGTTATATAAAGGACTATTTGTGGAGGATTTTATGTTACCATCACACCATCACATTGGGCGATTAATTATGTAACCTTCAAAACCATCATTTAAATATTATCGTTTATACTGTTACATTACTGTTTTGTATCCATTGTTCTTTAGTTATTGATATATTAGTAAGTGATATTCTAGTTGTTTATGTTACCTTGCTATAGAGTAGTTGTTCCTGTAACTAGATGAGTTACACTTCCAGGTTTTATTATTGTTACTATTGCTTCTTTAGGACTGTTATTATCACGTTGTCTAGTAGTTGCTACGTCTACAGTAGTTTACCCTTTTTAAAATTTGCTATAGGAAGAGTAACGTTACTATGTTGTGTTATAGTTATCATTTGCACAATAACAATTATATTAAACTGTCTTGTAATAGTTGCTATTATTAAAAGAGTAGGAATTCTAGCCTGTTTTATATTAGACAATAACGTAACAATAGGAAGACACCTGTTCTGGTATATGTTATAATAGTTATATAGTGTTGTGTATGGGTTGTTAGTTCTGTATTAACAGTTATATCACCTATTTGTCTAATGATAACTCACGTTTTATATGATGATTATCCCATCAGGTAATTGTGTCATAATAATCACGTACGGTATTCTGATTTTAAACTGTCATTCGAATTTCGTTGTCTTCTTCAACTGACATCTACTGAAAAAATATATACATTAAATGATTGATCATATTACTAAAAGGTGACAACTTCACTGTCGACGACGACGACGACGACGATGATGACGATAACGACGACGACGACGATGATAACGATGACGACGATGACGATGACGACAATGACGACGACGACGACGACGACGACGATGACGACGATGACGACGACGACGATGATGACGACGATGACGATGACGACGACGACGATGATGATGATGACGATGATGACGACGATGCTGATGACGACGATAATGACGACGACGACGATGATGACGACGATGACGACAACGACAACAACAATAGTAACACCAATGACAACAACAATATAAACTACGACAACAGTAAAAGAGCATTAGCTTATTATTATTATTATTATTATTATTATTATTATTATTATTATTATTATTATTATCATAGTTAACAGGAGTAAAATGTAGTAGTGGTAGAAGTGGTAGAAGTAGTAGTGGTATTTCTAGTAATATTAGTAGTAGTAGTAGAAGTAGTAGTAATAGAAATAATACATAGGCAACGTTTGAATAATATTAATAGTGCTGCTACTATTGCTAATACTAATATGAATACCACTACCACAACAACTACCAAATTTGTTGTTACTGGTATTTACTAAAACTACTACTTTTAATTAAAGTACTATTATCTAACTACTAATATTTCTACTACTGTTTCTACTTCTGTTACTGCAACTGCTAATATTCCCACTACTATTACTACTACTACTATTACTACTACTACTACTACTATTACTACTACTACTATTACTACTACTACTACTATTACTACTACTACTACTACTACTACTACTACTACTACTGCTACTACTTCTACCACTACTACTACTACTACTACTACTACTATTACTATGACAGTTTTATTCTCATCCAGCCATAATCCTGTCTGTTTAACTCCTACAAGACCAGTCGTAAATCACAACTGTCAGCTACTTCACGTGCTCTGTCTGTTGCTTATCGGAAACTGTTTACATCCTTGGCGTACTTGACGTCATTAAGCACGTGATGAGAGATTACGAAATTCTGTACTAAATGTAATATTTATAATTGGTTTTCGCTATCGATTACACAATGCGTTCCCAACAATACCGCTACTGTATCCTTGACGACAGCAGTATAGAAGTGGTGTATTCAAGACATGCATCGTCTCTTCAACTTTTTATCAGTTTCAAGGGAGACAATTATGGATCGTGATGCTGTTAATCAATCATCTTGATATCCACCTGTTTTCCAATTAACAGGAGTAAGATATTACGAGTGTAAGTAGTAAGTCATCCTTTTATGTATTCAACGAAAGTGTGATGACGAAATGACCCTCATTATAGTCAATATTCCTTTGAAAGTCACCTAAGCTATAGATCTATTCAATATTAACGTGCTACAGGTCTATTCATGTTGCACGTATTGGTCAGTTGAATATTTAATTGAAACTAGCCAGAACTCGTTTAAGCATTTATTAGTATCGGGATTTGGACCAGAGACTAGTTGGCTGATGGATCAAATCTATGAACTGGTTGTTCTTCTTCCATGTAGTCACTAATTCATTTAGTGTTGAATGACAACTGTCGTGTACTATGAAGTATTTTATTTGATTAAACCGTTATAAATGATCACTTGAACTAAGACAAGTCTTGGGAAGTATATGAGGGTAAACAATTGTACAAGACCTGGGGATATATAAAGACGGTCATTTGCAGGAATATCAAATCATTATGGCTGCAATGGCCTTGTGATAGAGATAAATTATTTGATGATCTGCCTGAAATATCTGTGTCTGCTGAAGTATATAATGTAAGCCTGCCTCTACCTGTCTCATATCACGATACATTCGTAAATAAATCATTCACTCACTAAAATTGATCTATTTGAAATCCAATATTGGTGGCACATAAAAGAGTCAGATTAAATTATATTGCCTCAAACATATTCAGGCAAATATCACATCCTCCTCTATATCCAACTATGTGAGCGTGTGTGATGCTTACACTACACTTTAATTTCGTTAATTAAAGTTTTAAATAATAATGACCTCTTTTGACGAAACCTTTTATTTAATTATATAACACACGCATTCAGATGGTATTAGGTCAAACAATAATATTGTAACATTTTACTGCTCAAATTACGAGTTAAATATGACAACCCTGGTTAATCCCAGGTTTAACCTAGTGGGCGAGTTAAACATGACAACCCTGGTTAATCCCAGGTTTAACCCAGTGGGCGAGTTAAACATGACAACCCTGGTTAATCCCAGGTTTAACCCAGTGGGCGAGTTAAACATGACAACCCTGGTTAATCACAGGTTTAACCAAGTGGGCGAGTTAAACATGACAACCCTGGTTAATCCCAGGTTTAACCCAGTGGGCGAGTTAAACATGACAACCCTGGTTAATCACAGGTTTAACCAAGTGGGCGAGTTAAACATGACAACCCTGGTTAATCCCAGGTTTAACCCAGTGGGCGAGTTAAACATGACAACCCTGGTTAATCCCAGGTTTAACCCAGTGGGCGAGTTAAACATGACAACCCTGGTTAATCCCAGGTTTAACCCAGTGGGCGAGTTAAACATGACAACTCTGGTTAATCCCAGGTTTAACCCAGTGGGCGAGTTAAACATGACAACCCTGGTTAATCCCAGGTTTAACCCAGTGGGCGAGTTAAACATGACAACCCTGGTTAATCCCAGGTTTAACCTAGTGGGCGAGTTAAACATGACAACCCTGGTTAATCCCAGGTTTAACCCAGTGGGCGAGTTAAACATGACAACCCTGGTTAATCCCAGGTTTAACCCAGTGGGCGAGTTAAACATGACAACCCTGGTTAATCCCCGGTTTAACCCAGTGGGCGAGTTAAACATGACAACCCTGGTTAATCCCAGGTTTAACCCAGTGGGCGAGTTAAACATGACAACCCTGGTTAATCCCAGGTTTAACCTAGTGGGCGAGTTAAACATGACAACCCTGGTTAATCCCAGGTTTAACCCAGTGGGCGAGTTAAACATGACAACCCTGGTTAATCCCAGGTTTAACCCAGTGGGCGAGTTAAACATGACAACCCTGGTTAATCCCAGGTTTAACCCAGTGGGCGAGTTAAACATGACAACCCTGGTTAATCCCAGGTTTAACCCAGTGGGCGAGTTAAACATGACAACCCTGGTTAATCCCAGGTTTAACCCAGTGGGCGAGTTAAACATGACAACCCTGGTTAATCCCAGGTTTAACCTAGTGGGCGAGTTAAACATGACAACCCTGGTTATCAGAGATATATCAATAAAGCTAATTATACCTCAACGAACTCAACTGTTCATCAATAACCGGAGATGAACTAACATGTGAAAAACACAGAAGGGTTTAGAATGACTACCATCGCGTTGGTTTAGTTAAAACCAACAAATTATTCTGAAGAATTAGAAATGTTCCATGCAATGTCTTGGGTACATGTATCAATCACCGGTGTTACAACCTAACCCTATAGCTGAAGTGTTTGACATACAGGTAAGGACAAGAAACATACACAGCCAACGACAATATGCAAACATATATATATATATATATATATATATATATATATATATATATATATATATATATATATATATAGTGTGTGTGTGTGTGTGTGTGTGTGTATTTATGTTTGTGTGCGAGCGCACGCGTATATGTGATTCCCTGTCTTCCCTCCTCTCTCTCTACACGATGTGATTACTCTATTATGAATGTATTCACCCGACCTTTAGATCCGCTCTAAATGAGTGGGTGTTTCTAATACAGGACGATAACTCTTGTAGATAAATCTAACCCCAAATCAGATGAAAGTGGTAACATGTTATAGTTCTTATACTTCACCAAGCGGCATTTGTTACTTATTCATGGCGTAAATATTTCATGAATGGAACCGGGAAGAAGAGTTGTTTGAACAAAAATAAGAACACTTTGTAGGAAAGAGGACAGCACATATTGTAGAACATAGCCTAGAACGCTTAATGGAGCAGATAAAAGAATGCCTTGTAGAAGCGAGTACAGAGTACAGAACACCTTCTAGAACAGGGCCTAGTACAAACGTTCGGTAATCTTGCATACTGAACAGGTGGCCCCGTTATTCAATGCAAGTGCACATTGTTTATCAACGACAAATGCACTAAACACACCGCATGTTTTTATTTAGGCTTATATGTGCTAATGGGAATATGCTAATCATTCCTTTATCCGAACAGCATATATTTCAGGAGAGAGTGCCCTTTATGAAGTTAGAATTTAAATGTCTCTTACATCTTATCATAAACATGATGCCCCCCTACTAAGGTTTGTGGGATCATTTCTTAAGGAATTATGATTACGGTATAGGTCTCATGTTTGCCCAGTACTGAGAATAAACAAATTACCCCCTTATTGAAGTTATTCAAGCATACTTATCATCACCCTCAGAATCTCAGAAATGAAACATGAGTAGGTTAATATAAATAGGCTAATATAAATAGGCTATTATAAATAGGCTAATATAAATAGGTTAATATAAATAAGTGAGTTTTAGAAACACAGTTTTGTACTCGCAAGAGAGAGAGAGAGAGTGAGGAGAGAGAGCGAAATGTATATATAGAGATAATGATATATATATATATATATATATATATATATATATATATATATATGTGTGTGTGTGTGTGTGTGTGTGTGTGTGTGTGTGTGTGTGTGTGTGTGTGTGTGTGTGTGTGTGTGTGTTTGTGTGTGTGTGTGTGTGTCTGTGTATAAAGAAGGAGAGAGAGGGGTATTATATAACAATGCATTTCCATATACTAGTCTAGAAATTATAATGCACGAGTAAGCCCTATATTTAGTATTTGATAATAACAGGACTTATAGAATGCACCTGCGTCTTCCTTGCTAGCATATTATTCAACATTAACCCCAGTTTTCTCACAGAAATAGAATAATTAATAAATCTTAATTCAACCTTAATGAGAAGATTCTCCGTTTTCCTTACTCATGTTGACTTATTGATACTTCGGGCATTTTTGCTTTGGATATTTCAAACACATAATACTTGATCGGACTAGTTATTATTAATAATTTGACATAAGGTGTAACATTATTACGAGATATGCTGGCGTAAGATGACGCCATTCATTAGCAGATATTATTAAAACACATTTAAACTTTAGTAACAGAGGAGATATGTTCAATTAAAGTAGCATTAATCAAAACAATGTATCTTTTTTCCTTTTTTGTTTTTTTAAACCCCAAATTTTTTTCTTTTTGGGGGCTTTCCTGTTTTTAAGAAAAAACAGTGCAAATTTTTCCGGCGTGTTTTTCATAGATAAAAGCGTTCAACGTTACCATAAAGCGTTCATGTTTATGTGCCATAAAAATGCAATAAAACCATAAACATGAGGAAAAATAAAAAACGTTAAAGCGGCCCAAAATCACCTGTTTAGTTGAGAATACATAAATATGTGTCAAATAACGACCTTAATATGTTTCCAATTGTTAAAAGATCCAAGTAAATGATTTAATTTTTGACTGTAGTATCAGTGGAATTAAGAAAACATATCACAGGCCTCCGTCGGATGTAAATTATAGAACAAATCTAGTGCTAATTTTCTCACTCTGAGCTTTGATATAATATATTATCACCAGCTGCGCCTTTTATGAACAACGTACACACACATACACACACGCACACATACACACAAACACACACACACATTAGATTATAAAAAAGTTAATGTACTGGCATATCTCTCTAGCTGTTTAGCCTTGAATATAGATACTAATAGTAATAATAATAATAATGTATATTTAATAAAGCGCCTTTACTGGCGAGCCATTCAAAAGTGCTGTATAAATAATATGTAATACCCCAAATAATCTCTCCGTTAAAAACCTATAAGAGATTTAACAGATAATGATCATTGATCTGTGAAGGCAACCTTGAACAAGTGCATTTTTAGAACTGATTTAAAAGTTTCAAGAGAGGACGCATTTCTAATATTTTCCGGCAACCTATTCCACAAAGTGGGGGCTGCAACACTAAACGCACAATTACCATATGACTTGAGCCGAGACACTGGCACCTGCAATAGTATCTGACTGGATTACCTGAGTGTTCGGGATGACTTTGTAATCGATACCAGTTCTCACAAGTATTCAGGCGCCGCATCATTAATATATTTATAAGTTTTTAATACAATCTTGATAACAGGTAGCGAATGTAAGTTTTGAAATATTGGGGTGATTGATCAAATTTCGAGTATTTGTTACTATGTGAGCTGCACTATTCTCAAGGCGATTGATGTTATAATCAGACATGCCGTATAACAGAGAGTTACAATATTCTATACGAGATTTAACAAAGGCATGGACTAGAGTAAGAAGTGATTCTTATGTCAAGAATACTTTTAAACAGTGGATGCTATTAAGATGGAAATAGGCAGCTCGGCATACTGAAGTGACATGTTTATACATGTTAATGCATTTGTAAAATATAATACAGATAATCGCGGAGAATAGAATAGTATAATTTATCTAACGGCGCTCAATACCTGAACATCACTATTAAAACACGCATAAGTACAGATAAAGTAATATTGCTGATGCTATTGCGATTGAAGAGTGATTCATCACAAAGGAATAATGAACTTCATTTTATCTACATTATCTAATGTCAATTACCTTAGAAAATTCAGTAAGGTGATTATTTCAATTCCTTATTATGTATTTGCTACCAAACTGACAACTGTATTCGTCAATGGCTTGTAAGTAATCTTATTGTTTCTCTATAAACTGATTGGAGAAAATGTTGTTTCTTACCTAAATGTTTCTAGGTTTGGGAATACACTAAACCTACGAAAATAGCTTACTGCATGAACAATATTTCAGATTTGTGGACATAATAAAGAATATTTATTGTCAGATAACGAGTAGTTAGTACACATTCGTCTTACATAGGTAATTAAATTTGATACTCTAAATCTAAAGGTACTTCTCGGCAGATTGGCGAGATTTAATGACGTTTTACTGATTCATTGTAAGCATGATTTATATACAACGTTGATATAAATTAAATTATGTTCGACTTTTTAATATTTATTTAATTAAAGCTATTAAAATATATATATAACACATAAAGTTCCAGACAAATATTTATAGCGATTACATTTATAATTTAAATGTATACTATTGATCAGGAAACGCGAGCTGTTTTGCTTCAAAAATGGAAATCACAGATGTCACTCTGACCCCAAAAGCTGTTAGACAGCAGGGATGTCACTCTGGGCAAACTATCATATTTACAGTTCAATTTTTAAATTTATGACTTAGGCCATATGTCATATTTCTTCGACTATCAAATAATACAAATTAATTTCCCTACAAAAATCAAGTATTTTGATTATGGCCATATGTCCCATGTGTGACTAGTGCCAAAGCTAAACACATCATTCAGTACTCAAGTATTTTGATTAACTACCAAACGAAGACGATGTTTAATTGTTGTTTGAGTCACTAGTTATTGTGAATGACATATGACTTAGGAGGGGTTCGTTGGCTCGTTGCATTTTGTTATATTGTTTATACAATTCTAAATTACGTGTATGACGTATCTGACTTCTGGACAAAGACAAGTTTTATATCTGAAATTAGAAAAGTTAGTAGAGAAAATGTTCCTTTTGATATATTTACAAATTGTGTATGATATAATCAGAAACTATAAAATGAATCATAGTTATATTTACTTTTTAGGCATAATCTTTGACCATATAAATATCTATGTGCCATAATTATTCAAATCCGTATGCTTTTAGTTCATCGTCTTGAAACATATACGGAAAAAACCTGTTAATTCCGACTTGAAACAGATACGAGACAGATTGTACTTCACATTCGTCATCTCGCCAAATCTCCCCTACCATTAAATGAACTATTACAAACCATTGAATACGGTTTTGAATAAATTACCAGGAACTGTATATATTATGTTATAAATAAGATGTATTCTGTATTCTCTGTTATTTTACTTCCCTTTCAATGTTATATATATATATATATATATATATATATATATATATATATATCCGGGAACAGCGCGCGCGCGCGTGTTGTATGTGTGTGTGTGTGTTCTATTTGTCTGGGATTGTAGTAATATGGATGCCATAGTATTTACTATAGGCGCTTCTGAGAGCAATAAATGGTTTAATATGTCCTACCATAATATCCAGTATTAATACTGTGACTTAATCTGTCACATATGATTACTCTCAATAGATAACAACTTTATCCATAATGTTGTTATACGTCTACTTCAGTTATAGATCTGGTGAGAATTACCGAAAGATTATACCACTTACTGTCTATAAAATTGATTTATTAGTGACTCGTTTGGAATGATGATGTGATAACATTACGTTGACCTTGACGAGGTTGTTAAGAAGGTCAGAATTATAGTAATTTATCAACTATGCTATATATTTCCTAGTCAGATTATATCTCCTGTGGATTATCTCTATGTTTGAATACTAGTATTAAGCTACACGTGACTGATAAAATGATGTGAAAGTCATACTTTGATTGTCCATATCCCAATAATTGAAACTATGTAATTTTTTGTTTTGTTTTATGTTCAGCTTTGCCTTTATTTCATAAGCAAAGAAAAGAGTAACTATTATTGTTTGCCCTGACATCAGGGACTATGGATTGTCGTTTTTCAGGTATAATCTCAAGGTTTGAAATAGAGAGTCACTGTTTTAGCAAGAGACGTGTGAAGACACGGTGGCGAACATCAAGCTGAACAGTATCTAACAGAATAAATACTTACTTAACTTTATTAGTTCCTGGGAATGCTTTAAATAGTCTACAACCATTCAATCCACAAGCCACAAGGTTGACGCAAATAACCCAGTGATTGTTGTTCTCCTGTCAGCTCACCCAAACATGACAATGAAAGATAACCATTCAGTCAGTTAATTGGTGAGTTTTAAGTCAAGGAACAGTTATTTAGTATATTAATGGAATAGTAGATAGGTTCGTGGTTTCCCTCTACTCTGATCATTGTACGAAGAATAAACAACATTTCTTTTAGTAAGATTTCATACATGCTTATTATAAATATGATATATGATATATATATATATATATATATATATATATATATATATATATATATATATATATAAATGAGTGTGTGTGTATGTGTGTTTAGGATACATATAGAGTGGCACGACTCAGAACATCAGCATCTAAACATCCTTTGAGACCAATACCTCCATATACATTAACACAACTATACATACGTCAATCTAAATATAAAATGTTCTACATCTCCATATATGCATACAATCGTAGACCCATACATATGTTTTGGCTACTCATCAGTCTGTGGAGCCCAGCTAATCCGCTTTTTTTACGCGAGATATATGTTCCGCCCACATGAAAGCGGCTATACGTGGGCTATGTACAAAAGCGGAAGCACGTACAAAAATACCAGTTGATGTCACAGCTCGCAGTAAACAGCACGTGAGTGTGGTTCAATGGTGAGGTACTACATACACTCGATACAAACACACATACACATACACGCGCGCGCGCGCGTGTGGGAGTACCCTATAGAATAACATAGTCTTATGAAGATTTGCAAAATTAAATGATGATATATTATTAGTTTTGAATGTCATTTTTTATGACTATTTCTCTTAAAGAATGTCTCATTTGTTGACCCTTTTTAAAAATATAAAATAAATGATTAAATATAATCTCTATTTGATTATGTTTGATTTCTGAATGTCTGAAATGTTAGAGTTGCTTAACAAATGTGTAAAACTATCTGAGACATATCTCAGTACTATTTAGTATCTTATATAAAATATTGTTTCTGGTTACTGAGGATCATATATCTTTAGGTAATGTTCTATTTTATTCTTGTTATCTGATCTCTGTCTTTTTAGAAAAAGATTCTCTCAGAAGAAGATATGTTTTCACTCTTCACTCTTCATTAAAAAGTCTTATATCCAGGCACTAATCGTTAAAATGTCTTGTTACAAGTAGCCACTTCATTCGAACACTTACATCACACGCACTTAGGCTCACAAAACACAAAACCAAACACAAACACGTACACACAAAACACTTATTGCGCAACCCTACACTCTAAAATAGCTTTATGAAGCCAGCATATAATCGAAATTCAATATTGACTTGAGCTTAAGCACATGAATGTTTAATTGGATAACATACACACTAATTGGCCGAATAAATAACTTGTTTACTTACTGAATGACTAAATGACTGAATTTATTGATTCGTGATTTTTTTAAAAATAAAGACGATACCGTATATACCGACATAAGGTGCAGTTAAATATTATGTTTTAGTAAATATTATGTCTTAGCAAATATTATGTCTTAGTTCATATGTTATGCCATAGTTATAAAACAAAAGGGAAAGAGCTGGAATGTTGTAATATTATTTGTTTGCTGATGACTAGTTTCACTGGGATACTGGAGACCATTATATTCAGTAGTTTATGATATAAAATTAGAAAGTGCTGCAGAAGCTGAAATTATAATAAAGTTAATTTTGTTTTTGCTTTTGCTTTAATATATTTATCATTATCGAAGAATTTAAGATGAAATGATAGGAAGCTATTCTAAGATTTCGTTTATCACGAAGAATGTAAGTAAATACTACATACTGTATATTAATGGTAATAGTTAATGTTATGTTTAGTATGCACGTATAGATCAATGTTTACGTGTGTAGTGTCTTGGATAATTGGATTATCTTAGCTTACACCAATACTTATTCGTTAATCTAATGTCTATAGGTAACCTATACAAATTTACATGAAATAGTTGTCGATTAAGATTTACTTCGCTAATCAAAAACTAGAACATTATGTCTGGCATGTTAATTCGCCATAATACTAACTCCAGGCAATTAATTTCTATATTTTGATGCATTTATTTCTGTCTGAGCGATGAATAATGATATTAATGTATTAATCATCAGATCGACTTACAAAATTATTTACCGATTTCTAATAAGAAAAGCTTCTAAATACGTCAAGACAGATTGCTTAATATGTGTTCCTATTAAAAACATGCTACTTGATAGTATTCGTAGTGAAGGTTTATTGTACTAAATCAGATTTTGAAGGTATCCCATTGAAATCCGTAATGATCTTTTGTTGTAAATTATCCATTTGTGTGAAAAAAAGAAAATTTACGTGGAGATATTCTTAGCGTGTATAAAGAATATTAATAATCTTTAGAAGTGATTCAGATATTGAACCTAGAGGGAACTAAATTAATATTGTTGTATATTCAATTTACAGGAACTTAGTCTATTTAAAGTTGATTAAAACAATCTTCCCAATGTTCTCTAACAATGAAGATTCAGCTTTAATATTAACTCCACGTGTCTCCATTGTTTATATCTAGTGACTTGTTGTACTACAAAAAACAATAGTTAGGAAACACGCTATCAGTTATTAACATATTATACTTGAATATTAATAAATAACAGTAAATTTAGAAGAATAACAGCAATTAATTGTTATCAAGAGAAAAACAACTTGCAGTGAACAGGAAATAGCCCACATACAAGAGCTATTGACAGTAAACGTTTACGATCACAAGATGTAACAGATAGTAATCATGCTTAAATCATAATGCTAAAACATGTATCATGTATGTGTAATTTATATATTAAAGCGGCGATATTTGATGTTTATTTAAATTAAATCCGTAATGAAATTTTAACTTTTAAATTTTCGTAGACTGAATTATTTATCAAGATCGTAAAAACAACTAAATACGACTATCGTATCTACCAATAGATAGAGGCAATGTGTTTTGTCCGTTGTATACTCTGATGCATCGTGAGTTACACAAGTAACACACTCACATTTAAGTTGACTTTCTCATAGATATTACAAACTGTTCTTCAAAATTCGGTGGTTTTTCTAGACTTGAACTAGGTGTTGTCTTTGACTAAATAAATTAAATGGAACCTTATATAAGAGCGAGGTAAAGGGAAATCCATGCCTAAGCATTCTTTCATAAAAAGGTAATCAAGCACGAGTTGAATTACTTTATATTTTTTCGTTAGCTAATAGCTGTTGATTCACGGTATTGTGGCCTATTAGAGTGCGTCGTACCGACCAATAGCTCTGACTTCAGCACTTGAGGCTTCTGTTAACATCACCATAGCCTATAATAATCTAGCTTCCTCTACCCATAACCTGTCCAGCTTCCAGGTCCCTAACAGAAGCCCAAACTCCTGCTGGCATAGCTCTCTTGGTCACTGAGACACACAAGCCTCCTGACCACGCCAATAATTGGACTATTAATTCAATGTACATATTATGTATATTATTACTTACTTACTGATTATAACATTTAAGTGCATTTCAAAGACGTTCGCAATAAAACAACTCTAAGTATGTATTAGAACCTCAGTAATACCCGTATTTGTAACCTGTTTATCAAGAAAGCCGCCTCTCGGAAGTATGACGCGGGTTAGTTGAAGCTTAACAGTCCTCTTAATAAAATAAATGTAAATATCAAAGTATTTAAAAGAGGAATACTTTTGACTATATTCGAATACGAATACAGTCATTTTACTAATTATCCTAGAATAAGAAATGATATTAAACAATGACACCAAAGCCCGTTCTGTATATGAATTAGCCATTGACTTGCTACTGGATTTATAAAGTTGATAGGCACAATGAGGTGAACATATTCGGTGCTAGGAAAACGGACGTATGTAATATCTGTCGAAAATTGGCTACCGAATAATTAACAAGCAATATCCATTCGTTAACAGTATAGACCACATTTAGTAAAGAAGATTATGACAAAAGCTTATTGCCTTAATTGCTAATTACGCAATAAATTGCTGGTCAGTCGCTAACTGGATAATCCCGATGATCCTGACCAGATAGTAAATCCGTTTCATGTTACATATAAACAACATTAAGAGTATATCGTCGAAACGTTTCTTGCAGCGGACAATAAAGACAATGGAATGAGATATAGAAGGTATTCCAACCATCGCTGGGTCACACCTATTGTTTAACATATTTACGGTTAGTAGATTGTATGCCAAAAATACACTTGCTATGTACTGTATGGATACTCCAGTGACATAATTAACTCCTGCGAGGTTAGCTTAAAGAATAGTCTCGGTGTTGTCAACAAGGTTATGGCCTTCTTCTGTCAGAATATATCAACTATACGTAAACAGTTTTGCAATCCGTAGTATGGTCCAGCGCATTCTTGATACATCGATCTTATGTTTTTATAGAGGCTGGTAAATAGATAAGTTCTCAAGGGGTTGTTTATAAACTGATGTGCCACATGGTTCAATTCTTATCACTTTGATTTTCATAATACAATGATGTCTTCAGATTACTATGCAATGACACAGAACGCCACATACAAGCTTCCAACTCAAATATATATATATATATAATATATATATATATATTATATATCCTCTTCTCTCTCTCTTCTCTATATATATATATAATAACTATATATATATATATATATTATAGATAACTAGGATATAACGAAAGTTAATATCCATCAGTTTATTTTTGCGCACAATCTATAAGAAACTTACACACTTACATAATTATGCTAAAGGTTGAGATAGATAAGTTATATGACATATAACTCTTTTATATATATATATATATATATATATATATATATATATATATATATATATATATATATATATATATTATTATTTCAGTGTGGTGAAAATCATGTGATGCTGTACAGCTGATGGCCTATTTTCTTTTGTACGAAATTAATCTATTTAGTATGTTTAATTATCTGAATAAGCGACAACAATGTCAATACAATGTGAGATCAGATAGTTTTATCAGGTTTGTAGGGAAACAAAGAAACTGTATTATACATCTTTTTTGTTAGTAGCGTTGCTGCAGGTATTGATTTGCTTGTTTAATTGGTAGAAGGATTGATGTTTTACAACCAATAATGAATGTTATACGTGTAGAGAAAGACCGGGATGACTGGTTTTGTTTTTGAGGAATTCATTTATTTTCAGTCATATGGGGATAGTTATCTGGAACCATAAATCATGTGCTGACAATCACAAACTAAATTATTAACGTGTGACATCCTCTTTTTCAAATATCCTTCAGACGAGAGGCTATTCTCATCACATAATGGTCGTACGGTGTATACCCAGCGTCCATCATATTAATAGGTCGCTTATTATTACCTTCAGTTATTTTCCCTTAATAATCCACACCCCATACACTGTACTAATCTTTCTGATGAATTAAACATCCTACACACAAGTGGTATGCATCCCTTGTATGTTTTCGCGACCAACACGTAAGTTGGATATTAAGGACACACAACATCCCTTCAAGTTGAAAATAGACTATTTCGATTTGTGATGGTGTTAATAAATCACCTTGATGTCCTCTGGTTTCCAATTTACAGGAGTCTTATATTGTAAGTGTAAGCAGTAAGTCATCCTTTGATGTATTTGGCGAAAGTGTGATGAATAAATAACCCTCATTATATCCATTCTGGCTTTGAAGGTCCACTCAGGTATAGATCTATTTAACCAATATTCATATGCTATAAATATACTCAAAGTGTATTTCCCTATTTGAGTTATTTATTGAAAATAATCGGGAATTTTTAATAGTTATGGGATTAGTACCATATCATGGTAGTTCAGTGGGTACGTCTTGGACTTGAGACTAGTAATGCCTTGAATTTATTTTCACTAACAGGATCATTACTTGACGCAGTCACAAATATCAAGCATGTAGTATGGTGAAGTATTACACTTGATTGCATGGTTATAAATGGCTGCTGAAACCATAAGGATCAAATTTGTACATGTCCCAGGAGAGTATCATATCTATGATAAGACATGGTGGTGTACAGCTATACTAAACCATTATAGTAGTCTCAGTATATTTATATCATATAAATGATCTCTGTGATAGAGAGAGAATGTTTGATGAGCTATCTGTATGATACTGCAAGATAATAAAGAAGCTACAACTGCTGAATCATATGATATAATGCCTAGTTTACGCGAAGTATGGCCGCCTTCATTTGTCTAATTTCTTGATGGAAGCGTAAACATAATACGCACTCACTTAATCTACCTTAATTACAATATTATTGGCACTTTTAAGAGTTCCATAACATTTTTAATTCACAATAAAGCCTTCAAGAATAATTTATTTTGAGAACGTAGATGGCCATTTTGGATTTTATCAGAAGAAGTGTACTTAAATAGGGGTGTCATCTTTATTTTCGGATTGTTTACCGTGAAGGTAATATTTGTGGCATTGTGATCAATCTGACGCACATTTATGAGGCATTTGTGTCATTTGTTTAGGGATCTAGTTCATTTCTAGTAATTTCCCATTTAGAACATAAAAAATGAAGCAATATGATATCCACATGGTAACCTTCATAAAAATAAATAAGTACATAAATAAATCAAAACATTTTAATAATATTGATGGAGGGTTTGTGGGCAAGTAATCCCATTACCTGCATTCTACATTCTACATTCTTCTGATAGCCATAACGTGTCCATGTAGATGAGTATTTGACAGATTGCGTAGT
Source organism: Paralvinella palmiformis (assembly GCA_025642065.1). NCBI lineage: Eukaryota > Metazoa > Annelida > Polychaeta > Terebellida > Alvinellidae > Paralvinella > Paralvinella palmiformis. The sequence goes on from JAODUP010000548.1 coordinate 670,239, forward strand.
AATATATGTTACGGACGAAAGACATCTTTGGGAAACAAATAATCATATGAAATATCTGGTGATGGAAGTACAATAATATTTTGCATATTATATATAAATAGGCTTTTCTAAGAATAGTTTCCGTATGCTTCAATTATATATATATATATATATATATATATATATATATATATATATATATATATTATAGGCAGATCATAATTGTGTGACCGGACCATAGATAGATACATTTCAAGAAACAATAATTGCAGTTAGAGGGAAATTAATGATACTGCTTTAATACATCTATGAATGGCAACTTCTTCGTTTGGTGTCTGAAGTAAGTATGTCCCAACATGTATGCAATAGAAAATTGGTGCCGGAATACAAGATTTACTAGCAAAGTGCAAAATATCGTTTGAGATCCTTTTTCTGAACAGACAGTGATCACATAACAACAGCAAACCATTAATCTTTATCTAATGACTCACGATCTACCGTAAGAAATGGTACATGACCTTCATTAGCTAATGATAGATGACCTTCCGCAAGAATGATACATGAACTTTAGCAATTAATGATACAAACGTATTCTTGAGTAACTAATGATACACGACCCCCAGTAAACTTTGATACGTGACCTTCAGTAACTAATACATTATTCTTAGTAACCAGAAACGACCCTTAGATATATCATATTATAACATATCAACAAATACCGATATCTGTTTGACATTCTTTTACTCAGTTGTGATTCCTTGACATTTTATAGACAGCCAAACATAATAAGGAACCAAATATAGACTTTAATTAGTCAGATTGTTAGAATTCAGATTACAGACAGTCAACTTGTGAGACTGTCATTTGGGAAGATGACCACAAAACAAAATAATCAATACTAATATCTCAATATCTGGTATGCAGAGTTTCAAGAGTTCATTACAGTATTGGATAATCCTATAAATATACTTTACTGCCACAATATTATATACTTTTTATTTTAAAGATGTACTTTAGAAGAAAGTCACAATAATCTAGAAGAGAGAGTTACCAATGTAATGGGTTATACACAGATTAAGTGTTATATGACCTTCAGGGAAAATAAATAAAGCATATTACATAGGTACAGCGACGTGCGAACCGTTATATCCGTATTACCTGTGGTATCATTAATAGATCAGATGTTGACTATGAAGATTTTTTAAATGTTTGCATCCAGGTAATTATTTCACTAAAATACAAATCAAACAATGTATTTTCTATTTATTCTGCTCAATAATATAGGAAGGTGATTCTTTCTATCACGTATTTTAGCAGGCACCAGTTCATCATTTCTCTCTACACACACACACACACACACACACACACACACACACACACACACACACACACACACACACACACACACACACACACACACACACACACACACACACACACATATATAATACCTTTTAATAAATTGAAGTTTATTTCATAAGTCCAAATACATAATATATGTGATGTTATGCTTGCATTTAGATACTTAGAGATGAAGATTTTCGTTGGCTTTTGTATTTAAAGGTTTATATAAACTACTCGAAACACTCCAGGCATTAGAGTTGTGGGTTATTTTGAATCTTCTCAATAGTTATATATAATTATGCCAAATCAATTACTATTAAAATAAATGCTTTATCAAAGTACTCTAAGCTTCTCTTCTTCACCAAATTAGCCAGTTAAAGATATATAGTAAAATTAATGTAACAAGCCCAATTTGTGTGAGAGATTGTTGCTTGTATTTTAGGACTATTTACTCCGTTAGCTTAGATTACACGCTAGCAGCTTCACTTTGTTCTAAACTCAGATATTGTATTGGACGACTCAGTTATGTATGAGGGATGTTTCAGCTTTCATTTAACATTATTGACGATGAGCTATAAAACATCAACGTGGGAGATAATATCATTAGCTATTATATTATATTTACAATTGTCTATGTCATTTAGCTTATTTATACATGGATCAATCAGTCAGGAAGTAAATAATCGGTAGGAGTGAATAAACTGTATCTGAAAACCTCTCTCATTATACCCATCACGATCACACAACACACCAATTATTACTAAATTTTCTTCTTAACTCACATTTTTTAATAAGAAACAAAGCCTCAGATCCCCAAACAATCTTTTGTCTGCTGTCTGTAATATTTTACGTTTTTTTTTACGTAATTGAGATAATTTGGTCATAATTAACGTAATTAATAGAAATAACAAGTTAAATATAGATTATATTTCTAAGTTTAATGTTTTCATCTTTGCTATGTACGCAAGAGTAATTACCTTTTTGGCTAAAATACCCTATATACACAATTATTTTAGATAAATATTTAAAGCGAAGACATTGCAATAAAGTGAAAGTTAGGTGACAAAGAATTGTCATGAAATTGACTGCTGCAGAAGAGTTAAATAATTAATTACTGATGTTCATGATCGTATAATTGAATATGCTATTGTCTGTCTGAATGTGTCTATCGTGCTGCTATTATTGGTCATGTATACGTTCTGTTATCTGTCTGTTCCTAATTTATACTCTCGGTTTGTCCATCAAACGCCAGGACATCATTTCGACCGTTTGCTGACCGCACAAAAACCTTCAACTTTCATGAAAAGTGTCATCCACAGATGTTTACACTGCACAATTACTAAATCATTTCTGAACAAAAACAATCTTCAGTTTTTGTGTTCTTAAATAATATTCGTTCACATTTCTTCAAAGTTTAAGATAGTTATGTAAATGTTAATAATGAAACATGACTTAAATTGGTTGTTGTTAATGTGTGTCAATTATTTAATAACTTATAAATATAAAAGTGTTTAATGGTTATCAAAACACTTAAAGGAGGTAATTTTACAGCAGTCAGAACATTAGCCACGCACATTAGAAGGATCACCGAAAGGGGTAAGATCATACACATTAACATGCAAACCCACTAATGTTTTTAATATTTTAGCAATTGTATACTTCCAACCAATCATCACAGTTCAGTACGGTCACGAACGTATTGATAATTCCATTTATAAGTAAACCAACTCTCACATTTCTAGACATAAAAATATTAATCATTAACCTGATTCTATTATCTAAAATTTAGTAACCGTGGTCAGGTTTAGATGATCCGACAAGTTTACTGGCTTGTTTCAATGCTACACGAAAGCTCTTGTACTAGACGGTGACAAATTATCTAAAGTATTCCATGGAACCTATGCAATTAAGTAAATATGCAGTTTCTCCATGACACTTTTCAGTTTGAGGTTTTTCGCCATGGTTCCATAAGTGTTTTCCCGTAAGGACTTGGAAATTTACTACTTCAAAACATAAAGAATCCATAATATCGTATATATCAAGTGATGCTTAGAAAGCTAAGGCAAAGAGTAAAGACATCTTTTCCATTTGCTGATATATGTGCCATCAACACGGACTGGTTCAGAGTTTGAGAGGCAAGTTAGCGTGGAGCCATTTTTGTGGAAGCCTTGGATTAACAGTAGACCCAATTAATAGATCAACCTTCTCCAGGAAACTATACTTTACACAGTAGCTAGTGGACGGCTGGTAAATGCAGTGGTAAAGAACCTCCATATTGTTAGCAAAAGCTTAGGTGACCAATCCTTTCGGGGAAAATGTACGCTAATGAAAGGAATGGATTTCAGCCCCGGTATGAAGCCGAATGTTAGTGAGGCACTCTGAAGAGAGGATTCGGAATCCAGCCATATCTGTGTGTGAAGTCATATTGCCCTCTTATTCAAACATTGGTTGGCTATATGTATCTAGAGTCTTCAGCCATGAGACTACACTAAGAACTGACTAACTAACTCACTAACTAACTCACTGATTCACTAACTCGCTGACTCTTTTACTTAGTCATTTGCTTACTCATTCACTAACCCACTGACTGATTCACTCATTCACTCACTCACTCACTAATTCACTGACTCATTCACTCACTGACTCATTCACTGAGGCGCTGACTCACTGACTCACTGACTCACTGACTCACTGACTCACTCACTCACTCACTCACTCATTCACTACCTCATTCACTGTCTCACCGATTAACTGACTCATTTATTGACTGATTTACTTACTCATTTACTAACTCATTCAATGTCTCCCTGATTCATTCACTCACTCACTGATTCACTTATTCACTCACTAAGTCACTCACTCACTCACTTACTCATTCACTGAATCATTCACTGTCTTAATGATTCACTGATTCATTTACGGACTAATTTACTTACTCATTTACTTCCTCATTCACTGACTCTCTGACTCACTTACTCACTCACTCACTCACTTATTCAATAGTTCGCTCCTTCACTCGCTCACTTACTCACTCACTCACTCACTCACTCATTAATTTTGTTTTGCCAGTGAAGACACGTACAACTAATAAATGCCTATTAAATGAACCGTTCAGGTAACCTACTTCGGGTTATAGTACAAAGCAAAACCCTGACATGCAGAAATCCGCCAAATAATCATATACTGCCTCCAAAAACTTATTCTAGGCAAGGTTTTCCAATTTATATGATAAAGTCAAATAGACAACTTTATTTGGAAAACGTATGGTCTTTAACAAATACATAGGGATGCTGAGAAATGGTTGCACAAAAGAACTTCAAAATAAGAGACACACTAAAGAGTTGTCAGAGTTCATTACGTATCATTGCCTTTGGAAACAGTTTGGCTCGTTTAGCTAACCATTGTTGTCTTAATTTAAAACACTAAACGAACTACGACTTTGAAATGATTACTCCATACCACTTACGTATATATAATTTGGTCGACAGTTCAATAGGAAACCATATTGATTAGGAGTGTCGCCAGGGAATATATAACAGTAGGCAGTTTCTTTATATATCTCTCTCTTTCTTTGTAATATATATATATATATATATATATATATATATATATATATATATATATATATATATATATATATATATATATACCTACACACACACACACACACAAACAAACACACACACACACACACACACACACATATATATATATATATATATATATATATATATATATATATATATATATATATATATATACATAGAGAGAGAGAGAGAGAGAGATAGTTATCTGCCAGTACCTTTCACAAGTACATTCACAAGATTGATTTACTAATTTCCATAAACAAATTTGAGGATTAAGCCTTACCTCGGTGTATAGGTATTGCTCTCTATCATATATCATCAGCCATAATACCTCTACGATCACTGATGCAATTGTCCTGCCACAGTTTGTTTTGACAATAAAATAAATCAAAGATAATGTCAGTGACTGGACATCTACATATCTGATATGTGTATATAAATTAAGTACAGTGTCACACTATATGTCTCGGTTATATAATAGTGATAAAAGTGCTATATTACTGTCATTTTATCTATAAATATTGTTTGTGTTTGTTAACAAGTAATATAATTACTGACAGGTGGTAACAAAAAGAGATTTATAATGTCATCTCTATAAATAGAGAATGGTTTTTACGATCACGTATTTGTTATCTAATGTGCCTAATTTAGAATTCACCTTACAGCTAGCTACACGTTAACTTGTTTCAGCCATGGCCAGTGCTGAAGCTAAACAAAACAGAAAATCCTTTTTTACACACTAATTAATTATTGCAAGTTTCTGTTGGTATTTATTTTTTACAACTGTTCTTTTAATTCTAAGATCGCAGAAAATCTTCGGAATCACAATAAATTATGTGGGTTAAAAAGTCGCGAACTGTAAAACTGTCAAATAAATATTTTTAATGGCCTCGTGTGAAACGTTTGTCGGAAGTTGTGTGTGTGTGATTATGTTTATGGTTATCATGAAATTGAAAGATTGTTTTGCTAAAACTGATAGATATTGATAATATTTATGTAATCATTATTCGGCGCATTCTTTTAATTACCTTCAGACATAGCATGACATGGATTTCAGTCTAGTAATGAAGTAACCTGGGCAACTGTACTACCATTTACTCCATAGTACACCTTTAAATAGAGTTAACTTGTTTGTTGACTTTAATTCAGTATTTTACGGGGTCACTGAGAAAATAGAAATGAAAGGTTCATGCACGAAGATGTATATTTGTATGCTCAAATATCTACAAGAGTTCTGAACTAACGAAATAATCTGAAATTGGCTCTATCAGGCAGAATGTTATCTTCACATTGTGTATGGAACTATTATGAGAAATTCTATTTGATTTGACACATGATAATTGATGAATATTTATTAACTTGATTTGCTTGAACATTTATGTAAAGGAGCAGAAATTAAAGGCAATGGAAGTAAATGAATGATTAAATTGGTTTAGCAGTGAAGAATTATTATTATTTAAACATAATGAAAATGTGGAAAGATCCTAATAGTTTATTAATTAACCTGTTAATATTTCGATGGAAAAATCAAAATATTTTGTTGTAAATCATTTTTATTATTAAGATGATGATGATTGGTATTTTACGGCCATTTTTGTGCACATAGTACGCTAAACGTGCCGAACGACAGCCAAAGGTAATGAAGCGAAGTCAAAGATGAAACAACCTTCAGATATGCCCACGCCGGGATTCGAACACGGGTGGTACTGATCTGTATTCCAACAAGCTACCGCTAGACCACGGAGTGGCCCCTTATATTATTAAGAAATAAACCTAGATCAGTTCAAGTTTGGATAGGAAATGGTAATTTGATCAAGAAATAATGCAATAACTGACTTATAACAACGAAGAACACAAACCACAATTTTAAAATATGAAAAACAAAATGGTGAAGATTGTTGGCATCTTAAATTCAATACGAGCGATTATTCTATTTCTCAGTGAAAATGAGATTATTAATTACCTTCGTCCGAAGTAATTTTGTAATATAAATATTCTAGTAAAGGAGGTCTTATTTAAAATATATTATTATAAGATCCTGTATTAATTTAAGGATGAAACACTCTTCAATGTGATAGTGTAATGTGATCATAATTGGAGAAGATATACGTATAATCTTATAATACACCCACGCAATGATATTACTGTTTGATAGATTTTACATTCTACCTGGAGCTACTTAAGTCATATACTGTATGATGATTAAACTCTTTATTTATTTTGTCAAAGATGAGCACATCTCACTAGTTCTTTAATATAGGTTTATCTTCGTACCCAATCTTGCTCCTCTGGGTCTAATCCTGTGTAATTCTGTCAATTTGCATCTCTGCTTGGTGTCTAACATAAACGTAACATTAATGTGAATTGCATTAGGCATAGACATCTTTGATGACAGAAATATTTAACAGACAAAATGCTTTCTTCAGTGTTATCATGTAATATGTATTAAATTAGAGTGAAATTAAAGAGGTTAGACTCACTTCATGAAAAACATCCCACATTTTTTGTCAGGGTGTTTATATTTATTGATGAAATCTAGTTAAACTTCACATATAGTCCTCATTTAATATCAAACAAAATGTATTTAGTAACACTCAAAACCAACACGACACCGTGTTACAAGAATCTTTTCACGAAAGAAGAAGGTGAATGTGGTGATCTTTTTACGAATCAGATCACGGAGGTAACATCTGTTATTATAATTTGAGCTCTATAATTAATCGCTGATGAAGGAATTTTACATTGTTAGCTTTTTAAACTATCAGATCATTATTTAATGGTTTGTATATTGCCTTTGGCTATTATTTATCAATTTATATAATGACATTAATACTAGAATCTTCTCCAAAACACAAATGATATTTTTCAACTCGAACTCATTATTATCACATTACGTAAGTTCAAGTGACGATAACAAATAATCTAATCGGTGTCTTGGATTGTACACTATATATATATATATATATATATATATATATATACTGATTAAAACTGAACAGAGACAAACTGGTTAGAATCAGCCGATACTCATCCTATGGTATGCTTAAAACAGGAATGTATTGTATTAGTATTCGGTGTATTTGAAGATCATAATTCTGATCAGTTTGTTTACGTATTAATTAAGTTTTTGTCAGGTTATGTTAGGTTTCAGATGTGTGTCTATTCCTTTCACAACAGAGAGAAGTACAGTAAATAAAACCTTACCTTATTTCGGCCTACGTCAACTTCACCTTTACACCACTTTTTTGGGTAAATTTATGTTCAACTAACGTCACTAAGTCCGACGCTACGTCACTCAAGTACGTTATCTACATCTTATTAAAAGGACGGGAAAAAATAAATTAACAATAAAAAATACATGAAGCAAAAACAAATTGGAAAAACACAAAACATGAACAATATATATATATATAAATATATAAAAATATATATATATATATATATATATTTATATATATATATATATATATATATATATATATATATAATTTTTTTAAATGTTTATGACACGTCAGGTTTATGACACGGCTTTTGAAACCAATTAAAGACATAGGCCGGGGTTGATTGTATACAGAAATCATTTACAAATCACCAAACATATGACATACAACCATACATTCTCTCTATTAATCTGCCTAGATAACATCTTTATATAAATCAGAAACATAATTATTACCTGATATACATGCCTTGATAAAACCCAATTATTGTTATAGTTATAGTTGACACATTAGACAATGACATTAGTTGTCGGTGTCTGTCATTAATGTTAAACGTTCTTTTAAGATTATGTCAATAACAAATTTCTATTCAGGTTTATGTATTATGTAATATTCAGCTGTCTATAAGCTGGCTTACTAAAGTTAATGGTAAGGTCAACGGTACTAGCTGCCTGTTTAAACGTAGTTTATTGAATTACATAGTATATTGAGGTTGAGATTGAGGTTCGTGTTTTCTTTTTACCAATTTTGTAATATTTGATATAAAGGGTTAGTGACGAGTAGGTCATAGAATTTATTGGATTTGTATGCATGAGGTATTTGACCCTCCAACAAATATCACAAGGCATATTATGCTGCGGTTGAGAAAGTTCCGTCTAATCCCATCATACTTTATAATGTATCTATGTATTAGAATGTCATGTAATGATTCCTGCAATCTAACAATAATATTTTATTTGAAATTCAACAAAACTACAATAGTGTTAGAACAACTGATGCAATTATTACTTCAATGTTGAATTAAAAATGTAATGTTTAGTATGGTAACCAAGTGACGGGATAACATTTCTAGCTCATTGGGGCAAGGAGCTGTACAACTTGTGCTGATAATCCGACGTGATCACTCTCTATGCATTAAACGGGCACTATATCAGTGCTAATGTTATTGAAGGACGATTTCTCATGACCCTATTCTGCAACAAACTTCAGACATTCTCGATTACGTTGAGGTCAGATGATTGAGCTCGCTACTGTATCACCTGAACATCATGTTCATCTAACCAGCTCTGCACATTACACTCTGCATGCACTGGTGTATTGTCTTATTGGAATATAAATGGGATCATGGCACCCCCATACACATACTCGGCAAGAGGATATTGATCCAGAATGTAAATATAAACAGTACTTTTCATAGTACCATCCACGATGATTAATTCTCCAACTCCATAGTAAGAAACGCATCCTCATGCAATTAAAGAAACTGAACATCTCCTGTTAAATCGTGCAATGTTTTCTGGATCTACTGTTGTGCCATTCTCAGGTCATAACCTTATTCATCAATCATTAGAGCCAAAATTGAATCTCGATTAATCCGAAAAGACAATTCTGGACAAGTTATCTTGTCTGTTCCATTGTGTAACTGTGGCATACCACCAGATTCTAGCAAGTCTGTTGTTCGGATAAATGAGTGGTTACCTTTTGGCGATCCCCTATGTATTATTCTCTTGGCAGTTTATTACGAAACCGCTTTGCCTATTCTGCCATTTCATACGCGGTTAACAACCCCGTAAGGAAAATAATTGTTGTTGCTGCACGACACGTTTCAGCGTCCTGTCGTCCCGGGATGTGATCTTCTTTGGGCATCCAGATTAAATCCATCTCAGCACAACTGCCAGTCTGTATGAACCTCAGCCATACCGAGGAAATAGTTCTTCAGTTGATGTTCATCTGTATGGCAATACGGTTGGCCATTACTCCATCGTGCTTCAT
>JAODUP010000549.1:0-15000 GCA_025642065.1 Paralvinella palmiformis
CTGGTACTCGTTGATGTCCCTATTTTGTATCAGTATACAAAACATATACGATATATAGAACCTTTTCACTTAGCTATGTCAACATATATGTTAGATTTAGGCATCGTATGTACTATCAAACCATCAAAGTAAATCGTACTTTTTTATTGACTAATAATTGTGTTTTGATAAGAACCTAGATGCATTATGGTCTTGCATATATAACGTAAGTCCCGGCCATATATATATATATATATATATATATATATATATTTCTTTAGCACCATGTAGATAATTTTACTGTCTTCGATGACATGAGGTATACTCTATACTTAAGCGATTTCTCAGGATGACTTCATGTGCTAGAAATTCTCACTATGTTGCTGATTTGAATAAAACACACAAACAAAACCGCTTTAAACCGAAAATAAGTAGCATCAAATTACTGTCTATAATAATTGATCATCAATGTGTGACGGTCAAAAAACGGTGTATTATCCCGGAGTTTAGCAATACACCTGTATAAACTATAAAACGATGACTGTAAATGGCTTAGTAAAATGTAATGTTCTTGAATTTGTATTTAAGTAGTAAACACAAATTACTATAAATCGGTAAGAATTTCAGATTGTGTAATACTTGGATAAATTGTTATAGTACAAGACACTTTTAATAATAACAATAATAAGGAAAATGGATGACGCATAGGATAAACAGTGAAGTCTTTAAATTCCTCAGGCTTTAAATTTCTCCAATAAAATAAAGCAATACATTTGTATGTTACACAGTTGATTCTTTAAATACAATTTATGCGATAATACACTTATCGCGTCAGTGTTATGTTACGTCACACACCAAGCACACACACACACACACACACACACACACACACACACACACACACACACACACACACACATATATATATATATATATATATATATATATCAAGGCATCCTTGGTGACGAAATGCTCCTGAATGAACACGGTGAGACTCAGCACGTGTACTCTGTGTATGCCCTGAAGACTGACCGTAAAGCTCCACACGGTAAGAGTATACAGCCTGTCGGGAACTTCTCACATTCTGCACCAGGACGGGATCCTTATGAAATGCCGGTAAGTTCATAACTAAAACGTATCGGTAATTAATACTATAATTAAATAGTTTTGTACTGGACTTGAGGTAAGTACCATCATCGAGTACAAAACGGTATAATCTTAGTCTTAATTAGTACATCACTGATAAATGGTTCTAATTTCAATATAGCTCGTGGTAATAGATTATCGATATAAAGAAGCGCTAGAGTAACATCCTTGTCAGACATAACATCCTATATTACTGTATGAGGCATTGTAGTAAATACATTGATTACTAAGTCGGTAATAAGTTAATCAGCATATATCGTCTTAAATAATCGTTTTCATCCTCTAGCAATGTAATATTTATAATAAAGCCGAAGAGTTTGAAGTAATAAGGGTCCGCTCTCAAATAGGGATCTAGTCTTGATAAAAGCCCAATAAGGATCCGCTCTCAACTAGGGATCTAGTCTTGATAAAAGCCCAATAAGGATCCGCTCTCAAATAAAGATCTAGTCTTGATATAGGTCCAATAAGGGTTCAATCTCAAATAAGGATCTAGTCTTGATAAAGGCCCAGTAAGGATCCGCTCTCAAATAAGGACCTAGTCTTGATAAGGCCCAATAAGATCCGATCTAATATTTTATTATAATTTAATGAAAATAGAATATATATATATATATATATATATATATATATATATATATATAAATTAAAATATAATTTAAAAAGTAGCCACACAAAAGCCTATATAATGTTCGCGGAATAAGTTTCGTTGATATGCATTTAACAATATTTATCAACTCAGTCATTTATTTAGCATCGTGAACTGTTTTCAGCTGTTCGTATAAAGTCAAAAATGCTACTTCATATCTGGAGATTTTCTTCCTTCCTCATCCTCATTATGTCATGAGGGTATAATGTCCAAGAGAGTGATATGTGTTCTGATTTTTATTGTAAGGTAACTATATCGAGCACTAATAGAAATGTGATATAATTAATGGGGCGGGGGGGATTTTCCAGTCAACAACAATCCATATAGTATACGTAGGAAGAAGGTTTAAAGCACATCACAATGGCGGCAACTTTTATATCGTCAAAATGGATGTATACTGGTCATAGTGAATGCTAGAAAATAGTCATAATTATGATAATAATAATAATAATAATAATAATAATAGTAATAATAATAATAGTGGAGGATATATAAAATGTTGTTATGAATATGGAAGAGTTGAGAAGGAATGACAGATATACAAATATGTGTGTGTATGTATGTATGTATGTATGTATCTATGTATGTATCTATGTATGTATATGTATGTATATATATATATATATATTTTGTATGTGTGTGTGTGTGTGTGTGTGTGTGTGTGTGTGTGTGTGTCAGTCAGAGAATAATTTATCAGATATGTTAACTGCCCTCTATTTGTTTGCGTATTAGTGTTTTTGTTGTTGTTTGTTTTGTTGGGTGTTGTTTTCCATTATGGCTACTAAATCAAACGAAGCCGCAGCTCCGAATGTTGTAATGTTGTCTTAACAGAATGTCATCACACCAGGTTCGGTTGTTTCCGGATTTAAATCATCTATCTCAAATTAGACTCGCCATAAAAATGAATATTATACGCAACCACTTACTGGTTGTGTTTAAACAAACTTATCGGACATTAACAGACGATAATAACTGTAATTGGTTTAAGTCAGACCTATAACCTAACTGACTGGTGGGGATAAATTTGTTTCTGATTTTGTTAATAAAAAGTCAGACAGGGTGCCGAATAGTGTAACTTTCTGTATAAAAGGAATCAATGTGCCTACGTGCGTGTGGGTGTGCGCGCCCGCGCGTGTGTGTGTGCGTATGTACTCGTTTGCGGAGTGATTATCATAGGCTGTGGGTCGTGGCGACTAAGTGATTGTTATACCTGAGTCGAGGGGTCACACCTGAGGTCGAGGAGTCACATCCTGAAAAACATCCACCAAACAGAGGTATATTGAGGGTTGCAGCGCCTTTCTCTAACCGCTATGTTGCCGGAAGCTCTCACCCGGAAGTAGATTATAATGGTGGGTCGTTGAGTCCATGCCATAGGTCAAAGTTCAAACGAGTAAAGCGTTTACACCGTAAGGCTTAAATATATAAAGTGTCTTTAAACTAACTTTTAACTCAGGAAAGACATTCTATAAATAAATAAATGATCGTGACAGGACATAATGTCTCAGGACAACATAATGTCATAATGTGACAGGACATAACGTCTTTAATGTGCCGTCTCTCAGATCCCACCTGATCATTCATTATCCAGGACGGATGCTGGACTTCTACATCGGCAGGGTTTAGTCGTACTAGTTTGGTAGTCCCACAAACACAGATGTAAGGCAGATTCAAACCAACAACATGGATGTTTATAGCGCCGCCGTACTCTAACCATTTTACCATCCGAACATAAAGTTAACTCTCGGTTAACTGGCTCTCGATTAGCTATAATTTACATTTACTGGACAACAGACATGTCACATAAACATTACCTAAAATATATGTCACATAAACATTACCTAAAATATATGTCACATAAACATTACCTAAAATATATGTCACATAAACATTACCTAAAATATATGTCACATAAACATTACCTCAAATATATGAATGCAAGTCACGATTCTGCATACAATGAGTGTTGAACAAGAACTGTTGTATTTCAGATCTACACTTTTGTATATTTTCCAAAAAAAATGAGTGTTTGGTTAATTGATGTTGATTGACTGATATTAAATTAGATTGGCTGATTGATTATATGATTTATTTATTTATTGCTAAGATTTGTTAGTCAATCTGATTAATTGTATCATGCTCATCACCATGCTCATCATCATCATCATCATCAGCAGCAGCATCATCATCATAATGCTTGTCATCACCATCATCATCATTATCATTATGTTCGTCATCGTTATTATCATCATCATCATCATTTGATGGGGTTATGTAACGGGGTTGAAGATCGATGTCCTAGCCAATCAACCCGCTTGGTGTCGCCACTGATCATTACCCTCATCTATTAAAAGATTCTGTATATTCCTGACAGAGTTTCTACGAGTATCCGGACAGTCCCATTGAATGGATCGGTGATCAGCCGCCGCTAAATGAGCCAAAATGTGGATTTGATGGCTCTAAATGTCGTAAGTTGCCCTCATAGTATTGCCATGTCCTTGATCTGTCTGTCGGCCCCCGTCTTGTCTTCCCCGTCTATTTGTACGCCTGTCTGCTTCTTATTAGCTTCCTTTCTAATGTCAGGCGAGATGGTAATATACATAGTTTAGAGAGAAGGGCACGATTGTTAATGTTCCCCGTGTGCTGTTCCCTGTAGTGTATTCTTCCTGCTATAATGGCCTCTGTATCATGTCTGTTCTCTGTATGAGATTTATGTGTATTGTTTCAGTAAGTGGTTCACTTTATGTCATATTCATTATACGGGGAACATTATACAGAGAACAGTACACTGTAGGCTGGTTATTGTTTTTTGTGACTTATTCTCTGTATCATATTCTTTCCCTGTGTCTTAGATTCTGTGGAATGTATCAGTATACTATACTCTGTAAAATATTCCCCGTACACTGTTCCCCATATAAATCTATCTGCCTAACGTAACGTCATTTTGTTTCATTACTGTTAACGCCAATTCGCTATAACGCCGCTCTCATGACTCGATGAACATCGTCGATAAAAGAGCCAACCTCCGTCTACATATGTCGGCTGCTGAGCGATTCAGTCCATAGAATTTCACTTTAAACACCAATATATTGACCAAAATGACTAAAAGAAGTGTCCTCATTCGGTGAGCCATAAACCGTTCTTATAGTCGCAAGAAACACTCAGAACTACCGACAATCAACAATTTTATCTCCTAGCCTATCAATGATAAAGCGACTGAAGGTAACGATTATCATCTTCGGTATAAGTAATACTTTTCAGTAACCTCAACATCATCTCCCTATATCGCATTATGTTTAATATATTGCATTAATTCATTCATTATTAAATGCCAGCTTAGTATTTATTTAGACTGGATTAGCCTTTGTTTTGTGCTAACTACAATACCTGCTCCGATTTTAGGTAATATATTTATCGATCTCCCCGCTAAATACACCTTTCCTTGAGTGAACTTCAAGCATACAACTATCGCGTTTTAATGGAAGAAACTGTATCACGTGATTTCCCTCCTCTATTTCCCCGTATTGTAATAATACCATTCTCCGTGCTATGTTCTTCGTACAACATTCCCTCTATAATCTTCTCTGCGTTATGCTTTTTATATATAATGATCTCGGTACAACACTAACATAGCAATTCTCCACGCTTTGCCATTAAATATAAACCATAATTAGTCCGGGTGATAGAGTGATTGGGCTGTTTCGGTGAGCCATAATTGAGTATACAGTTGAGGTGACCGTTGATGCGTGAGGCAGAAAATCTCCGCTTAAAGGACTCCATGATTCATACTCCTATGGGACCCGAGGAAATATACGTAAGCCGAAATTACCTATAAGTACTGACAGTTCTGTATCAAGTGCTATATATATATATATATATATATATATATATATGTGTGTGTGTGTGTGTACGCGTTCATACATAAACGTACATACACACTCGCGCGCATGCGCACCCATAACAACAGCAACATAACAATAGCCGAAACAATCCAGTCTGTGTTTGCAGACTGATAAGGCACAAAACAATTATTCTACTATACAATTACCAGCTGTGACAAGGTATTTTGGACAAAATACCGAGTCGGCTTTTAAAACTATAAATATAATTTCCCTAGTTACCACTGAAAGATGAAATATTTCGATTAATAAACTTTGCGCATGCGCCATTCTTTTACTAGCGCGCGGCGTTGAAACGATCCTGATCTTGGGATCGAATCCCGATTTTAACTCTGTCTCTGGGATGTTTTTATACATCAATATGTACCTCGGTCATATTTGCCAACACCAGCACCCACTCTAAACAGGACACTCACTAACTGATTCATCAACACACTCACTCACCCAACGACTCATTCGCTCTCTCATTTACTCAATCAATCACTCACTCACTCATTCAATAAATATAAATCGATTACGGGATCTAATCAAAGACTGGCTATCTATCAACACAATCCCGTTAGCCCACGAATTCTCCAGTTCTCCAGATTCCGGTTATAAACAGATGTCTCTGGACTGTATAATCCCGATATCCACGTTATATATCCCGGATCTGAACTCTCTCTCACACATACACAAAACGAGACGGTCGTCTTATGGGACCTTTATCAATCAACAATCGATCTTATCCCAATATCGATCTAATTACTCCAGGAAGTAGATGATAGATGACTTTAGACAGCCACACACGGCTAATTGGGGCTGAAGGAGATACATATATAGAACCAGAAGAGGAACTCATGGAGCAATTTTCTGCTTCGTTTGTTATTCTTAGAAACATTTATTATTCTTCGTACACTTGAGTAATGTATCCTGTAATCTGCTTGTCTTTGGCAGTCAATTTGGATTAGCAGCAAATGTGTGTGTCTTGCTTTGAACAAAACACGGGCATATATCATCCACCCAACTATTTATATTGGTGTTCTTCTGTGTACTACTACTACTACTACTACTACTACTACTACTGGGGCGCCTCCGTGGTCTAGCGGTAGTTGGCTGGACCACAGATCAATACCATCCGTGTTCGAATCTCGGCGTGGGCATATCTGAAGGTTGTTTCATCTTTGACTTCGCTTAATTACCTTTGGAGCTCGCTCGGCCCATTTAGCCTACCTCGTGCATAAAAGTGGCCGTAAAACATCAATCATCGCCATCATCACTACTACTACTACTAATAATAATAATAATTTACAAGTTTATGTATTATATCATATTTTCCTGGCAGAAGTATGTAATATAACAATTTCTCTAAGGAGTATATAACTCGCATTAAAATCCAGTCCATTTCGACGTCATATTCCCATACTCTATTTATCGTAGTTTGCGTTACGATGTTTTCCATGTTTCAACAAGTTATGATTTTATAACTAGGGCATCTTTGTTTATATTGAAGTCGGCTTGAATAATTAACAATATTGAACGTAGGACTAGAAGGGCCTTACTTTAATTCGGTCACATTCAGCGTTTTCTTGGACCCAAGATTTAATATTGTTTTTCATTTTATTACTAAACTAATACCATTTATCTCATCGATGTTAATCGAATTTAGAGTCATCACGTACCTGGTTCCCCCCCTCTATCTTTCTCTGTGTGTATGTGTGTATGTGATGTATGTATGTATGTATATATATATATATATATATATATATTTTTTTAAAAATATAGTCACTGGTTAATATTATACCTCAAACATCCTTAAAACCTAACTATATAAATAAATACATAAAGAAATATAAAGATACACGAACCTAGACATACAAAACCCCACAAAATCTCCACCTCCATATATCTACGCACACGCACACACACACACACACACATATATATATATATAAATATATATATAAAGAGTAAACATTGATAAATGTGTGCTACTTATCAGCCTGCGGGGTTCAGCCAATCCCCTTTTGGTACGTGACAATCGTGTCTTGCCCGCAGGCAAACAGAAGTACAAAAAGCGTAAGCACGTACAAAAAGTACCTTTTCACATCACAGTAAACAGCTACTAGTAATATCTATAATGATTCAATTATAAGCTAATACTTGTGCAAGGTAATTACTTTGGCAACACAGTTTACTTTCATCGGCAATATCCTGTGGTTCGAAAAGAAATATTTCAACATCACAATCTGTAATTGAATGACTGAAACATCCCCACCTCTACATACCATATCGACAGGTCTGGCGTCGCAAGTAGTAGTCTGACCATGGCCTTTTATAGGCTCTGCGCGTCAGCCAAAATAACAGATTGTGTTAAAAACGCGACAAACTGTTATTTTGTACACTCTGCCTACATACCGAGGCAGCAGAGGGACAAAGCTGAAAACATTGTGGCAATACCGCAGAATGGTGATGATGATGATTGATGTTTTACGGCCACATTTATGCACATGGTAGGCTAAATGGGCCGAGCGACCTCCAAAGGTAATGACGCGAAGTCAAAGATGAAACACCCTTCAGATATGCCCACGCTGAGATTCGAACACGGGTGGTATGATCTGTGATCCAGTAACGCAGAATGGATTATTTCTGAACTATAACTAAATATCGCCTCAATCCTGATTAAATATTATGATTTATTCAAACCTAACAGCTAATCCTCATATGTTTACAGTCATCACTTAGAGAATATTCATCCGCGCCAAAATTAGTCCCTAATTATATGGATAATTCAGGATAAATATCGATAACAGATTAATTAATATCAGACCTCACCTTGACCGAGCGCAAATATTCAAGTTTGTCTATTAAAATCAAACTGGAAGCTTCAAAATGTTTATTGTTCTTCACAGAACTCAATTAGTTTGATTCATTTAAATTCATTCACAATTCGTATACATGCACACGCAAAAATAAGAACAATATTCGAATATTCTAAGTCGTAAACACATCTTAATCTTATTTAATTTAATATTACTGAACTTTTATCTTCACAGCGATATATTAAGGATGCTATGTGTCTTAATATGAACTTGATTAACCAATTTATTTAAATGTTTTTAAACTGATTTTGAACACATTTGAAGTATTACGTTTTGTTTCCAGATTGGCCGATTGCTATCTCGTGTGTGGTCTCCGCTTCGGTCATAATAATAGTGTTTGTCTTTGGATGCAGGTAATTATACAGACAGACAGACAGACAGACAGACAGACAGACAGACAGACAGACAGACAGACAGACAGACAGACAGACAGACTGACTGACTGACTGACTGACGACTGACTGACTGACTGACTGACTGACTGTCACAGTGTTTCGCAGGCTCAAAAGCTGTACATACACATATACAACTAAATACACATGTATATACACATATACAGGGATGCATTATAGATGCATATGTACCTACATAATACATACATACATTAATATACACACACACACACGCACACACACACGCATATATATATATATATATATATATATATATATAAACACATACACATGCACACACACAAACACGCGCATGCAATCAAACATTCCAGTGGACAAACGACCAATCAAATCACTGGTGCTCCTTCCACGTTAGTATGACGTCACATTGCCCGTTTTCATTTACTATCAGTTATCCCCGTAATTGTTCCCCACAAATGACCTGCTCTCTATCAGAACTTATACCGACCAGAAATTACTTCGCCAATTACCGACCAGATTGTTACACGAAATGAGCCAATATTAGAGATTATTCGAATCTCTAGGACAGCTAATTACGACCGTACGGAATACCTGAACTGATCTGGTTACTTTGACGTTCTTTCAACGTTCCAACGACGTTATTTTTCAGACATTACATCTACGAACAGAAGCTGGCCAGACTTCTTTGGAAAATCGAATACATGGACTTATTAATGGCCGAACCGGAAATGGATCCCACCGTACCTGACAAATTAAAGGTATGCCTTATTACGGCATTATTAGGTAGTTTAGTTGTTGGCAGGTGACAGGTGCCGTGGGATACGATGTTACACAATCGTCTCCGGGTAGCTGAGAATTCGCGTTGATTGGCCACGCGAACAAAATTATCAGCAAATAGCATTACAGGTCACTGACGTATAATGTATTGTTGGCCTCTCTCTCTCTCTTTCTCTCCCTCTCTGTGTGTGTGTGTGGGGGGGGGGCGTTCGTGCGCGTTGTTTTCTTGTTGTAAAAATTACTATAATTTAAAAATTATCTTTTTTTTGCGTGCAACCACTGAGAAATACTAATAATAGAAGTCTTTCGAATAATAATAATTTCACTCAGCACTTGGAATGTGTTAAACAAATTGTTGTACATTGATCTGAAAGTTAAAGGAAGCTGTTGCAGCTTGAACCAAATTGGTGTTATTTCTTCCCTTTCGAGAGTGCTTGTTTGTTACCAGTCCTGAGGCACAGCTCTGCACTCGCTGTAAGCAGTTTGTCAGAGTGGGGTATATTATATAGAAATGGATTGTCATAGTTCAGTCGAGAAATTACAATGGCGTGGAATGGTGAGAGTTCCATGTCTCATCATTTATGTACTTACGAATAAGTCTTAAATTTCTTATTTGATAGTAACAGTACTTATAGAATTCGCCTGGTTTTTTTTCATTCCAAGAGTATTGCCTAAAATAAGGCATGGATTTCTAACAGACAGGTAATAATTTATATAACTGAATCCTACATTGATGCGAATTATTCTCAGTTTTCTTCACATGTTGCTTGAATGTGAAAACTATGAATTCGGTTTTAGCCTTATTCAATTTTAGCATATTGTTGATTATCCAAATACTTATGTTTCCAATGTAAGCATCAATTGATAATAGAACATCATCTCATTTATCACATTTATCCCATGGCTTTAACGGCATGTATACTTTAGTATCGTTGGCATAACAATGTTGTCCAATGTTATGTCATTTAATAATTTTACCATCTAATTTATTTTGCATGCACCAATATTTTGGTCCAAAAACGGATCCACCAGTTACACCAAAATGAAGACGAACATCTGTACGACTGACTTCTGCCAGCAATGTGATTGTGTTCTTTCAAGAGAGCAGTTTCTGTTGAATGACTTCTACGATGAGCAGACTGATAACTGTCATTGGGATCATTGTGCTCTAAGGAATTCTTCTATGAGTCTTACTTCTACCTGTTTTATAAGTTTGGAGATGAACAGAAGTAGTTATTCATATCTTTCTTAATCAATTCAGATCTCTTGAACAGCGGGGAGGGTATGGTAGTTAATTTCAAACACAACGGCATCACTGACTCAACTATTGCCCTATTAATAATGCCCGTTATCAGCGGCCGAAGTTGAATCCACCCATTTCTTCAAAAGCCAAATAGACAGTGGATCTAGGTCATACGATTTATTCGAAGACTTGTTGATTAGCTATTTGACATCTCGAACAGCATCCCATTAAACATAATATCCGCATCCATTGCGGTTATTTAGGGAATTATGAATTATTTATTCCTGATGATTTTTGTTTTCCTCATGAACAAATTCCTGAACTTGTCCCCCTAGGAGTTAAATTTTCAAGAGTTTCCTGTACAGTTATAAATGTACCGTTAGGACGTTCGGCATCAGGTCCTCTCTGTTTTCCTCCGAATTCTCTTAACAGATCTAAGTTTATCGGCGTACCAAGAACTTAATGATACTCGAACATGTCGGGTTTTGGTGATTACTGCTACTTTTGACACCTTTGTCATAGGCTTCTACCAGCTCACCAAACGATCCCTCAAATTCACTCGTGAATTCGATACTTTCTGTATTTGAGCTTTCTTCGTATGCATTTTGGATTCTCCAGATTAACGACGAACTGTACAGCCAGATGATCGCTGAAGAATTTTCGTTTGTTACCATTGAGGCAAGGGTCGCATACAGAAGGAACTCGAGTCGCTAAAGATGACAAAATCTAGCGTGTGGCCTCCTTTGTCAGTTGTAGCAATGACATGCTGAGTAAACTCATGGAAATCCAATATGCTGCAACTCCTACGAACAACATCATTGCTATTTTCAACATGGAAAATGAATTCACCAGTTAATAAAAAAGCATATGGGATATTAGATAATGGCCAGATGTTTAAGTCATACATAAAGAATAATGAACTTATTTATCCATTTAGTTAAGAAGATGATTGATTGATGTTTTACGGCCACTTTTGTGCACAAGGTAGGCTAAATGGGCCGAGCGACCTCCAAAGGTAATGAGACGAAGTGAAAGACGAAACAACTTCAGATATGCCCACGCCGGGATTCGAACACGGGTGGTAGTGATCTGTGGTCCAACACGCTACCGCTAGACCACGGAGGTGCCCCATATTTTTGTTTAGAAGGACAGGACGATATGTAACAGAATATTTAACTATAACCTTACCTATATTTATTGTAGAATCTATGTTTTCCATATATGTATATATCTCACCTGTCTACGACTTACTCACCTTAGCTGACTATCTAGATCTGTACAATATGCCAATACATTCACATCTCGTTTATCCGTACATATGTGTTCCCGCTGATATCGTGAATAGTATCGAATCATGGGGAATGTTCACTTCGTAACCTGCCCAAGAGAAGTTGAAGGACGAGTTAATATTTTAAACGAATGAAAGAAATGACTTAAAGCTATTACTTAATGCAGCATTTATATAAATTTAAGATTGTACTGAAATCAATTTACAATCTGATAATATTTTCTTATAAAATAATTGTTCAACATATCAGAATCTTTACATCGTTGAACAAAGACTATAATTAAGCCTCCAAGATTAAGTTGAAAAGTGCAATCGTTTTATAAAGAGTTTTATCAGAGTCGTTTTAAGCTGTCATAAAATACACGAAGCATAACTTAATAAACATTGACTACCTGCGTTTGTGGGATTTACAGGCTGTGCCCAGTAAACTGTGCGTCTTATATCTGGCCAATGAGGAGGTTAAAAACTCAACTCCACCAAATAAACATCGATATTTATGGCTGATATTCTTGCCATTTGATCCGGCTCACTTAGCCTACCATGTGCACAAAGGTGGCTGTAAAACATCAATCACCATCATCACCATCTTGTCATTTGACGGTTTGTGCAAGTTCTTTTTTTTAAACGAATGTGAAAACACCGACCATTAATTCGCAACATAAGGACATCGAGCACCCCGGTTCGATATTTGTTTGCGGATAGTTATCAGTAGCAACGAGAAAAGAAGTTAGACACGACCGGATTAATGGATTTGAATATCGTACTTTACGTGGATTTCGTTCCCAAAATTACTGTTCGATAACCGAAGTAAGAATAACCGGATTATCGCAGTCTTTTAACACATATGCGGGGGTTCGTTTCCTTCAAATGTCGTACGAACTGGGATTGTTGGCATGCTGTTTAAAGGGAAAGAAATGGCTATACCACAACCCCCACGTCTGCAATTTTTGAACATTTAGACAGCATTCTGATATAGAAACCTCAACTTTCTGATCAGCGCGCAATGAATCTATTGCATGCGGGTTATGAAAATTACGTTTCTTTGATAAATCCTTACGTTGTCTACGACGAGGGGCACACTTACAGTAACAGATTTAGATCTGAACTCAGTAGACAATGTAGTAACAATAGAATCGAAATTATAAATGTAGCCTTCGCCTGTTTAATGCTAATAATACAATAAGGTTACTGGTGTCTATTCTAAGTCTCTGGTGATGAGCACTTACTTCGTGACTGGCAGCGGTTATTCTAACACATTTATTGTGCCTAATTAACTTTATATCAGCCGATCTTGTGATACGACAGGTACGCCAAGTTGTCGAAATAGTGGCTTTCTCAATACGCTTAAAGCAGCAGTCACGACTGACTGCCCACAAACACATTGCAACATATTACTGAAAAATGCAAACCCAATACGAGATGAAATAAATCAGAAAACTTCACCTCCGTTTCCATATAGAGTAAATGTGTTATGACCATTCAACCGCCATCCTGAGTACTCTGCCAACATTGTGAACAAATATACAACCCGGTACATTATGTTCTCAAATGTCCAGCTCAACCGATGTACCGAAGAAGCCTAAAAAGTCATCTCCTCCCCGAAGACTTCAAACTCTCATATCATCACCTAGCAGCATTGATTATCAGGATTATCTCCTGAAAGACTACCTACAAAAACCACCAGCAACAATATCGTCACAGCAACCCAACAAATGTCAACACCAGGTGGCTATGCCCAATAGGCGACAGCCAAAGGTCTCTAGCCTACATTTCAACAGCAGCAACAGCAACAGCATCTACCATTCTGAAGATTTGTGAAGCCAGATCTGAAATGAAAACTTCCTAAAACAACATTCTTACAGAAGAAAACTGATATATCCGCAGAAGATGATCGCCTGGAAATCAGACGCATGTTGATGTCAGTTGTTTGTTTTTAAAATTTCGCTTTATTTCATTAGTTCAGATATACGGGAATATTTTCTATCATCAGATGGCAGTTTGAGTGAAAGAATAGATCGAGTATAAATACACAATTCCATAGAAAATTCGTTTAGCATTTTCACCTCTTAATTAACCTGTTATGACATATGGGAAGCTGGGGCGCCTCCGCGGTTTAACGGTAGCGTGTTGGATCACAGATCACTACCACCCGTGTTCGAATCTCGGCGTGGGCATATCTGAAGGGTGTTTCATCTTTGACTTCGCTTAATTACCTTTGGAGCTCGCTCGGCCCATTTAGCCTACCATGTGCACAAAAGTGGCCGTAAAACATCAATCATCATCATCATATGTGAAGCTCTACTGGACTAAGTCCAACCAATAGTTGCTCTCGCGTAATATCCAGTCAATTGCTATATTCGACAAGTAATGTTTACTATCTTGAGTATCCCATTGCTCCGGGACGCGTTTGATTTCGCGGCGCAATCATTTATGAACAATATCGTCCCAGAATCTTTGAGAAGAGATTTTTCCCCAATCCATAGTCTTTTGAGAATCCGCAGAAGATGATCGCCTGGAAATCAGACGCATGTTGATGTCAGTTGTTTGTTTTTAAAATTTCGCTTTATTTCATTAGTTCAGAATTGTTTTGTTTAGTATTAATATTTTAGTTTTTGGATACTTATGGGGATTATTTCAACTCTGTGTTGTGTGCGTGTGTATGTGTGTGCGTGCGTGTGTGTATATGGGTGTGCATGCATGTGTGTACAAGGGTTGTGTGAAGTCGCTAAACAGGTAACATCTTAAACAGAAGTAGGCTTTTAATCCAGATTATGGGAGAAACATCTCCAA
>JAODUP010000549.1:17500-60000 GCA_025642065.1 Paralvinella palmiformis
GCCATCTAACTGTCTAGTAGACAGTCGCTGGGTTCTACAGATCGCTGATTTTGGTCTTCACTTTCTCAGAAGTTCAGACATTCCAACAAAACAAGCTTCGTCGGAGAGTAAGTGATACTATGGCACTATGTCGATCTCGGAATATTAATCAGCAGCACCTGACTCACAATGTATAATAATGTGGTACCGCAGGCAAAAAGCTTCGTCAAATGACGTCACAATTATAATAATTTGTGAAGAACGCAAAAAGATTAATTTATGCGTAATATGGAGTAATTGATGAAGCCGTAAGAATTAATTGATTCAAATTATATATCATTTAACATTTGGTAATAAAGAGATTGCTCAAGGTTTATAATATCACCTGTTCCGGGGGTTTTCCAGGTTCGATTTGTGCATGTTTACTGTTGTTGGGGCTTTTTATTTTTTATTTATTTTTTGGAAAATCGCGAAATTGTTATCTCTTAATGCAACCAGGTGTTCGGCTGGACATTAATAGCCAGATTACATCCCAGGGCCACTAAGCAGATTAGTTGTAAAATACCGCATTAACTAAATGGGCCATTAAACTGTTTTCCCTTCTTTTAGAACTACTTTATCGAGCGCCAGAACTGTTACGAATGCGATGTCCTCCGCCACAGGGCACACAGAAGGGCGACGTGTATTCATTCGCCGTAATTCTCCACGAGGTCCATTGTAGGTGTGGACCTTGGGGCAACTGTGCCGCGTCTGTAGAAGGTAACTCAAACATTGACTCATGTGTGTGTGTGTGTGTGCGGTGCGTGCTTTGCACGCGTGCGTGTGTGCGTGCGTACGTGCGTATGTGTGCTCATGCGGAAAATATCCATGTGTGACTTTAGTGGGCTTGTGGCTCAGCTGTCTCCCGCAGCCAATTATAGACTCATAAACCTCAGTAATTCATTCCTAATCCCCACGTATATTAAAACCTGGATCAGTCTTTGATAATGAATAATTGTGTAGATAATTAAAGGCGACACGTTAAAGTCGGCTTGTCTGGATTAGAGAGTATGGGCGTTCCCGTAGCCTAGATGAAAGCGAGCTGTACTGTAGGTCTTTGGGTTGATGTCGGAAGTTTTCGAAATTCGGTTGTTCTAGTACCGGATAATCTAGAGTCGATTATATTTGGTGTCGACAAAGTCGGTATAATCCTGATTGTCTCGTTCTCTATTAGAGATTCTGGAGCGTGTTAGAGCCGTACCAACCAGTACTGAGCTGACCTATCGCCCGGATACGTCGCACATGACGTGTGACGAGTGTACGATCCGCTGTATGATGGATTGTTGGGAGGAAGATCCAGATCTGAGGCCAGAGTTCAAGTACATCAGGATCAGGCTGAAGCCGATGCAGCGAGGATTGTACGTATGTTCGTCAGGCGTTGCCAGGTGTGTATGTGTGTGTGTGTGTTGTGTCAGAGATAGGTTATCCGCATCCCTCTTTAGGTAAATGAACTAATCACTAAAGTAGACATTAAACAGAGGGTGTTTAGGGTGTTTTTAAGCATCTGTTATTGTGTTATTGTGTTATTATCGGTTAAATCGATCAGATTAAATTACAGAAAAAATGAGGATTTAAATACCCATCTGGAAAAAACCAAAAAAAAAATATATACTTAGTAAATAAAACTAACCAAAATTAAAATGAAAGGGGGCTCTTGGTCATCCCTCTGTCATATATCCCAGGTTTAACTAGTACCGAGGTTAAATAACTCGGCTCACCTATTGTATTATCCCGTACCCTTTAATTAGTACACTACACCTACCTGATGTTGTTCCATAAGATACCGATAAGAGGCTAAACAATAACATCATTCTTTAGTCAGATGCCGCCATGTTGACAATGTACTCGTCAACTAAGTTATGACTAATATTTAATTAAAACAGATAAAGCAATAATTAGCTGTTACTTTATGGCCCTTAGTGGGTAAGGACGTGGGACTTTTACGGGGGCCGTACTGTACGGGAGGTCGAAGGTTCGAATTTCCCGGCCGTGGTACATTGTACTATAGTAGGAGGCAGACATGGGGTCAATTCCATTTGGTCAATTCCAATTCCACCTCAAATTTGTCAATTCCAATTCAATTCCAATTCCAAAATTTTCAATTCCAATTCTTTTTTTGCCTAATACTTTTTAGTTTATATTCTAAGTAGGATTATCATGGAAGAAATATTTCTGAATTAAAAAATTAAATGGTAAATTAATTTGTGGATTTAATTTAATTTTGCCTGTTCTAACATTGAAAAAATTCCCTAAATCAATTTTTATATAGGTTAACAGGCATGTAAAGGGGGTTAATTTTAAAATTGGAAGCCTAATACCGGGCCTTTTTTTAAAAAAGGTTTAAATCACTGGGGTCCAAGTCGGGTGCATATTTGATATTTTAAAATAAAAAATTTTTATTTTATATAATTAAAAATATTTATTTATAATAATTATTTATTTAAATTTGGTATAAACAATGACTTTTTATTTAAAAATTCCAAAGGAAATTAAACGTTTAGTCTAAAAGGTTTTATATCACGTTTGAAAGTTTTTGGGTTGGCTTTCCCCGGTAAGAGTATTAATTTTCCCTAATCACAAATTTTTAAAATTCCACTGTTTCCAAGTGGGGGGGAGCCGGGAAACCAAAATTTTTAATTTGGAAAAGCTCCGCCACAGGGTCAGATCCTATATTTACCATTCAAACCCTGTCTGGGGTACTTAAACCAAGGGCATTGGTGAAGGTTTAAAAAGTAAATACTTTAGATTACTGGTATCCATGGGGGTGGTGTCATTATGGGGGGGCCCACGATATTTAAAAATTGCGTTAAATGCTCACTTGGGTGCCACAGTTTGGTCCTTTTATCTGTTATATTAATTTAAATAAATAAATTTATTATAAATATTTAAAAACCAAAGCTCTGGATCATTATGGTTTCCAGTATATTGGTAACACCACATGTAAGTGTTAACATTGTAAAAATGGTATATTACATTTTGGATTTAATTTATTTTTGTAGGAAATTTCAAATTCAAAATTTCTCAATTCCAATTCAAAATGTCTCAATTCCAATTCATTTTAATCAATTCCAATTCCGGAATTGAATTGCCCCCATGTCTGAAATTTTATCCAACCGGAATAAATTTTAAATATGCTATCTATTGTAAATTCTAAATGTATTTAGAATTAGTTCCCTTGGTGAAGCAGTAAAAACAGGCTATGTGTGTCTCCCTCATTTCAGATAGCTAAGCCACGTAAATTGACTTATTATTATTATTATTATTATTATTATTATTAATTACGACACAGAATCGAGACCCGACCTCATCCGGACCGTCTCATTCATTAAGATCGAATCCCAGTGCTGTCCGAGTCCGTACGACGTTTCATTCATTAGTATAAACCCTCGGACGGTTATGTATATGCGGTGGGATCGGAGCCGATGGTAAACAACCAGCGATACATTCATCGGGAGATGGGGAGGGGGTCTCGGATTATATCAATTCTTTAAGACCGCATTATCTTTAAGACCTCCATATAGTTCTAAAATGATAGTTGATGTTTTATGAAAGATGAAACAACCTTCAGATATGCCCACGCCGACATTCTAACTCGGATGGTAGTGATCTGTGATCCAGCGCGCTACCAGTTAGACCACGGAGGCGCCCGTGATATAGTTCGAAGGAAGGTTCAGTAATACACAAGATGACTCAGTAAAGTTCTAGGTTCACCTGTTATAGCAATAAACCCAGCCTTAAAGAGCACCCTTCATCTACCAGCCATCTAATGGGACGCCGAGGCTGGTCCTTTAAGAGAGGTTGGAGTGGATAAAAGTAACACCTATGTAATGAAAACGCCTAAGTACTCATATGAGCTTCTTAAACCGATTACTGACTCACCGTTTTGTTTATCACAACAATAACCTGTAATCCTACTTGAGCTAATTGGAATATTGATGTAGGTGTTTTATAAAAGTGATCTCCTAATTCAGGTGTTGCTATAATAAGTGTATTGTTAATTGCCTCCAGGTAAGTGGATGAATAACTTTATTATGACTGGTTGAGAAAATAGAGATTATAAAAGATGGCATTAGATAATACATTTAATAATTTAGAGCCCAACGCATGATCCTGTTACCGTTCATAGAATGAATGAGATACACTTATGTGGACACACACACACACACACACACACACACACACACACACACACACACACACACATTACACATGTCTCAGCAAGAAAAGTCGCCACTCTGGATTCAGTCCCCTGAAGAAACGTCCAGAGTTTGAATTCACGGTTCGAGATTCTCTGTGCCTGTGCCTTATTATACACAGCTAAAAACACACACACACACACACACACACACACATATATATATATATATATATATATATATCAGAAACATACACCTTTCTCTCTATCTATCTATCTATCTATCTATCTATCTATATATCTATCTATTATCTTTCTGTGTGGGTATATATATATATATATATATATATATATATGATAGGCGTTCCAACATCTTCGACAACATGTTAGCTATTATGGAGAAGTATGCCAATACTCTAGAGGCCATTGTAGAAGAACGAACTAACCAACTTGTGGAAGAAAAGAAGAAAACAGAAGCTTTACTACTTAGGATGTTACCAAAGTAAGGTAGAGTGTGTGTGTGTGTGTGTGTGTGTGTATGTATGTGTGTATGTGTGTGTGTGACTGATTATTCTCCAATAATATACACTTATTGTCATACAGATCGGTAGCTGATCAACTAAAGCGAGGTCAGATGGTAGAACCAGAGCAGTATGAGTGTGTTACGATATATTTTAGTGACATCGTCGGCTTTACGGCTTTATCTGCCGAGAGTACACCACTACAGGTAAATAAACCTATCATGGAACGTTATGACGAAGGTACAGTACTGTCAGCTTCTATAATAACGCAAGACAGTGTCGCAGTTATAATAAATTTTCTCACTGATAATTTGTATAGCCTTAAACACCAAAATATTATATATATATATATATATATATATATATATATATATTCTTCAGGTGGTCACCCTGTTAAACGACCTGTATACGATGTTCGATTCTATCATTGGCGAGTACGACGTGTACAAAGTGGAGACGATAGGTGACGCCTACATGGTCGTATCCGGATTGCCGATCCGGAACGATGACAATCACGCCGGAGAGGTGGCGTCCATGTCGCTACACCTACTCAGCGCTATCCAGGACTTCACGATCCGGCATCAACCGACTGAAACCCTGAAACTCCGGATAGGGATTCACTCAGGTCAGATATATTCTAATTAACCGTAATATTTCATATCGTACCTAAGTAGTTTCCGTATATACAGTAATACGGTACCCCCGCCATAGGTCATTTCGCTCTACGTCAAATTCCCCATTTACGCCACTTTTCTGGGGTCAATTTACGCCATTACGTCACTCAGTTACGCCTCCTACGTTATGATGAAAGATACGAAATAAATAAATTCATAACAAAAGAAACCAAAAATAATCAATTTAAGATACAGCAAAATACACTAAAAACATAAAAGAAGTATGTATACCATAAACATATTATATAGAAGGACATTTTAAGGCGTTAGGTCCGATTTACAGGTTATGTCACCACTTTCGGATCAAATTAATAACGTACGGAAGGGTATTACTGTATATAAATATATAATCTTCAAGATTTATAGCAAAAGTTTAAATAAATAAATAAATATATATATATATATATATATATATATATATATGTGTGTGTGCGTGCATGTGTATGTGCATGCGTTGTATATATATATATATATATATATATATATATATATGAACATTCACGTTGAGATTAACGAAACTACAGATTTAGGAATTTTAATATTTTATTTATTTCAATATTTCAATGACAATAATATTTAAATGTATTTTTTAACGTTTATTCATAAGACGATATTCAAACGTGTCGCTAACCTGTCAATATAACTATCATACACCATATGACAGGTCCATGTGTTACCGGTGTGGTTGGAATGAAGATGCCACGATATTGTTTATTTGGCGATACCGTAAATACAGCTTCACGTATGGAGACGACAGGTGTTCGTAAGTGATTAAAAATTTGCGGTTTACCTGTAATTACCTATCCAACATTCTATTGGTTAATGTTATAATTAGATTAGATTATTGTGTTATCAATACTTCATATACGCTAGTTTAAATAGTTCGTGTTATAAAGGTTAATATTATTTATTTATTTATGTTTTACGGTCACTCGATGATTAATGTTATATATATTATCACTGTATTGTCAGCTCTAAAGATTCACTGTAGTCCACAGACAAAGACGATCTTAGATAAATTAGGTGGCTACTACCTAGAAGAGAGGGGATTTGTTCTGGTTAAGGTAAGCACACACATTGAGCCAGTGCCATCATATCTACGTATCCTAAAACACACATACACACGAACTCATACAAACCAATACACACACACACACACAGAGGGGGGATATGTCTGTACACATATACCCCCAAGATTAAATGAGCGCATAGACGAGTGAGTGAGTAAGTGAGTGAGTGAGTGAGTGAGTGAGTGAGTGAGTGAGTGAGTGAGTGAGTGAGTGAGTGAGTGAGTGAGTGAGTGAGTGAGTGAGTGAGTGAGTCAGTCAGTCAGTCAGTCAGTCAGTCAGTCAGTCAGTCGGTCAGTCAGCTAGTCAGTCACTTAATGATATACAACCCACTATCAACACCCTTATGTCAAGTAGTGTACACATATTCCTCCATAACAGGGTAAAGGTGAAGTGTTTACCTACTTCCTGACTGGAGAAGACATCACTCACAGAAAACGACGGATTTCTTTATTGAGGAGGCAGCGTCAGATGACCAGACTAGCCTCTAACTATCCTCCAGGTCTCTGTGGCAGCAGCAGATCACTGTTTGAGGTAGACAACGAGTGTACTTATGGGCGACGTGTCGCCAACGGACGAACGGTGAACAGTTCGAGTGTTAGACGGGCGCAGAGTGCCTCGCGAGAATCGATGGCGTAACGAGTAGGGGACGATATATAGCTGGGACGGATGTCACCGGCACTTGAAGGCGTTCTCGTCGTACAGTGTCGGTAGAGCACTGCATATGTTCGAGTCGCGGTAATCCATGCCGGTGTTGATCTGTGAGTCTGCGAGATGTTTCATCCACCAGTGACAGGTTTCTGTGACACTTTCCCTATTGGGTCGCCGCTCGTCCATGTGTACATCAGTAGGTCAGCAACCACTCACTTACCCACCCACCCACTCATTCAAGCAACCAGTCAGTCAATCAATCAGTCAATCAAATAACTGAAAAGCCATTCCTGAAAAGATTAAGGGAGATGGGTACGAATCATTCCGCTATAATAGTACATAGGTCAAGACTGAAATATAACAGCCATATTTAGGTCTTTATGGCTAAATGATGACCTAGTTCAGTTAAAAGCGGAATCTTCTCTTTTCGAACCCAACAAACAGCCGGTTATGGGTCATTCATGCACTCAATCACTTAATCAATAAACGGGTGAATACCTGGCTGGCCAGTCATCGATTACTGACAATCATTAGCCTATTACTAAAGCGTTGAGGATACTGGTAAAATGTAGAGGTTCGGATGGTGGGGGTTCAAAGAGTCATGCCGTTAACTCTGCCCCATATTATTGCATACAAACAGCCAGAATGTTTTTACTGTCGCTGTTTTGCGTATGGTGGGCTAAATGGGTCAAATAATTTGTAATGGTGCCAACTGAATGATGAAACACCCTTCATGCATAATCACAGCAAGGTGCTTAATGATGAGTGGTAAAAATAAGAAAAGCTCATAAACAGGTAATTAAATTAATTATAATGAATTAGGTTAAAATGCTGTTGATGGCGTTCAAGAGAGACACCATTGTCTTCGATATGACAGTGGCTAAACGATAAATCTAACCAATTTTAAAGTCGTAACATGGCTTTTTACATAATAATAATAATAATAACAATAATAATAATAATAATAATAATAATAATAACAATAATAATAATAATAATAATACTTTAACATAATACTAATAATAATAATAATAATACTTTAACATGAGCCATTCAAAGGGACTGTTCGCTTTGATACATTTCCAGCTTCTAGAATGTCTGTGAGTTATCCGTTCATACTAAGTGTACAAACCAAGTGAGTTTCCGGTTTCCCCGCTGTTGCCTGGCGACGCATAAACACGTTCATGATATTGACGGGCTCCATCCCGTGAAAATAATTCTGCTGACAAATACTCTATATTTCCGTTGTTATGGTGCTGTAATCTCCATCAAGCCCTCCCTATCCACGTCACCTGATGGGCTGTGTAACCGTGACGTAATCACCTTTGAGTGATATCAATCAGCCAGTTCCAATGAACTGTTGTCTTTATGACATTTGTATTAGTGTGTTATTGTATTGGTTCACAGCTTCTCGTATCCCAAATGTTCCATATCCGTCCACAAACTTAGGGAAGTTGCCTTCGTTTTTAGCCAATTGTTAGAGTATCGTGTTTCTTGTCGGGAGTTACCTCGGGTTCGATACCGTAGATAGTAGGTACGTGGCATTTAAGTGGACTCAATTGATGACCAGAGCACACCGAGTGGTAATTTATTTTAATGGCTGTCAGTTGGTCGTAATATCACATATGACGTGTTACAAACTGTCTCGTAGAAGTCATCATAAGTGTCTCAATGTGTTGGATGAAATGTATCATGAAGTTGGTAATGTGGGCCTCTCTCTCTCTCTCTCTCTCTCTCTCTCTCTCTCCCTCTCGTGAAGCATGGCATTAGTTGAATATAATGTCCTCAACTAATGGTGATGTCAAATTCTCTTAATATATGTCACGATCTGACTGCTACAACCTATTATTAACTGTGCCTTAGCACATGTACTAGGACATGACTTACGACATGCACTAAGGGGACTGTTAGGATCTGTCTTAAAATGTGCCTTAAGATGTGTGCCAAGGAGTCACCTAAGACATGTCATAAAGAGTCACCTAACACATGTTCCAAGGAACCAGTTAAGACATGTCCGAAGGAACCACTTATGACATGTCCGAAGGAACCACTTAAGACATTTCTTTAAAAGTCACCTGAGACATGTCCCAATGAACCACTTCAGACAAGTCACAAAGAGTCACTGAAGACATGTCCCAAGGAACCACTTATGGCATGTCCCGTCGGACCACTTAAGACATGTCCCAAGGAGCCACTTAAGACATGTCGCACGGGACCACCTAAGACATGTCCTAATGAGTCACTTAAGACATTTCTTAAAGAGTCACCTAAGACATGTCTCAAAGAACCAATTAAGACATGTCCAAAGAAATCACTTAAGACATGTCCTAAGGGAGCACTTAAGAAATGTCCTAAGGGAGCACTTAAAATATGTCCTAAGAAGTCAGTTAAGACTCTCCCTTGTCCTAAGCTGCCGTTTAATCCTGTTCTAATGTCTCTCTTAAGTTATGGCATAAGGTACCTCTTAAAACAGCATTTAACTTGTTACATAAGACAGTTTTTTTTCAAGGTTTGTCATAACCTATTAGATAACACATATATTAACTTATAGGTTAAAACACATTCTAAGTTATATTTTAACTGGTACGTTAAGACATGCCCTTAAGATTCTCATAAGCCGTGTTCTCAAATATCCCATAATGTGTATCCCGAAGTGTATCTCATGATAAATCTCTCGTTGACGCCTTAGACTGTAACCAATGACTTACGATTGGTATGTGTAAAACTGTCTCTCACACTCTGTGTCCTCAAGTGTCTCATACGATGTCTTGCCTTGTTAAGGAAACTCGTGCCTTTATCCATTACCTTGATGAAGACTACTCGTCATGCCTTCCACTCGATGGCGCTCTTGTTAGATGTTATATTAGTATCGATGTACGACGAGACCAATGTATCAGTCATCATTACACAAACAACTATCCGTGATGTGAGGACAACTGAGAATAAACTGATAGCGAAATTAAATTGGCTTTTTGTTTATTCTCTCTCTCTCTCTCTCTCTCTCTCTCTCTATATATATATATATATATATATATATATATATATATATATGGGGGGGGGGGTATTAAAGAGTATCTGAAGAGTTCCGCTGTATATTTATTGTTATTTATATTTATATTTCACCTTTGATTTAAAATTGTTATTTATTATCGAAATAGATTGCAACTCTGTCTTTCCACTTTTAAATAAGATATTATTGAATGACACAGAGTTTAATGTCAGGATTGAAATATATAATTTGTGTATATTTAAAGAGGTGCTCAATTACAAATTCCCGCTAAAATCACCTATTTGTTAAGCTGATCCCAACATATTCCTTTGATTAATGATAAAATACAATATTTTATGGCGTTAAATCTTGGAAGACACCCAAGGAGTTGATGAATACACACTGTTCTTATAACAAATAAACTCAAACTCTATACTACGTTCTCGATAGTACAAGAAAATAAATAACAGATAGAGAGGGATCTCGGAGTAGATCATTATTCGGCGATCATCTGGCTGTAAATTTCATCAATAACAAATATCATTAATATAGATAATTAATATAGATCATCAATATAAATTATTAATAGAGATCGTTAATATAGATCATTAATATAAATCATTAATGTAGATTATTAATATAGATAAATAATATAGAGGATTATTAAAGATCACTAATAATAATTACAAAAATTCTATTGCGCCAATATTCTCAAAGATAATCGATATCAGTGGCACACCTAGTACAGGGTTTGGCCAAACTCATGGTCCAGGTACAATGCAAATTTCATCAACAAATGATTAGATGGTGTGGAAACTTAGGATGGAAATGCAAGTGTGAAAGGTGAGTTTTCAAATGGTGACAGAAAGAAACTATACTACTTGATGATTTAACATGTTCAGAGAGAGAATTCCAAAGAGTAGGGATAACAATTGAAAAACCCTGGGAACAGACAACAAGTGAAAACCAGATAAACGGAGTTCTCTGGGCTTGGGTGCTAAAGAAAGCAAGCATGGAAAATAGATACAAACGTTTTCCAGGAGAAAGGGTTTTTTGATAAGCAATGGTGTAGAGTTGGAAAATGATGCGAGATTGAACAGGGAGCCAGTGAAGAGATTTCAGAAGTGGAGCGGAATGGGAAAACCGAGGAGAGGGAGTGACAATCCTAGCTAAGCAGTTCCGAACACACTGAAGTTTTAGAATAACCTTAGAGCCGATGTTAATATAGATCATTAACATAGATAATTAATATAAATAATTAATATAGATCATTACTATAGAACATTAAGCATGATCACCCACAGAAAGTGTTGTATATTCCCGACTTAATTAGATTTTTATTCGTCTCAAGTCATCTGCCATCTTTCGTTGTGTTACAGAATCCTTGGTACCCCGATAAGCTTAGATATGCTAAAAATATCTGATAAAGACAGAAATAAGTTATCGTTTATAAGTGCATTATGAAATTTGTGGGTAACTCTGTAAAATCTTAAATATGTTTTTATTCGAGGAGAAGGACTGGCTTTATTCAATAGAGATGGAGTAATTTGGAAACGATGAAAAGCAGCTCTTCAAGCTATCTAGGAACTTGATGGCCAGTAATTGTAATATAAATCTATCACATTTTACTTCTACTGAACTTCTTGCAGACAACAGCAGCAATATCCTAGTGAGGTAAACAACAATAATCACGAATAAAATCATTTCTGATTCTCCAAATAATATCTGTAATATCGTCAACAATGTGGATATCACGTTTAGTGAGATAACGCTCGAGATGTTCAACACCATCTTTTACGGTTCAGATGTAGAAGACTTAAATCCATTGTCCACTTGGCTTTTTGGAAAAAAATGCACAAATAAAAATATATAAAAATATAGTGAATAAAATGTAAACAGATAACATTATTGATAAACATTGCTCAATCGACATAAATATGGGCAAGACAAAAGAAGTTAAAATGAACATGAAATAATTAGATGAAAATACATATAAATGGCATATCAGTATCTGGTATTTCGTCCACGTTCAATTTTCCGTGTACACTGGATGAATATAATATTAAAACTGGCACTCTTAAAGTAGGGAAGTTGAACTATTTCATACATCCATAGTTGCAGGTGACCAAAGCCGGTTGACACAGAATCCATGCCACTAGCAAATCTACTCACAAGTTATAAAAACACAGTTTGAGCAGGAAAGAGCAAGGTGGAAGTGCCTTATCAAACCTCGGTATACGGTCACAACCTAGTTGGTGGTTGTCTTACCCGTAACCGATAGGCAGTCTCACCCATACACAAACAGTTGATACATTTTACAATTCACCTGAAATATGACTTACGTACATATTACAAATATAGCATTGGACACAAAACCACATTGACAATTAACTGTCCATTTTGGTAAAAGATTCTTTAAACATTTCGATTTAATTTTCTTTTTAATATCATATGTTAGTTTATTCAAATAAAAGGGCCCCATGCAATTGGAACGTCGCTTGCCATATCTGATTGTTTTACTTGGGGATATATACATTACTTTTATATCTAGAGCTAAAATTAGCGTTCCTTGATTTGATGCAATTATCCAAGTAACTTGGACAGGAATGATTAACAATTTTATACACCATTTCAAAAAATTCTTATAAATTCTTATCATATACAGTAGTCGTTTTTTGCACTTATCCAACAATTTACCATCAGAACTATTAAATATAAAGTAATGAATCTCAGAGACTATTTGAAGTTTTTGAAGTTTTATGTATTAATATTTTAGCATTCCATCAAATATTTTGTTAAATTCACCAAGTACTCTACTGAATTTAGATATAACTTCTAATTGTTTACAGGCTTTGATACAAAGCTTAGATATATGTTCATTAAAATTTAATTTACTATCTAAATGTAATCCTAATATTTTAACATTGTTTTCATGTATAATAACCATATTTTGGTCTAAAACCACATATATGAATTGACTAAAAATGTTATCAAAATACAAATCTTTCAAATATCGTGGACACCAGACTCAAAGATATCCATAGTTCTGTACAGTAAAACTCGGATTTATCAAACTCGGTTAGAACGAAATACCTGCTTATGTATGTTGTTGGTCCCGCCAAACTCCCATTTACTTCCATAGTAAACAACTTCGTTTATATTGAATTTTATATATCGAAAACTCGGCTTTATCGAAGAAATTTCGAATCCCCGTGACATCATAAGCATTGTAATTTACTACGTATATATCGAATTGTCATAAGCCAATTAGAAAATGTCAGTTTCACTGATGGATTTTCGAATCTCCGTGGCATCAAGAGAAACCTAATTAACTACACGTACATGTGCATGTATATCGAATTGTTATAAACCAATTAGAAAATATCAGTTTCACCAACAAATTAAAAAAAAGTAGCACCCCTTGTTCATTTGTCTCTGTACTGAGTGATGATTGCATTCCTGAGGAGTTCAAACAAAATCTGCCACCTGCCACTCATGTGTTAATTGCAATTTATTTGAAACAAACGATGTGCTAAAACAGCGAAATGGTGTGTAAATAGAGGTGAATTGTGGTCATTAATCAGTTATCTCTACAATGGCTACCAAATGCAAGAACGTCAGTATTGAGACAGAGATTAAAACTCTACAGGAAGTAAACAAAGGTGTCAAATCGAAGGCAATGATAGCGAAGGAGTATGATGTCCCTGCGAGTAGACTATCAATTATATTGTCGTTTCATTAATTATTTGATAAATGTTATTTATATAACTTCGGTATTAGGAACTACGTGTATATCGAAGTATTTATGTAGATCCCCTGTAATTCGATATATGCTAGTTTTACTGTACATCTAGATTACTACCTTTTATAAATGGAGCATATTTCCGTATGCTTCGTGGAATTTGGAAATGAACATGTTCTAAAACTCGTATTCACAAGGTAACATATGGACTGGCATAATATATCGCAGTCAATTTTCAGTAACCCAAATGGTAATATATCGTAACTAATGACCTTATTGCATTTAAGTGTATTGAAGTGTGACCGTATTATATTAATATCAATATTGTAAAACTGATACGTATCGTCAGTATAAACATATGGTGGGATTTCTTTTATATTCTTGATACTGTCATGATCCGAATGGCTAATCAATCACGACGATAACTTGTCATATTCTTTTGTGGATCAACTTCCGTCACTGATATAAAAGCCATTATAAATCAATCAATGGCCTTGTCAGTGATGCCGTTGTGTTTGAAACGAGGTGCTATTACTTTGCTGCTCGAGAGAGGGTTCTCTCAGGAAGATATGAATAGTTATCGTTTTATGATCTACCCTTGCCCTTATATCTACACTCATTGACAAGATAACAATGAGGTGTATAGTAGAAGAGGAGTACTTGTAACACAACTTCCCACTTGACAATTCAACAGACCAAGAATACAGTGCAAATCGCTGATGGTGTCTAGAGCAAATACAACCAAGACTTCAACTGTGTTCAGCGACTTAATATTTAATACGATATTTTTAAATAAATAATATTATCTAATTATCATAAATTATACACTGAGACACTATTTGTTATTTTATATCCGTCTCAAGCACTTTTGATATAGCCATGTACTGTATACTCTGTATATTGTGTATTGTTTCCGGCGCTAAGTTCTTTTTTCAAGTAACAAGCATGCATAACTTTATTATTACGTGCCTTGCGTGTATGTTGTGTATCAGTATGTATATGGTTGTAGATATTAAACGTATAGCATAATACCTGTAGAGATGTGCATAAACGCATGTCCCGCCCAACAATGACAACTATGCTCCGCACGAAAGATCCCCCTTTTTGAGGTCAAGTGGACATTCTTAAGAGTACCATTGTACCAATATCCCTTTGACTAAGCCCCCCCTTCCTTTGACATATTTGTCGACAGTACATGCCCTTTAAATTCAGATCATTAATATCCCTCTTAAGACTCGCATTAGTGAGCTGCAACGCAATCCTTAATTATTTATCTTATTCAAATCCTATTGTGTGTGACTGTCTGATCTCGTACGGTCTAAATTAAACATCCGACGGAGCATCCTCACCATTTTCCGGATCATCACCCCCCCCCTCCCCGAGCATTGAGAGCATCCCAACTCGAAAGGAAACAATCATTATAAGGCATTGTCATATTACAACACACAACATTTCATATTTGCGAGCAAATAATAAAATCTGATATTTGATGATTTAACAATAAATGGAATTGTTCAAATAATGCCGGCCTCTCGGTCCCATCTGTTCTGCGATTTATGGATTTGTCTTACATACTCATTAGACGTTTGCTCACCCCTTTTTTATATCCTTATAATAATGATAATAGCCGAAATGGCAGTTTTAACGTGGCTGGCAACCTCAAATGAGGGAGACGTATATGGCCTGTAATTCATAGCTTCTTCACGGAGACTAATTCGAAATAAATTCACAGTTTAGAATATATTTGGCATGATCGGTGGAGAAAACCTTGCCAGTTGCCCGGCTGGATGAAAAACTCCTCCTACTATAGTGCCACGGCCGAGGCGAGAACCTGCGACCTCCCGCACAGAATGACCATAGCCATAGGTAAATATTCTCACACTCTACCAATGAAGCCAAAGAGGCAGGTAACGTGCTATGATTGATCTGATTCGGGTATCCAAGTCAGATCGATCTTAATGCAAGAGTAGTACGACTCCTGTAGCACTCTTTTGATAAAATAAACATTTACCTGTGATTAAATTATGAGTAATGACGAGGTAAACGTAGTCTTAATACAAGTCA
Source organism: Paralvinella palmiformis (assembly GCA_025642065.1). Taxonomy (NCBI): domain Eukaryota; kingdom Metazoa; phylum Annelida; class Polychaeta; order Terebellida; family Alvinellidae; genus Paralvinella; species Paralvinella palmiformis. Next base: position 33,362 of record JAODUP010000549.1, read on the forward strand.
ACAAAACAAAACAGCATTCGAAGTCCGATCATATTAGTTGTCGCCATTTCTATATTAAAAGTAAATCCCAATATAAACGGAATTCATCAATTACTGACTCGAGGATAATAATCAGTTAGATCTGGTTATGGATAATACTCGCATGTCTCGGTGACGCTGAGATATGTGCCATCAAGGACATTGGCTTATGTTAGGGACAACCGAGTTGGACTGGTCAATGAGTAGACTAGACTGATATGGACTACGGGTGAGTTAACTCTAACAGTAACCTCACGTGTTGTAGTCAGAGGTATTGGACCGTGTATCAACGGCTGTTATGACTATATTTTTGGACAATAGTGACGTCATCTGTACCCGACCTGTGATGACTCACCAGACAGGTGCAACGCCGGGATCCTTACAACTCCCCAGAAGAAGTTGTACGTCACAAGAATTGATCTCCAAAGAACGGTATCTTTCACACTCACTGCTGGCCTCGAGGTATATAGTCAACAAACGAACGGAAAGAAGAAGATTGATTTATTGCCATATAACATCTATATTACTGGAAGATCGTACTTTAGTCATAATGACTGGTAACTTGATTATTATCAACGGATGATCTAAGTGTTCATGAGCAATCCAGGATCAGCATTAATAATAAATACCAATCAGATAGATTCCGGATTTATGATTATTTCTTATCGGTTTTGTGTCGGTGAGTATTTTGTCCATCAGCCGATTTTCTCCACAGATTTTGTCCCTCTATCCTTTAACATTTTGCCCCTTAACTGTTCTTTAACACCGGCAATCTCATCACATCCCATGTTCATCTGAACTCGTTCGCCGTATGTTTGATGTATCAATTGTGACGTCAATGTTAATGAAGTCAATAATCGAAAGTGGCGCCACCTATCCTTATGAGATGAGAAATATTTGGTCTTGTTACAATAACGAGGTCATACGTTTATAGAATTATTATATCCATATTACATTTAAACCATTATATTTTTAATTATCAGTTATAACCCGTCGTTCGAGTCTGAGTTAATGAATGAAAAATTTTTTTGGGGGAGGGCGATGGTTTATTCTAGACTTATCTTCGAAATGGGTATATTTTGACTTGAAAATTATAATATTCACATTAATATATTTCGTAACTTTTCCACCGATTATATTAACTCTGCGCGATAACTACTTCATACTTGCCGCCATATAGTTTTTAGTTATTTAATATTCAAAGTCCAGTTAAGTCGAGTTGTTCAGCCTCGTTGCTGGTCTGACTTGACAAATATCGTCGAGGGTCGTCTCTCTGGATTAACGAATCCCGCGAACGCAAGGATAAGCCGGATTCGAACCCACAACCTTGAGCTGCTTAAACCACTGTACCATCGCAATGCCTATTTAACGTGCAAAGGAAATTATATAAAAAGGGTGTTACAATGGCAGGCAACAAACAACACCTGCCACAAAGGAAGATGTTGATGTCCAAAATAGATACAATACATATTGGAGTTCTATTGGTTTTTCGACCTTTTTTGACGAAGGGTTTCAAAAGGGTGGCATGTGTACCAGCTAGTTTTGTTATCAGGAAATTAGATGGAGACGAATCCGAAGCGGCCACCTTTGGAATATTGTTTACTATGGCAACAGAGGAGTACAATAAGAACGTTGAAGTCATACGACAGAAGGACTATGGCCGAGTGAAGGACATCGACCATTCCTGGAAATTAACTCTGTTTTGACGAGCAAATAACCTTTTTTTGGCAGGTGTTAATTGTGTTTTAATTAATGCAATATCTAAGTTTGTTCAATTGCATTTCTTCGGCGGTAGTTGAAGCCGTATGGAGAATCATAGTTATGGTCGTATGGTCAGTACTACTACTACTACTACTACTACTACTACTACTACTAATAATAATAATAATAATAATAAAAACCCTATAAAAGATCATTATTATTTATCTTTGAAAGTGACCTTGAACAGGTGTGTTTTTAGAACGGATTAAAAAAATTCAAGAGACGATGCTTTTCTAATATCTGTCAGCAACCTATTCCACAAAGTGGGGTGCTGGAACACTAAACACACCCAAACCGGAAATTTAAATTGTTGACCCAGAAAAAACCGTTTTTTTTCGTTTGTTAATTTTGTTTTATTAATGAAAAAGTTTTTTCTAGTATTTTACCGATATTGAACCGTAGGAGAAAATTTTTGGGTCAAATAAAATATTACTACTAAAAAATAATAAAAAATATAAAAAATTTTTATTTATTTAAAAATTAAATTTTTTAAGGATTAAACGGAGAGAGAGAGAGAGGGGGGGAGAGAGGGGGAGCGGGGGAGAGTGATATATATCTGAATAAATCAATATCATAATTTAATTTCAGTTTATTCAACTTTTTTACCATTTATTTTATTATGTAAATTATTTTCTTCTTATTCTGTATTATTTTTTTCCCCAACTTTTCTAAGTGTTTCATGAGATCCTCCTAGTTTATCTATTTCTAGTTGTATTTTATTATATTCGTAAAACTTGTTTATTTCTTTAATATTATTTGGTTTTATGTCTTCAATGTAGATTCCTTATTGTCGTTTTATGTATCCAATACTAATATTAAGCAGTGCTCACTTATGAAATAAATAGAGCGGACATGTCTCAATGCCTTGATTTTCCTTACAAAACAAACTCACGTGCAAACACATGCATAAACACGACAAAACACAATTTAAACACATATATGTATATTTATTACAAATATCGCGCACTTGACGGGAATTTGTTTAAGAAATAACACGTGATTCAATTAATAAATATCGTGCCGATGAGCTCGGGGATGAGGGACTGTCATCGGGATGAGGGACTGTCCTCAGGATGAGGGAATGTCATCGGGATGAGAGACTGTCATCGGGATGAGAGACTGTCATCGAGATGAGAGATTCTCATCGGGATGAAGGACTGTCATTGGGATGAGAGAATGTCATCGGGATGAGAGACTGTTGTCGGGATGAGAGACTGTCATCGAGATGAGAGACTGTCATCGGGATGAGGGACTGTTCTGGGGATGAGAGACTGTTCTGAGGATGAGAGACTGTCAAATGGTTTATAAACATCAATATTACTATAGTGTGCTTATTATTGCCAATATTTATAAAAAGCTTTGTACATTCACCAGCTCAGCTACGGATTCATGGTGGTATTAGAGAGGGGGGTTAAAGGACCATTCAAAGAATCCTAGGTTATCTAATTCACCCCTTACGGAGATGCCCTGATACGCTTTTGCAAGCATAGTAATGACGTATACGCATGTGAGTGCATGTGTACGTGTGTGTATGTGTGTGTGCGTGTGTATATTTGTGTGCGTGTACGTGCATATGTGTTTGTGCGCGCGCGCGTGTGTGCATGCTTGCGTGCGTATTACTATCTCTCTGCCTGGGCATTATATGTATGTATGTATGTATGTATGTACGTTTATATGTATATGCAGGCATGCAAGGTCGGGAAGCGATGCAACCATTTTGGTTAACGTATCCCTTCTAGTGTTCTGACCACGTCAGATCACTCCCCTCCTTGCCTGCCACCATGTTATAGTAGCCGCACTGTGTTACAGTACTCATCACCACCCATCCCACCCACCCACCCAAACATGTTACTGTACACCCATCAAGTAAACACAATTCTATATAATAGTACCCCGTACTGGCAGCTTGCTCGCCGTAGGAGAAAATATTCTGCTCGTCTTTGTCCTTAATGTCTCTGTCTTGTCCTCAAAATCTAAAAATGCCATTTTGTTGAGAATATCATACATTCCTGCTTCTGCCGCCACCTGGAATTATATACATTAATATATATATATATATATATATATATATATGTGTGTGTGTGTGTGTGTGTGTGTGTGTGTGTGTGTGTGTGTGTGTGTGTGTGTGTGTATTGCAAAATCAGGAATTCTACTCTGAGTCAATGTACCTGCTCAAACATTTAGGGAAAGATTAAAAACAACACATAAGTCAACGATAATAAATTTTAAAAAATTTGTTTAAAAAAATTTAAAATGAGGTTATAAATAAATATCACCTCAGCATGTTTTATATCATTTAGGTGAGTTATACCATATTATTGGCACTACCACGCAGAATGTTATCTTACTACGGCATTTAAACTTTGATTTAACACATTCAGACAGACTTCTACACCTAGATATCACACCTGAACATTCAAGTCAAATATCTCGGACTGAACCAATTTAATGTTTTGTTTTTAGTTAATAAATATCTGTATTTACTACGTTCTCCCGAACTGATAACCAATGATTCCAATTAAGACCGACGTAATATGATCAAACTTGGAACGTCCTACGATCAGTAATAATTTTAATATACTTTATTCTGTTAATGTATTTATCACTAAAACGACTGATATTACAGCAGCAGTGTTCAGACGTGGTTTTAAAAATCCGGATATTTTGCAGATAGAAATATGATACTCTACAAACTTTGGTGACATGTGCATCGATATTAGAACATTCTCCAAATATTACGCCAAGGTTCTTGTCAGAAAGTCTGATGGACTGGTGTGAGACATTCCACGCGTCTCAGGATGAAAACTGTCGCCTCTCCGGATTAAGTCCCGTGATAAATCGCCCAGAGTTTGAACTCACGCTTCAAGATTCTCCGTGCCTGTGCCTTATTCCACACGTCTAAAACACAAACACACACGCGCACAGACACACACACACACACACACACACACACTGGTTAGAGCGAGGCGATGTGATATCAAGCAGTCCAGACTTATCATCATTTAATCGCAGTTTGTCACATAGCATCCGGTCTGTTGTATGGAGAAGACGAAAATATCCAATTTTTATCTTAATGATGATATTTTTAAGGTTATAAACATCGTCATATGAACTATGTAACAGCATGTCGACAGCGTGCATGTATCTACTAATAACACGCCTACGAGCAAGCAATATTAGTGAGTGGGAGGATCGATATCGTCCAATACGGATCCCTGGAGAACCCCCCAACAACATACAATCAGTATCTCCGAAAAGGCTTCCTCCACACATAATCCAGTTGGGCGAAAGCAATAAATAACTATTTCCTCGTCATCCAAATAGAATATTTAATGGTATACTCTGTCGAATGCAGCCCAGAAGTCTAACATAACTAAAACATAACAAATTTGTTTCCATCAGTATTTTGCTTTTGTTACCATGACTACCCTTGTGCGCAGTTTGAAGTATTCCCTCCCAGCTATTGTCTGTCATCTAGAAAACCTGATACTGGTTTGGAATTATTAAGTAGATCATATTTTAATTTTGGTATTCCTAATTTAGGACTTTAGTGGAGCAGACTTAAATATACAACAGTAAATGATCCATATGCTAAGGCACCATAAACAAAATATCTTGTTTCCCTTCGCTGACCGACCCACTTTTGACACCCGACCCGACATATTTTTTATTTCCTTTTTACGATATTTTCCGGGTTTTTTGTTTCCATATCAAACTCCATCATTATATCCTAGAAAGGCTTGATGGTGGATGTCAAACATAAAATTAATACTCTGTATCATTTATATGCCACTGGAAAGTTGGACAAAGGTTTGTTTTCGTGTTTTGTTGTCCCATGTTGAACGAATTGTTTACACCTACGTGTAAGTCTATGGTGTTGTTTGGCGTTCAGATGGCGATAAATCTCTGTTAATCTGCGTCAGTGTGACATGGATAAGAGGTGGCGGAGCTACCGTGAGTGTAAAATTATCTGTATGCGGTGTAAAATTTAATCTAGACATGTGTATGGTTATGCATTAAATAAATCCAATAGATTGTTTGCAATGGTTAAAGCACAACTGTGAAATTGTTTGCATTGACATTCTAAATTAAAGCCACAAGAAATTTAGCAATGCCTGTAATATTCGTAGAAGCTGTTACTTTTCTAGGATTGCCACACCACTTAGTCGTTTTGAAAATAGACAACCCAAATTGTCGGTAGAGTCTATGACTCCACCTGCGTATGTGCGTCTGGTGCTTACATCCACCATACTGTGTGAATTTAAAAGTTCGAATGATGCCACTTGTACACATCTTCTTTTCCCTCGTGTCACAATTCACAGAGAAAATAAGACACTTTTCACAATTCACGAGGAAAGTAAGCACGTTTTAGTTTACGAATCACGAAGAAAATAACTCAATTTACGGTTCACAGAAAAAATAAAAGCTCACTTACGAATCACGAAATACCCCCTTATGTCCCTGATAACTTTCTCTAAACTACGTAATTTCACGCACTTCTTTGAGTTTGTTGTCATAAGTCGTATGACTCTTATTTAAACCGAAATACGATAGATCGGGTGTTAAGGCAGCTTGTTGCCAATCAACGTATTTGTTCCCAACTTTTCGGGAGTCTTCTGAAGTAAATAAATCACTTGGCACGTGAAAACTAAATAGATTATTTGGCACAGAATCAGCAGACTTAAAAATACTCACACTAAATATGCGAAACACGCCATAGGTTAATTTAGTAAAAACAACATAATAACGGAATATATCGAATGAATAACTTCAGTGTTACTATGGGTGGGTAAAGTGACGGTTTTACATATCAAATTATCCTACAAAGTATATTTATGACCAGAAAGCATTTCAGCTGGTGTAATTCACACTTAATCACTGGCACCAATCCGGTTTATGAACTTATAATAATAATAATTTATATGAAATAAGGCGTCTTTACTAGCAGACGTCGTTCAAATGTGCTGTGCAAATAATATGTGATATAATGATACCAAAAAAAATATGTGTGCAAAGTGGGGGGTGCAACACTAAACGCACAATTACCATATGACTTGAGCCGAGACACTGGCACCTGCAATAGTATCTGACCGGAAGGCCTGAGTTTTCAGGATGACTTTCTAATGGACACCAGTTCGCACAGGTATTCAGGTGGCATATTTTCAATATATTTATAAGTTATTAATACAATTTTGAAAAGGATACGCTGTCTAACAGGTAGCCAGTGTAATTTTTGAAGAATTGGGGTGATATGATCATATTTCCGAGTATTTGTCACTATGCGAGCTGCACTATTCTGAATTCGCTGAAGACGATTAATGTTATAATCAGATATGCCATATAACAGGGAGTTACAATAGTCTATACGAGATGTGGAAGTCTCGATCCGGATATGGAGATGGTGTGCGATCAATCCCTTCATTAATCTTTTCCGATAGTCTATTCGGATGATAATGCCCCAAACTGAGCTCAGTAGTCGAAGTTAGAAATATGATGACTAAGGATTCCCTTCTGTTATCCATTTTAGAACACAAATCAAGAAACAAATATCTGATCAGTTTTTTTAACAAATAGTCAGAGTTTATCTTTTAAAGATGTTATGACGAGGATGAACAAAGGAATTAATCTCTAGACGATTATTGCAGTAGCTTAAATTGCAGGAGAGTGGGTGTTCTAATCAGTACATTCTTTCCAAAATGATAACCCGATTATCCGATATACAGGTTATAAAATAAATCCAATTAGGAGTTTACTGATATTAAAGTTAGCTAAAAAAGTTCCAAAATGGACAACATTGAAAGACACTAGCAGTTAAATTGGAATATCAAATAATAAGCCATTTTGCACCGAATTTGTGTATACGTTTATATATATATATATATATATATATATATATACTACTTACCTCTTTCATCCATTGTGAAAAAGACATCTGCCATTTATTACGTCTTTCACAGTGTAGGTAGGTGTTAAATAAAATCAAATAAATGTATCTTTCGAGATAATTCAGACTTTTCTTCTTCAAAATTAAACGCTCCAGTTCGGTCTTCGCCTTTCTCGCCTGAAAATAGCATGGCGTTAAAAGTATAATATATATATATATATAAAATATATATATATATATATATATATAAGAGAGAGAGAGAGAGAGAGAGAGAGAGAGAGAGAGAGAGAGATGAGAAAGACAGATGTAAATATACGCATAGATTTAAAGTCAGATAGGGGACACACACACACATATACCCAAAGAGAGAGAGAGAGAGAGAGAGAGATGAGAAAGACAGATGTAAATATACGCATAGATTTAAAGTCAGATAGGGGACACACACACACACACACACATACCCAGAGAGAGAGAGAGAGAGAGAGAGAGAGAGAGAGAGTTGCTAGTCCAAGCGATAGTTAAACTATGACTTTCACCAACGAAGCGCACTTGGTGATGGCTGACAGTACCTTGTTATAGGTAACGAATATGACCTCTCTGATATGATAATGCATCGGTGTCATCGTGTCCGAGCACTGATTGAGGATAAAGTCCACCTCTCGCTTCACCTGTTGTCCTTGTGGGATACGCCGTACAACATCATTCACGATCTGAAATAGTATAAATAATGTTTACTGCTGAGATCCTACAAAAACAAACTTCATGAATTTCGTAAAAATCTATTTTGATTTGGGATAATGGTTATCTATTCAAATATCACAATACTGGTATTTTTAGTAATACTGTAGCAATTTTGTCATAATCAGCTATAAGTGCGAATAATCTGGCTCAGATATTATGACAACAAGCTGGTCATCAATTTTATCTCTCCGTCCAGTTAAACATCTGTTCATTTACACAGACTTCAGCAAGTTCGACTGATTGAACTTAAACTAGGTGCTTTTTACTTCACGGTGAGACCGAAATAAGGTCAAATTGGGATGAATTTGATAATGATGATTGATGTTTTACGGTCAATTTGGTGGACATGATAGGATAAATGGGCCGAGCGACCTCCAAAGGTAATGAAGCAAAGCCAAAGCGGAAACACCCTTCAGATATCCCCAGCAGAGATTCGAACTCGGGTGGTAGTGATATATGTGGTCCAACGCGCTACCAGTTAGACTACAGTGGCGCCCATGGGATGAATTTCAAGTGACTGGTGTATTTCTAACCTAACTTACTGATTGCTGAGAGTTTTAAGTCGTAACTAAGTGTATATAATTAAGAATTAATTAACTTTGCCCGTATTATTGTGTATTATATATCTAGTAAATATTACGTAGAAGGTGTAGTGTTAATAATGATGTATATTATGTTACACTAAGTTTGTTATACACTAGTTTTTACATATGCATCCTTTTTATTTATGTCTTCTGTACAACTCTAGATGTACCTGACAGGTTATTATGTAGTTAAATATCTAGAACAATGGAGTATGAAATGTAGACTTTTTACACCCACTTTTGTGCACATCGTTAGATAAATGCGACGAGCTACGTTCAACGGTACCGAGGAAACGTTTGATATAAAACACCCCTCAGACTAGGTAAGGATTTGAACGGAATTAGCTTTGAAATATATCACCTGTGAGGCCGATCCGGACAGGATGTGGGGTAGATGGGAGATTGCGTTTCGACGTCTAATTCTGACACGAGAGTAAGGTGAGTATGAAGTGAAGTCAGGCAACTGACATGGTTTTGTCTCCCAATTAGCCTATCCATTAAATGTCTTATTTATTAAGAATTAGAGCTCAGTGTTGAGGCGAAATATTACAGATCATCTTTGTCCCCTTTATTTAGATACTAAACCAGTTTAATAACTGTCATTGAATATTTGTGAATAGTAGTAATAATAATATTAATATTAATAACGATAATAATAATTATTATAATAACTCAAGTAAATAACAACCATCGCCATACAATTGTAACTAAACTTTAGCTACTTCATAATGGGGTAGAGGCTATATTAAAAACACTTTATTATTATAATTATTAATTATTATTATTATTATTATTATTATTATTATTATTACGGTTGTTGTTGTTGTTCTTTCACCATCATCATCATCATCATCATCATCATCATCATCATCATTATCATAATAGTAAGTTGCCAGCCTGACAATAACTAATATTATTCACGGAACATCTTTGGCTTTGATAATATCTTCTTCTGAAAAATCCATATTTTTAAGTCCGTTTGTTTCTTCTCCAAATCTCAACGTTCATTGACCGATGGTAAATTGCTTTCATTCTTCTCCCACCGTCTACCGAGCTATTGGTGTCAAATTACGGGAAACATTATAGCCTACACATTGTCAACATAGGAGGCCAATATTTGCCATTCGGTCTGAGAGCGTTTCTAAACATTGCCAATTTACAATGGGTTTTCTTTTCTCGGCTGCACTTTTTACAGTGTTCTGGCGGTGAAGTGCGTTGCACTTGGTGCCTAAAGAACGTTCACCGTGTATATGCTAAACCGGCATGTACGCACGTCCACACGTGCGTAAACCCTATCAGGACTTTAAAATATAAATATCAGGTTAATAGGTCGCTTTTGTGGTACGTACAATAAATGACTGTCAGTTTGCTGGTGACGTCAAATAGCACATACTCTGACGCGTTTAAATAATTCCTCGCCGTTATATGATCATCATAGTTTACCACCAGTGTCTCATTCACATGTCTTAGATTTTAATAGGCATTGTTTTTTCTGAGTTTGCTATAGCTTTGGACAGTTAGAATATCTACTATTAAAGCAGCATGCCAAAATTAAAGCTAAGTTCACGTTCAACATCCCGTGGGTCAAGATCTATTCAGGAGTTCTTCAATGCAGCAGCCCAAGCATCTGAAAAAGATTAAATTGATCAAGCCCATGCATTGAAGCTATGGGTCCTTATCTTGCTCCTGATGACATATACTTGGGATAGCCATGCCAGTGGCGTCAGGCTCGACACCTTCATCTGACAAGTGTCACAAGCTTGGCCATGTTGGTACCACAAGACTGAATGAGCCAGATTACACCGACATATATGGATCTAGCCTGGCCAAGGAGAATCGAAAGCCAGCTTCTGACTCAGACGAGTTGAGAATATTAAAAGGGCTGTGGAATGGCCGACACTCTAATCCAGTCAAATCAAGATAGGTTCTGTGGATTTTGAAACTGTATTATATAGCAACACAGCCTATATATCATATGTCTGTGGGGCCGCGATATAGTTGTGCAATGTCGCACGTGTATCTGTACTGTACGTGTATGTATTTCAAGTCAGTATAATATGGCTAACCATATATATATATATATATATATATATATATATTGTGCTAAAAATTAGGGGTGGTGGTTCAGAATGATCTCTGGAGAGAAAAGAAAATGTTATTATCATTTCCTCGATGACACCGTTTTGACACGCCATAGCTAAGTTATAAACTATCAACAGACAGTGTATACTGTTGTTGCTGTAAATTGTTCGGTAATGATTCAACATTGAAAATGTACACCAGTGACTGGTCAAATATCGAGAAAGTGATTGATAGGCATCATTCTGAGACAAATGAGAGTCATCACGCTTGTGTCGCGCCAGGGGATCAATTCAACAGACAACAACCTGATAATTCCTCCCCCCCCCAAAAAAAAAAAACCATCATCACTGAAACTCTTAAAATATAAGTTTTTATGGCTAAGGAAAACATGGTCATACAAGGCCACACTGAGGAGAAGGGCAATTTCAATACAATGATTCAGTATGCTATCATACATAATGGGGTATTGTGTGATCACGTTGCCGCACATCAAAATCATGCAACAAATATATCCCCAGCAATCGATAATGTACTACTTGACCTTGTGGCAAAGCACATTCTGAAGTCGGTAGTTATAGACTGTAATAATGCAGATTGTTTACCTTCATGGCAGATCAATCAATTGATGATAGCACCAAGGGACATACTGCAATATCTGTCCGATTTGTGCACAAGAAACCACACGATGACGACCGAATGAAGCACTCAGTTCGTGAAGATTTTCTGTCTTTTGTTCAAGATGACATTGGAACTAACGCTGATGACCTGGCAACTAAATTTCTTGAATCAATAGATTCGGTGGGCATAATCCAGCGACAAACCCGTGAACAGAGCTACGATGGACCATCCGTGATGTGTGGATATGGTGATGTTCAAACCAGGATCCGTGTATTTCATCCCGAGAGCAAAACATTTGCTATGTCCTCAACCTCTGTATCGTTCATTTGTCAAAGGCACTAATTGTCCGTAATGTTATGGCCTTCAAAATCTTCAAAAAGTTTCAATAATAACTAGAGCACAATGCCCTTGTCAGAAAAGAAATGGGGAAACGGATTAAACTGAACACACTTTGTGAAACTTGTTGGGCATCCATGGCCGATTGTTTGTCTGCGTTTGTAACAAGTTGATTATCGAGCTACTACATGTAGTTAGCGATGATGGAGACACCACAGCAAGAGGTCTTGAAGCATCCATTACGAAGTGGTATTTCATTATTGCTGCAGTGACGTTTTAGTATACTCATAGACTACCTGTAATACCTTAGAACCTTAGAACTCTGACCTGGATCAAATTGAGGCCTCAAAGGAAGACAGAACAAGCGTTTGCACACTATAATCAGAGCGCAATGATGAGGCTGATTGGGATGCACCTTTCGAGAAGGCTGCATGGATTGCTAGCAAGCATGCGATACACCCAGCAAAGCCACAAACAATTGGAAGGCAACAACATCACGCCAAGGTTGAGGCAGAAACCTCTTCACGGTGTTGGAAATTATCCCTATGCTTACCCTTCTTTGGCCATCATACAACTAAAATGGCGAAGAAAATGGTCGACCTGGCTTCCAATATAGTACCTCATACCAGGCAACAACATCTCTGGTTTGAATGCTGCTGTGGCTGCAGATATATATCGCCATTATGGTGACGACATGGTCGATGGTCAATCCTTGGAGTAACTTGGCGTTGAAGTGAACAGATGGAGAACGACATGGCGAGACATAGATGGTGCACCTCAGGATCCAGTCACCGCGCTGGATGACTGCAATCCTCAGTTCTTACCAGGGATATACTGTGCTCTTAAAACCCTGCTCACTTATCCAGTATCTGAGTGCACAGCTGAACGTAAGCAAACTTATAGACACAACTCCATTTCAGTAAAATTTACAAATTCAAAATCTATTTGTCCGTACAACCTGAACAATTCTGGTAGAATCCTCTGCCCTGAACGCCTAGGAAAACGAGTTCGATCCCTTGAAACGTTCGAGAAAGAAGGCAGGGGCTGGCATCAGTGTAGTCGTACCTAACACATGTGACCAAGTGATAATATCCCAAAGAAACATCACACAAATACAACTATTTTGATTCGATTCAAACTCTGACATGGAACGTTGTAAGTCAGTACTAGAATCAGAACTTAGTTAATAATTATAATAATTACAAAACTTCTATTGCCCCAGTATCCTCGGAAAGAATCGAGCTCAGTGGCGCTCCTAGTGCAAGGGTTGGGAAAACTCATAGTCCAGGTACAATAATGTTATTGACGATAAAGTGCTATTGTTCCTTACTGTTTTTTTAAACACTGGTCCATTAAACACATTTTAAGACATAAAATAATCTGATACTGACAATTTTTCAACGAAATTTCGTCTCTAAGTTTTCGTACGCTCCCCCCAGTTAGTACTATAGATGTCATATATTATCGGCCACTCAGTATAAGGAATCACACTGGGAACAAGGTATCTGGCTTTCCAGAATCATCACTGTTTCATGTTCATTAATCATAAATTAATAAAGAGGGCATCTTCCCTTTGGTAAGGATTTGTGCAATCAGTGAAAACCTGAACGCCCCGAGAAGTATACTATTTCCAATTGCCAAATTCACGCCCATAATCCGAATAGTAACCCATTGCTGTCAATAACCCAGTATACATTACTCGTTTATGACTGGGATAATCAGTTGTATACATGAACAAGCAATAGACATCTGGTGCATTCGAACCGGGAAATTCCGTGTTTCTCGTGCACTACTTTATTATTTGTAAAAAACAAAGTCTCCTATTATTATTAAAGCTGATAAAGTGTTTTAAAATTAAAATCGGTTAAGACTCTACGGAGGGCTACGTTAATTACAGGTATGTTTCTAAAATCAGCACTCACATCACGCTAATGCAATACTACATGCTACGTTACCTGCAGGTACGATATTAAGCTAATACTATATGCGCTGCTAATCACGGGTATGCTACCCATCCTGTGTAAATTACAGGAATGTTAAATACCAGATAGACTGTTAATTATAGGTATGTTATTAATATAATGCGATGTTATATGATAATTACAAGTGTTTTATAAAAGCAGTACCCTATAGTGGCCTTGTGTATATTTGGCGTTTGGCAGTGACACTCTGTCTTCCTCTCCCGGCTTTGTGCCATAAGGAAATCCCTGTAAATATATACATAAATAGATTAATAACACACACACAGACACACACACACACACACACACACATACAAATTACATATACATACAACCACATATACAGATGCAAACTTAAAACATATCGCAATAATACTTGTTATACAATAGTGTATTATCTCTCAATACAGCTAGATTGTATTCTCTGTTCTCGTGTTATCTCATACATAATCTACCCACAATCCCTTCCTATGCCTATTAATTTGGCTAAAATTTTTATTCATATTTTGGCGATCCAAGCACACACGCGGACGCGCGCACACACACACAAACAAACAAACAAACACACACACACACACACACACACACACACACATATATATATATATATATATATATATATATATATATATGCACCTGTATAGCTTCATTAAGACGTCATCACAGGTAAATAATAACATAATAACAGACAGACGGTTAGAGTAATTGATTACTTTGTCAATAGCTGATTATTGACTAGTTCTAAAATTACCTTGATCACATTCCAGATTAAATCATAGCATTACCCATCTTGGCTCTTTTGTCTACATACTCGCTTATCAGTGTGTCTGCCTCTGTGTGTGTGTGCGTGCGTGCGTGTGTGTGTGTGCGTGGTGGAGGGGCGTTTTCGTGTGTGCGTATCTGTATTATTGTACATGTATATATATTTGCTTATATATGAATGTGAGTGTGCACCCGCGCCAACGCGAGTGTGCGTGCGAGGGGATATGTGTCTCTATGTGTACATGCCTGCCTGTCTTTCTGCCTGCCTAATTTTCTGTCTGTCTGTGTGTCTGCCTCTCTGTCTGTCTGTCTGTCTGTCTGTCTGTCTGTCTGTTTATGTATTCCTATATAGGCACGATTGACCACCACGAATAAGTAGTTTACCTTCACATGACATATAAAGAGCCCAGCTATTGCCATTGCTGTAGTGGTACGATCCTTGCCATTGTGACACTGGAACACTAAAGCTGGTCCATCCTCATCTTTGTACACTTCCTCTAGATTCTTCATAACAGACAGTAGCTCATCGTAGAACTGGAAGAAATGTTAGTATGAATTAATGTTATGTTTGTGCATATTATTAGACTCAAGTGACGGTATATACATACATACATACATAAAACATACATACAACATACATACATACATACATACATATATACATACATATATAGATACATACAACATACATACATACATATATACATACATAAATACATACATACATACATACATACAATTTACATACATACATACATACATTCATACAACATACATACATACATGCATACATACATACATACATACATACATACATACATACATACATACATCATACATACATACATACGTACACACATACATATATGTGTGCGTGCGCGTGCATATGTGCGTGCGTATGTATGTGTGATGACGATGATGATGCTGATGATGTGTGTGTGCGTATGTGTGTGCGTGCGCGTGTGTGATGATGATGATGATGATGATGATGATGATGTGTGTGTGTGTGTGTGTGTGTGTGTGTGATGTGTGTGTGTGTGTGTGTGTGTGTGTGTTGTGTGTGTGAACTGTGTTTGATATGATTCTACAAAAGCGTTCGTCTACCAATGAGTGTTAATCAGTTCATATGCATTTAGCGTATTGATTTGCAAGCAATATATATAACATACACGAGTGCCTACAATAACGCACAAAGATACACAAACAAAGACGCACACCTAGTCATAGTTCACCATACCGTATTAAATCATCTCACAACATTACCTGTATTGAGGATGACAAAAGTGACAGCGTAAGGTTACATCAATAACAAAAAAGTACATTTTTCTTTCCCGTAACTAACTCGTTTCTAATAATAATCCGTTCTTCTTGTACTCTACTCCATATTGACAATAATGAGTTGTCAATTTTAATGATTACCATATCAAAAATATGTTTTACAGTTTGACGCTTCTTCTGTGTTTGTATAGTTTATTCAATGTTATTGTTCTTGCTATCAAAATCATATATATATATATATATATATATATATATATATATATATACACACTAAACAAAAATACATTCGGCAATGTTCGGTGAAGTTCGGTAATTTTAGGTAATTTTAGGTCATAGTTAACTGGGTAATGCCGTTGCCGAGGCCGCTAAGTTACCATATACACTTTTATCTTAAAACTCGTAAACAATTGTCAAACATTACCCTCAATATCGGAAGACGTAAAAACGAAAGGACACCGATTATTTATTTCCATTCTATGATATCGTCTAACCTATTCGAGTCCGGCCCTTATTTAACAAGTCCAGGGCGTTAATCAGTGATATCCGGTTGACGTGTTTATTCTGATGCGCACCAGGTGGCGTAACGTTATTATACCTATATACTATCGCCGTTGGCAGTGACTCACCTGGTCGGGGGGTGTTACTTGGTCCGGCATCGGTAACCTG
This sequence comes from Paralvinella palmiformis, assembly GCA_025642065.1. NCBI lineage: Eukaryota > Metazoa > Annelida > Polychaeta > Terebellida > Alvinellidae > Paralvinella > Paralvinella palmiformis. The sequence continues at coordinate 50,053 of JAODUP010000549.1, forward strand.
TAATAAGCTAGATTCTTGTTTACCATGCACTGTTGTTCTACCATGTCGACACACGTAAGAACGCTCTTAAAGTCACGTGGTTCCGGTTTGTCGGCGAGATCTTGGTAAACCTGTAATTGCGTGAAAATCGAGTTATCAGTGGATTGATCGTATTTGCCAAATACGACATATAATTGGTCTTAAATATATATATATATATATATATATATATATATATATATATATATATATATATATGTATATATATAAAAGTCGACTACATGGGATTTTATGGATAGCTAGGTCTTAGTACACTGAGAATTTGTCAGGGTATACATGTATCTTCTAACAAACAAACAAACAAATACACACACACATACGCACACACATCCCCCCTCTCTCTCTCACTCACTCACACACACACACACATATATATATATATATATACATACACCAGGGTTGGCATGTTTCTTCCATGGACGGTAATAACCACGGTAAAAACCGGATTATTTCCGTTACGGAAGAAATACTTTCTTCCCTTCCAGTTTGGGAAGAAATAGAAGAAACCCCAAAATTTGACAAGTACCAATATATTTTGTATGCTATTCACAGACATATGCACTTTTTAAAATTGTAATAGGATATAGCAACAAATCTTTAGGGACACATTGAAAATAATTGTACCGTAAATACTCACGATTAAGTCAATTTTTGAGGAGGGAAAAGAGGGACTTATCTGCACGTCATATTTCCTACCAGCTGAAGGAAAGATATTTTGGGCCATCCTTTGCACACGACACTATAGGATTCAACCCAATAAGAGTCAGAGTTGGAACAAAATCGCCACATTGCTGCCTATTAATCCATCATTATTCAATAAATAATGATTAATTTTCACCAAACTATTACAATAAATATGAGCTATTGTCTTTTAATTTCATCTTGATTTTATAATCGAAAAAGTATTAAAAGACATGACAGACGATAACTAACGATTCACATGTGCACCATGGAACTGCTGATCACGGGATTCAGTAATTGATTAATTTGCATGGATCATTGAAATCTACTTTTTCATCGATTAATTGCACGAAGACCCTTTAAAAGCAGCCTCAATGTTTGTATTCCTCACTTCTTACGCAACATCAGTACATGATTTGTTCACAAAGGTTTCAACCAAACCATCACAATGATGCACATTGTGGCATATGCTCTACATCCCAATAACAAGGGGGCTAAACTCTCACCAGATCAGTTGATTATTGTCACAGACTCTGTGACCCTTGTGAGTTTCTTCATCGGAAGGAATACCCAACCCTCACACACACACACTCATATATATATATATATATATATATATATACTAAAATACTTGAATTATACCTGAAATTTTCAGGCAATACGTCTGAGATTTAATTCAGATTACCAGAAATTTTCAGGTAATATACATATTACCTGATTATACAGATTAACTGTAACATAATAATATTTCGCCCAATTTCCTACCAGTCTCCTTAAAGGGATAGTACACCTTCATTTCAAAGTTTGAGGACTAATACAGCTATACTCACAAATATCATAAATAATGTATTAAATAATCTAGTTCAAAGTGCTGATTACCATTTTGTGCTAGACAGAGACCGGAAGCTCCTGAATGCTGACGTCACTTCAGGGTATCCGGTTGACCTGAAGTCTGTAGAGCCCGTACAAAAGCATGTAAACAAGTGTGAGGGAAAAATGATACCAGAACTAAACGGCATTATCTTGTTACAATTACGTCATGAATGACATCCAATCATATCAGTTTAGGCCAGAAGGAACCTGACTAGAGGAAGGTGATTCAAAATTGGCTCAGAAATTAACACCGAAGAGAAACTATAATCCGCGTCAGTCTAGAGAGCGCCGACGTGACGTCAGAGCATTTCAGTTTTCTCCTTCTCGCCTTCGAATCAGGCTTCCGGTGCAGCCGTAATGGCGGCCCTCCAGTATATATATCATATCAGGTATATTTCATGATTTTTATTATGGAATTTTTGGTTACTGTTCTAAGCATTACATACTTTTAAAAAGGTTGCTGAGGGTGAACTGTCCCTTTAAGATAAATCGGTGATTGACAATAACTTTTACCCAGATTATACCTTTTTATTAAACTGGTGCCCAAAGAAATGAGAATGATCGTATTAGTAGCATATCATATAATTATGGAATACTTTGTAAGTCATTATTGGGAAAAAATCTTGCATGATCAGCTTCCTGCATACCTGATAATCAAATTAGAAGGCCTTGTTTCAGGTGAAACCCTATATCTTAGTGTCTGTATGCGCAGAATGAAATTATGTTACCTAACGCATCATGACCACAACCAAGGGTAAGTAGTCCCACGCTCTACCCATGAGAATACAGAGGTGGTATATAGAGATTTATATAACTGTATGTATATGTATGTTAAAATTTTATATAAGTTCAGGTTCACGTATGGGTAGATTTAGTTATTTATAAATTGATGGATGTACAGGTAGTCTTCGACTTACGACCTATGTAACGTACGACTGTTCTACTTTATGACCGAATATATATATATATATATATATATATATATATATATATATATATTATATATAGACCACTTACCTCAAAGTGAGCCTTCTTCTTTACCGTTCTTAGTTTCTTCTTTTTTTCTGAATATGTATATATATATATATATATATATATATATATATATATATATATCCTATAGATTTTACTATATTTTTTGGGCGCTACTGAGAACCAAATTGTCACCGACGTCAATCAAAAAGCATTCACAATGACGGAAAACAGGTAAACAAGTAAACAAACAGAGTAGGACGTTTACCAATCTTGTCGTACATCATTCAACCTAAAGTCCTATGGTCACCTTGTCTACTTACCTTTATCTCGTCAGCTGTCGCGCCTCGCATGTTTAGTAACTCGCGTAGAGCTTCTTTCTCCCGAAGACTGTAGGTGGCGCCATCACACTCGACGACGAGATCTTCCCGAAGATTGAACCAATGTACTGATGGATGACCTTGTCTGGTGTTCATCAGGAACTTTATCACAGTTGCTAAGCCCTGAAAGACCAATCATTGATTGATTGATTGATTGATTGAGTGAGTGAGTGAGTGAGTGAGTGAGTGAGTGGTGGTGGTGAGTGAGTGAGTGAGTGAGTGAGTGAGTGAGTGAGTGAGTGAGTGAGTGAGTGAGTGAGTGAGTGAGTCAGTGAGTGAGTCAGTCAGTCAGTCAGTTAGTCAGTCAGTCAGTCAGTCAGTGTCAGTCAGGTATTTGTTATAGCTGAGTTGTTGTTGAGTTTTCTGAAGAATTTTTCCCCTTTTTAAGTACTAAGTACATTATACGACCCGTTAAGTGGGAATTTCTACATCTACTACTACTTCTGTTACTACTAATACTATTGCAATTACGATTTTCATTACTGGGCGTCTACCATTTGAGTCTACCATTTCAGGTTTGACTTTGTCTGAGGGATGTTTCATGTTTCACTTTACTTCAATACCCTTGAAGATTGCTGGTCCCATTTAGAATTACCGTGTGCAGAAAAGTGGCAACTTGTTTCAGCCTAGTTCTACTATTTTTAGTAATTAAGAAAATAGCTCAGCATTCACGTGATTTGGAACTAGTTTTTGCCAGTTTGGGGCGTCAAACTGGTTTACCCTTCAGTCGGAATAGGCGAAGATATTAAAGTCTGGATATATTTTTCCCCGTCTTTGTTTTACGGATACGTGTATAGATTTGCGCGTTTCTTTATTCGCTCGTTTCTCCGTCTTATACCGTTAGTTTATACTGTTGCACATACCTCTCTGGACGGTTGAGCCATGCCATAGATAGGCAGACCAGGTACTCGTCGAAAATTCGATGTCTTGACATCCATCTGCGAGCTGAGTACATCGAGTCTCGAGTAATCATCGGCCACCTGAATGATGAACAACAATATCCACGTTATCCGATTGACATGACAAAATATAGATGAGCTAAATGGCCCCCCGCCGCGATGTGATAAGATCTATCTGGATCTATAAATTCAGGTAATTCGGTGCTCGGGAAGTTTTGTTTACAGGACCAGATTCCCCAATATCGACCAATCAGCCATGATGCGACTGCCCTTCGTTTGTGGGGCGATCATTAATTAGGTCAGGAGAGTGGCGCCATCGCGACGCAATGTGGTCGTTACTAGGACAGACGCCAGAGTGTGTGTATAAGTGATTGAGTGATTGAGTGAATGAGTGAGTGAGTGAGTGAATGAGTGAGTGAAATAGATAGAGAGGGTGTGTGTGTGTGTGTGTGTGTGTGCATGTGTGTGTAGTGTGTGTGTGTATGTGTAGTGTGAGAGAGAGAGAGAGAGAGAGAGAGAGAGAGAGAGAGAGAGAGAGAGAGAATACAAAGACTGAGGTGGAAAATGACTAATGGTAACCTATTTTTAATTGGTGCCATTCTGTTTTCTGAAGAGACTCAGACATGACACTCACCAGATAACGGATGCCGTCTTCAACCAGTTTTGGAGTCGTTGTTCTCTCCGACGTGTTGATCGTGCTGAGCAGGTACGACAGATACGACTGGCTCTGCATCCAATGAGTAAAGGTCTCACTGAAGAGGAGTGCATTCTGTAACATAAATTTATTAAAAAAACTCTCAACACCCGTCTGTACCCGTAACCATTATACGCAGATAACAGCTTGTCGTCATTGGAAACCCGATCAAATATTCACGTGACGTTGTTTCGAGTGCGGGATGGATTCATTTCCGCACAAGGACTGAGATTAATAAATCGCACACGAATGACAATGCCGAATGGATTTTCTCGCCAAGGCATCGATGAAAAATCGCCAGAAATGCCATCTATCTACGATCCTCTTATGGAATATTGTCAGTCGTCACGACTATTCACTCACTTTGGGCATCGATCCGTCTAAGGTAGTACCATACGTTTGGCTTAGTCGGCTTCCGTGATTACTTTTGGCAATCATCGTCAATTTTCATCCGTTTATAACAGCCATCACATTTTGAGCTGATGGTAATAGCATTGTACATTGTCGCTGCCTCTGTTACGAAGCTGGCGGAGTAATATCGATATCTACATGGGAACTACTTTTATTCGAGTGCTAGATGGGGTCATCCGTAAAGGACGTTCGTCGCGGAGGGAGATCGTTTATGTTTAGCCAGTGCGCTGGTCCGGACTGGGACTTAAGGCGGCGAGACTGCTCCCGCCGGTGATCAGACCAACGCCTCTCACTAATGGATGAAGCATCGCACAGAGACAGGTAAAACGGGGATTCGTTCCGGCTGCCCGCGGTCTACAGTGCTATATGGGCTAGCGACACGACTGTGTCCTCGGCTAAGCCTAAACCCGAGACCTCCCAGATTAAAGGATAGGTAAAATCCTAGAAGTAAGGCATTTGTTTACGCCTCAGAAGACAAACAGACAGAAAGCCATTTCTGATCGTCGGAGGCTAATGTAAAAGATTGCTAGAGGCTTCCTTTGAAGCTTGATAGGGATTCGGTGGCGGCGATCTTTGACACGGCATTGTATCCTCTACGGCTCTAATGTCTGTCATAATTTCAAAATAGGAAAAGCTGGAGCAGGGGGCTGTATCCCGCCCGATTAGCGACTGGTCAGACGGAATAACAATAAATAAGCTTATAGATTTATAGATTTGTCGATGCATAGGTTTATAGAAATATAGATTTTACGGATATATGGGTCTTATGACTGCGAACCAGTGCCATCGAACATACACACACACACACACACACCACTCATACACACACACACACCTCACACAGGTCACGCCACATATGTCATGGCACTGTTAGATAAATATATCAGTAAATCAGAATTAGAACGGGAAGATGACATTTCTAATAACAGATTCACCATACTGTGACAGTTGACCATAATGCACAATATCACCAATTTCTCGACGACACCTATCTAATATTATACTAATGAGGACGAAACATGCATCGTACCAACGCGAACAACGCGAAAAAAAGAAGCGTTTTAGCAATAAAGGCACATTACGTTATAAATAAGTAACTAACTACCCATTAGCTAGTCCAAGTGATAAATTCGACCCGTGACCGAGTTATCGAGTCATTGCGGTCTCGATAAACAAAGGAGCAATCAAATTTAAGGTAAACACCTCCAGCTCTCACCGGAGGCGTGTCATATTTAGCTATTTATATCTCGCGGCTAATAGGATTGAAAGCAACGGCTAAACGGAGAACATGGCGCGCTATTTCGAGAACGGAGACAATGGCGTGACGACAGAGGAGACGATATCGAAATAAAAAGTGACACAGGCTCAACTCGTCCACATCAAACCACATCGATATGACAGACTAGCTAATGATGACTCAGTTATGGTCTTAGTATACCTCGTGTCCATCTGTCTGTTTGCTGACCAGCAGCTAGATAGAAAAACAGACACTTCAATATATGTTAGTGTATACCTAGATCTACATACAACACCATATAACACCATATAAATATAAATATATATATATATATATATATATATATATGGTTATCAAAATTAACAGAAATCGGCCACTTAAATTTATAATATTAATCATCATCGTCAGCTCATCATTATCATCATAACAACTATTATGATCAGGTATTGTTTATCTATAACTATCCTGATGACTTATCTTATCACTAACTACCTACATCATCCTTTCTCATGCATTAAATGACTATAAAGCCACAGTACATTAACCTTTTACCATGGTAGTGTCCAGTTCAAATGGTAAACGTTACGAGGTAATTCGGTAATTTTCAGCTGCGCCATATCAAGGAACTACGCGATTATCTGCATTAATATCCCATAAACGCCGGTAACACGATTCGAACCGTGACCTAGTGGTTTGAAGCACAGCGCTCTAACCACTGTGCCGCATGAGTAATCCATAAGATTGAATCGTGCCACATACATGACGGATTAAAATTAGATAACCTGCCTAAGAAATGGGGGGGGACTTTCCTTAATTTATGAAGCGATGGAATTTGATATATACAATATTATAAAAAGAAGAAAAAAACGAAAAAAATGATATTGATAGAATGAAAAAAATATAAATGTTGCTATTTTACGGCCACTTTTGTGCACAAGGTGGGATAAATGGGCCGAGCGACCTACAAAGGTAATGAGGGGGAATTGAAAGACGAAACACCCTTCTGACCTAGCCCGGTCGGGGTTTGAACCCAGGTGCTATAGATCTGTGGCAATCCGCGCAACCAGTTATGCCATGGAGGCGCCCACGATATTGATATAAACTATACAAAACCAGGTTCTTATTTCTAAAAGTAAACATCACAACCAGTTCAAGAAACTCCCCGGATCTCGGATTAGCTGTCTGTACCTGGATCACTTACCTGAGTATGGAGATAGGCGTTGAAACAGATCAGATAGAAGTATCGTAGAAGGTGTTGGACGCAGAGCTTCAGAAAATGTTCCTTTGCGCTGATTCCCTGAAAGAGAATCGTTTAATTGTTGCTCTTATGTCATATCATCAGGAAGACGAGTGTATCATTGATCTGAGTGTTATCAATAGTGTCACATTTGTCAGCTGGTCGTTTTGGTTTGTTTAATGTCACATTTGTCAACTGGTAGTTGCCGATTCTTTAATGTCACATTTGTCAGCTGGTGATCGCGGATTGTTTAATGTCATATTTGTCAGCTAGCTGATGCGGGTTATTTAATGTCACATTTTTCAGCTGGCTGATGCGGGTTATTTAATGTCACATTTTCAGCTGGCTGGTGTGGGTTGTTTAATGTCACATTTGTCAATTGGCGAGTGTGGTTTATTTAATGTCACATTTGTCAGTTGGTGGATGCGGGTAGTTTATTGTCACCCTTTTCAGCTGGTGGGTGCGGGTAGTTTAATGTCACCCTTTTCAGCTGGTGTGTGTGGTTGTCTAATATAACATTTTTCAGCTGGCGCGTGCGGATTGTTTAATGTCACATTTGTCAATCGATGGATGTGAGTTGTCTATGTCACATTTGTTGGTTGGTGGATGTGAATCGTTTAATGTCATGTGTGTTGGTTAGTAGCATCAGGTTGTTTAATATCACATTGTTCGGTTTGTAGAAGTAGCTTGTTAATGTCACATTTGTCGGTTTGTAAAAACAGATCGAAGCAGGTTGTTTAATGTCACTTTTGTTGGTTGTTGGAAGCTCGTTTTTTTTAATGTTATATTTTTCAGTTGGAGGGTGCGGGTTGTGTAATATCACAATTTCCGATTCGTAGATGCCGGTTGTGTAATGTCACATTTGTCGTTGGTAGATGCGGGTTGTATACTGTAGGTTGTATAAAATATGTAATTATAGAACTATACCTCAATGATGTAATCTTCTGTTATTGATTCGAGGTTGCTTTTGGCCTCCGCGGCAGCCACCCTCAGGTTGAGCAACTCCCCACATTGATCTATAATAACATCAACCTAAAGAAAAACAAACTCAATTGTAGATGACTGAGTGAGTGAGTGGGTGAGTGAGTGAGTCAATGAGTCAGTCAGTGAGTCAGTCAGTGAGTCGGTGAGTCAGTGAGTCGGTGAGTCAGTGAATTAGTGAGTCAGTGAATTAGTGAGTGAATTAGTGAGTAAATTAATGAGTGAATAAGTGAGTTAGTGAATGGATAAATCTAAGCTTTTTAAACCTCAAAGTTGGGCACAGTTACGAAATATAACTAAGGAGGTACTCCTTAAAAACATTAAATGATCACGGCGAAGCGTTTTATATTTAGAGATCAATAATACAAGCAGATTCGATCCCAGAGCCTGTGCATTGGTACCCGCTGCACCATCGAAGTACGCTTTGTGTTATTGGTGCGGAAAACATGATTAGAAGAATGAATTCATGGGAACGTCTAAAACGAGCAATACCACGAACAATACCAGGAGCAATGCTACGAGCAATGCAACGAGCAATAACACGGGCAATGCATTGCCTTATACCGTGATATAACCTTGTTATGTGGGTAAAGCCTTAAGACGATTATAAATATTTCTTACCTGGTGTTTAATTGTGAGTCCATCAGATAAGTAATGTATAAGCTGTTGTATGATAAGGAATTCTCCTCTCTCATAGTTCGGACACTTGTCGTTGACAGGAAACGGACTTTTCCTGCAGAAACAGGAAATCATTAATGACATTTATGACGTATTTGGTATTATTTAAGACCTGTGATCTAATTCAAGACCTTTGGTCTAATCAAGTACAACATATTACAACCGAAACTGAAAGGCGAAGCAAGAAATTTAAATCACGTTGCTTCTGATGGAAATCCCACTTTGTGAGCAAGCATCAGACTGCCTAGGACCATGCCAAAGGTGGCACGCGATATGCCATGATGACTTGTGAAGACTAAAGTTGGCACCCTGCTACACTTTCTGCTCCACTCCGTCAGATTCTAGAAGCAAAGAATAATAAGAACTTTAGCCTAGAAATGACGTGAAACAAAAGATAACGTTGATATAATATAAATAGCATGTTTTAGATGGTGATAATAAGAAGACCGGTTGAAAGACACGAACACACATACATACACACACAAACACACACAGAGAGAGAGAGAGAGAGAGAGAGAGAGAGACACGAAACACATACACACATACACACACAGAGAGAGAGAGAGAGAGAGAGAGAGAAAAGACACGAACACACATACACACATACACACACACAGAGAGAGAGAGAGAGAGAGAGAGAGAGAGAGAAATACACGAACACACATACACACAAACACACACACACACACACACACAGAGAGAGAGAAACTACCTTGAAAACTTTAAGAAAATTATCAAATTCACCCTCCGGTGGTAGACCATTTTGAGGCAAACCCATTCGCAAGTATCTGAAAAAAAATAGGGCACAAAAAAGTTAAATGATTTTATTTGTTTTAATTTTGCAAGACGCTCTACTTTAACATAAA
>JAODUP010000549.1:62500-162500 GCA_025642065.1 Paralvinella palmiformis
GTTTCATCTTTGACTTCGCTTCATTACCTCTGGAGGTCGCTCGGCCCATTTAGCCTGCCGTGTGCACAAAAGCGGCCGTAAAACATCAATCATTATCATCATCTGGTATAATGTATCCACCGTCTACTGTCTACCGTCTAACTCTGTGGCTTCACGGTCTATTGACAATACTGTTTCTTCAAAATGTACTGGTCATTAGATAAAGTGTACTCAGCGCAAAATGTTGTTGTTTTACGGCCACTTTTGTACACAAGTTTAGGCTAAATGGGCCGAGCGACCTCCGAAGATGAAACACCCTTCTGATATAGCCGGACCGCGGTTTGAACCCAGATGCTACAGATCTGTGTCAGCTAATTAGAAACAATTCCATCTTTAAACTTCGCCGTCTTCATTTTTTCGTCCATTAATTCACTTCTTTATTTGTTTGTTTCTCCTTTCTGTCTGTCTGAAGCCTCCTTAATGACGATAAAATATCTTCGGGATGGAGCTATCATAGCTCCCGGTCTCTGTCACTAGAGAGAGCATTTCATTTCTTTATTAGGTATCATTCCTCAATTCCATCTCAGTAAGATTCAATATCATGAAAACCTGCGCCCTTTACAAGAGACCTTCGGGGAAGATGGACAAAACATTCCAACAGACAACAGATAATAACAGCGGACTCTTCCCGTGTAGCGAGACAATTACTGCTAACTAGTTATCGTATGTTGCTATCTGATTCAGAGCATAATAGCCGGGTACAGCCAGGTACCGTGTCCTAATAACAGCCTACTGCCATAGGTCACCGACAAAGCCCTGGGAAAGAATTACTGAATGTAAAAGGGGGGAACCTCCTCGCCACCGGGTAGAAAAGCAATGAATGCTCCCCGTCTTGAAATAAGGAGCTCTCCCGCTAGGGCGGAAAAGCGTCAGGGCGGTGCAACGTCCGCACCCGTCAGCCGGGATAAAGGGAGAAATGATAGCTCTACGTTTACAGGATCGATATTAACCAAACACTTCGTACATTTTAAGTATTCCGTAAATAACATTCGTGTTGGGTTTCTTCTTTCTCCCGTTTCTTCCCCTCCGCCCACTTTCCCGCGTGAAATAGTGTTTTTCTCCGACCAGTATTACTAAATTAGTGAAGTAATTATTGAAGGTAGCGATATTGAATGACAGGAACACCAGCGTGTGACATGTTACAATAGAACGTGAACATAAATACGCGGTCGTAATTTTTACATCGAATTTAATCATATTCGGTGTGTGATATACAATATATATATATATTGTACTGAAAATAGTTGTTAACACTGATGGCTTCAGTTTGTTTTAGCACAACGTGGCCAATAAATCATTATTGTTAATTAACGGCAGGTGGTGGGCCGGATAACAACAGCAACAGCTGATAGTAATAGAATGTCAATCTTTAATGTGTGGCTTATTAACAACATTCCATTCTAGGTCACCGGTAGCTGAAATAATAATAATAATATGCGTGCGTGCGTGACTGTGTGTATGTGTGGGGGTGCGTGTGTCTGTTTTAGCCGTGTGTAATAAGTCATAGGAATAGATAATCTCGAAGTGTGAATTCAAACTCTGGACGATTCTTCAGGGAACCGAATCTAGAGTGGTGACGTTTCATGCTGAGACATGTGTAATGTGTATGTGTGTGCGTGCGTGTCTGCTAAAAACTAGAACATAAATACGATTCATGCACCAGCATTAAGTTGGTGTATATATTGATTTCCGTTTTCTATTGTAATATTTCGCACACTGCAACTCTTAAGTCTCATGCACTATACACCGTTCTGTAAAATGACGGAAATGGGCAGAACCTTGACCTTATTAACATACCCGGTTGCTTCATGTTTACCACATTCTGACAACTATCAAGCCAGATATTGGCTTTGTCCTTTCATATTTGCTTACAACAGGTGTGTCTGTGTGAACAAATAATTGTTGTCTTGTTAACAACAAAAACCCTTACGTCACTAGAAGGACGGGAGCATCTTGTTAAAATAACAAGGGAGACTGTCCGACATGTGATAATTTGTTTAAAATTTTGGGCCCTCTGTTGTTTTTGAGAACATACTCGTTAAATATTAAATTTCGTTCTTTTATTTTGGGAACTGTGGAGTTATACCGATGACATCCTAACCCAAAAGGCTGATTTAGTCATCGAAACAGGAACACTTCCAACAAACACATACGTATACACATACAGCCATAGACATATACTCAGTGTATTTGTGTATTTTGGCTCCATATTCCCCCTACTATCACTCTCGTGTGTGTGTTTGCGGTGTGTGTGTGTGTGTGTGTGTGATTGTTTGTATGTAATTTAATGTCTCCTCGTGGGGAATAACTCTTAGTGGATTTACAGTTTGAAATAGATAGCATATTTCGAAGAGAAAACCCTGTCAATTACCTGGCTTGACAATAGACACCCCTTACAATAGTGACAAAGCCAGGGATCAGACCTTAACCTCACACACACTTGGATCACCAAGTCACACACCCTAACTCACTCAGCTCCAGAAGCGATCTCATATGACCAAGTGAGCCATATTTATGTGTTATAAGATAAATGTGGACATCTCCGTAGTTTCAGACCTGAACCCCCTGGATTCAAACTCAGACCTTGCGCTCTCTCTCTCTCTCTCTCTCTGTCTTATATAATATATATATATATATATATATATATATATATATATATATATATATAAAGGATGTTTCATCTTTCACTTCACCGCATTACCTTTGCAGATAGATCGACCCAATTAACCGACCATATGCACCAAAGAGGCCGTAACATGACGACATTTCACATTTTCCAGGTCGTACATAAGACGAACAAAGAGCTTACCTTGTGTTTCTCCTGAGCCAAGGTATGCATAAAGTTGTAGAGGCCGTCTTTGGTTGGTTGGCCCATACCGTAGACGGGAAAACTGCCTCGCGATCGTCTAAGGTTAGGAGCCAGGTGTTTGTGTAACGTGCTGAGCTTGTCCATCTCTTCTAGAACATCCTTAACCAGGAAATAGGCACCCTATAAAGACAATAATAGACAAGACACTGATGACCACTTATCTGTAATTATATATTACGCCAAGTCACTTAGACGAAACGTTAATATATGTGTGAGGGGTCCGATATTTCGGCCATCTATGGCTGCTCCGAAAACGCCGTGATTAAAGTAGTGTGTTGCAAACCTCCAGGTTCTGTGTTCGAATCCGGGCGCCTCCGTGGTCTAGTTGGTAGCGCGTTTGAACACAGATCACTACCACCTGAGTTCGAATCTCGGCGTGTGCCTATCTGAAGGGTGTTTCATCTTTTACTTAGCTTCATTACCTTTGGAGGTCGCTCGGCCGATTTAGCCTACCATGTGCACAAAGGTGGCCGTAAAATACAAATCATCATTATCTGGGTTCGAATATGACTCATACGCGTGTTTTCGGGATACATCCAGGTGGAGTGTTGCATATCGCTCATCAGTAGAGCATAAGCAAACCATTTTCGCACTGAGAATTGTCCTTCTGAAGGTCATCCCCGTATCTCGCATCGTTCGGCGAGATGATACTACAGGTAGTCGTATCTTATCTCGAGCCACTTGATCAATGTGTATTTACCGTAACGAATTCCATTTTGTGGAAAGGATTACTAAGGGAGATTGGAGGTACGTCGAGTTTTAAAAATCGGTTATCTTTTCCTAAAATTAGTCGTACGAATTTAGTAATTTTAGTCGTACAAATTGGGAAATTAGGAAATAGTAAACATTGATTGACGTTTGTACCATTTTGGATCCCCGACATATTACGGTTTTACTGTACGACGTGTTTGCTTCTGGTTGCGGTGGGTCAGCAGGGAGGTGAGGTACAGAGAATCTGGCCGACTGGGCCATGCTACCGAGAATTTACAATATCTGGCATATTCGGTGGCGAAAACCTTGCCAGTTGCCTGTCTGGATGAAAACCTCCTCCTACTATAGTGCCACGGCCGACGTCCGAACCCGCACAGAATGGTAAGTAGTCTCACGCTCTACCCGTGAGGCCAAAGAGGCGGTGAAAGTTCGTGGATTATTGTGTGGATCGTTGGGGTGGATTATCGGGCCGATTTCTATGTCGATGATTGTGTGGATTAAGGCGTGGATTCCGCACCCACGGGCTGGAAGCCTGAAGCGGGGAGCCCTTGGCTGTGTTGACCAGATCATCCGATTGTACGACTGAACCCATACAGAGAGAGAGAGATCGGTTCTTATTGTTGACCATAATATAAATACCTTAGAGCGGTGATGTTAGGATAGGATTACGAAGAAAAATAATTTTGATGCGTTAACTTGTTTATTTATTATTTCGGTTATGATATTTTTATCGATAATTTTATTTCTTTTGTTTATCTCTAAATTCGTAATCGGCTCTACAATATTTTCACATATTTGCAGCACCTCCTATAACTGAACAGTCCCGCCCTTATATGTGTCTATTTCCTATGGCACGGTTGATAGCGCGCTGCGGGCTAGACATCTAGGTCGTGAGATAGAATCTGAGCGATATTGTTTCCCTGTAATTGTCCATCCTTCAGTAAATGTGTTCGGCCTGATCATCTATTTTTCCTAGAGAGCAACAGCCCAACTACATGTTCTACGTACCATCAGCAACAAATAACAACAACAACATAACATCTAACTGTTTTCAAAGTTCTATTTTGCCCAGTTAGTATATGTTTGAATGGCAATATGTGAGCAAGGAGTAGCAGAAACATTAATATAATGTTATAATTTTATTGAATATATATTTACATTGTATGTGCAGTTGTATGGTTGTGAATATGAAATAAATATTTAAAAAAAACTTACATTAGGTGTGGACAGTGTAATGTATGCTACTTATAAACAATCATATGTTGTAGTGGCCGACTGCCATGAGTGTACACATCAGTCTATGTATCTTGCGAATAAACAGTTCTGTTGCACCGTTAAAAAAACGGCAACATAACAACATAACAACAACAACAACAACCAAACAAAAATCCTTTTTCTAGACTTTTTGTGACACTTTCCGTTATTTTGTTTCTACACTTTCTCCCGCTGTTATTACACATTCCATCTCCCTGGTTAAGCACCTTTTTACACCTTACAAATTTGTTTTCAACATTATTTCGCCATCCAACTATGGTGTATTGTCTAATTTTCAGTACCTGACACTCTTAGCATCTTTATTAAAAGCAATTTATCAGTGAATAAATAATAAAACATGGAGCACAATGACTCACACACACACACACACACACACACACACACAAACACAATCATACACACATACAGCTAGGCTTTTTAGACTATCGTAATCCTTGACTACGTTGGGTGTTAGAGATGACCACGAACTGTGTTTTATTTTTTGTTCAAGGTCAGTTTGTTTGGTGCGTCACTTTTTCTTTTTCCATTGCTACGTATAATATCAGATTAAAGGATGCTCAACGTATTTTAGTTGCACCTGCATCTACGTATTCGAACAGAGACAGAGGGGGAAAAACAGCAAATAAACGTATATAAGACTCAGCGAGCCCAGTTCTCGGGTCTAGAACAATCATACTCTGTTTCCTGAAGCTTACAGTAAATCGCCGTTCTTATATAGATTTAAGATGGCTCATATCTGTAATAAACAGATAATTATGAAGGTAATTAGATAGGCTGTCGGAGGGCGACTATTATTTAGGAGACCTAAATGCGTCTCGTGCGTTAATAATTCATCTCATTTTCAGGTATGAACTTTTTCGGCCTTAATTAACTATAAGTAATCGCATAACTTCATAGTGGTTTTCTTAAGTTCTCTATGTATACATCCAGAGGAACACTACAACCTTCTGTAAGACTGGGTGAGTGAGTGAGTGAGTGAGTGAGTGAGCGAGCGATTGAGTGAGTGAGTGAGTGAGTGAGTGAGTGAGTGAGTGAGTGAGTCAGTCAGTCAGTCAGTCAGTCAGTCAGTCAGTCAGTCAGTCAGTCAGTCAGTCAGTCAGTCAGTCAGTCAGTCAGTCAGTCAGTCAGTCAGTCAGTCAGTGTGGTGGTGGTGGGGGAGGGTGATGAGTGTGATGACGAGTGGGTGGTGGTGGTGGTGGTGGTGGTGGTGGTGAGTGGTGAGTGGTGGTGGTGGTGGTGGTGGTGGTGGTGGTGGTGGTGGTGGTGAGTGACGTCTCACTGACACGGAGACCCGAGACCCTGCAGTGCGGCGCACTACCAACTACACCAAGGGAATACTATCTCACATCATAATCGTTCTTAGGGAGTACTCTACGACATCTGATGGCACGGTGTTATATTGGTGGAGCAAACACCGGCAGGTCCTGGCTTCAAATCCGTCAACTGTCTGACGGTTAATTCACATGCACGTGGTAGGCTAAATGGGCCGAGTGACCTGCAATGGTAATGAAGCAAAGTCAAAGATGAAACACCCTTCAGATATGCCCAGGCCGAGATTCGAACTCAGGTGGTAGTGGTCGGTGGTCCAACGCGCTACCAATTAGACCACGGAGGCGCCCGATCTATTGTATAGGTTATGCGATATACTCCCATGGGCGTTGATGTTGTCCTTGATGTATACATTCACGACGATTAGCGGGATAGAGGAAATGAGCGAATATGGCCTAAAATGTTAGATCGAACAAAATACTCATTTCTAAATCATTCAATCAGCGATTTTGTAAAACACCACCAGGCAGTTCAAGGGTTCGAATCCAGAAACGTCCCGTAATTGCTATGCCACGTTTTCCCTGCGGGTCACCACGACCTTTATTTGACCAAAGAAGCAGAAAACAAAACGATCTAATTATGCTCCCAATTGCCAACAACTAAGACACTGAAGATGGCCAGACATCGCCGTTGTCATCTGATCTTCCATTGTCTATTATTCTGTCAGTTTACATCTCTGTACTATCTAGACCTTTTTTAATAACATTTTTGACACGGCCAAAAATAAACCCGTCTTCGGCGAAGCTTTTCTCGGAAGTGATTACCTTATTCAATATCAAAGGTGGCTCATTGTGTCGCTTTTATCTCAAATGTTATATGTTTGGAAGCTTCGTGGTTTCTCTCTCTATCTATCTATCTATCTATCTATCTATCTATCTGTCTGTCTGTTTATCTGTCTATCTATCTATCTATCTATCTATTTATCTATCTATCTCTCTATCTGTTCATCTATCTATTTATCTATCTATCTCTCTATTTCGCCATTATCTATCTATCCATCTCTCTATCTATCTATCTACCTCGGCCTCTCTGTCTATCGTATCACTCCCCATAAAGGCTGACCTAAAGGTGATCTAGATGAAGTGAACAGCATGATAACATTCCCAACCTATCTCAGTATTTACACCTGTCAACTGATTGTTGTGATGTGTTATTAGGTCAGTTGATTCGATGTGTGTGTGTGTGTGTGTGTGTGTGTGTGTCGGTGTCGGTGTATTGGTGTGCTGGTGTGCTGGTGTCTGTTGGTGTGTGCTGGTGTATGTGTGTTGGTGTGTGTATGTGTATCTGTATCCGTTCGTCTGCCTGTTTGTTTTCCTCTGTCAACATGTTCATATCCCTGATTGTGTCTAGATTATGGCCAGGTAACGCTATCATTACCCGAATGATCACAGCAATGGACATTACCAAACGGATTGCCCTCAGAACTAGAGAAGCTTACCTTGACCACAAATTGAATCACCCGCTTAATGTTTGGCTAATAGAGGACTGACTACCTCCATCAACGTCCATCTAATTTCGGAAGTCGTGTCCAGCCTACTAGTTAGATGACGAAGCTCAGGTGAGACAGGTACGAAGGCAGTTTAGGTGGAAAAGGTGAACCAGGTTTCTATGCCGAATACACAACCTTACATAAGATGTTCTAACAGCCTCTCGGTGGCTAACTTGGTACCATTGTATACGGAATAAGCTTGTTGTTGTTGTTAATGTTGTTGACAATATGGATGCTCTCACGTCGTTTGTGTTCTGAGCTGGACAGGTCACACCCAGAGACGTCATAAACGTGTAGCTGAAGGACTCATTTGATAATTTGTTTTACAGCCACTTTGTCACGGCTGAGATATAACATGAAATATCACATGATATATAACATCATATATAACGTGATATATAACATGAGATGTAACATGAGATGTAACATGAGATGTAACATGAGATATAACATGAGATGTAACATGAGATGTAACATGAGATGTAACATGAGATATAACATGAGATGTAACATGAGATGTAACATGGGATGTAACATGAGCTGTAACATGGGATGTAACATGACGTATTTGGCAAAGTCACTGTTATGGATCCGCTGCCATGACTAATTGTTTATATCCTGTAATCGTGATTTTTGCTTCTTTGTGCGCTACACTTTTAAATTAACACACACACACACGCACAAGTTTGTCGTAACGTCAACTTATTATGACATAATATAATAAAGATTACCAACTCATCATCAGTCGTGGCCATTATCTATCAGCTCTTTGCAGTTTCATATTATTTATCTTTACGCTTTAAATGATGCTTTCGTGGTCTGTAATACAATGTCAGCTTTCTCATCAGCAAAACTTCTCGGCTTAAATAGATATCCCCCTCCCTGTCTTCCAACCCCCCCCCCCCCATGTCGTGGGATTTAGAATTGGCCGAAAGAAACGGATTAGATTGACCTTTTCCTACCGATTTGACCTACGCAAACACAAAGATGATAAATGCGTTTTGCTTAAATCCCGAACAGGAATCATGACCACGCCACTCGTCCTTGGTCTTCGAGTGCTCAAGAAGGGTGGAAGAAAATATTTGAGTACAGTCATGGCAACTATCTCCTAACAATACCTGGGCCCATGACGTAGCTGATAGAGCGGCTGGTCACCGATCTCTAGCACGGGGGGGGGGGTTAAATCCCACTCTCTGTATATCGGTCGGGTGTTTCATCATTTATATCTCATTATTACCTTTTGGGATGTCTCGTTTGCCCATTTATCCCGTAATGATAGTTACACAGGTGGCCGTTTAACGGAAACATTTAAATCATTCTTCATATCACCTGTCTTAGTACCATAATGACAATTAATCTTCCTTTAGATCTCGGTTGGTTGAGGTATTTTCATCTCTCGGCTGTGAGGGCTCGATCGTTCTGTCGTCGTCTTTTGGCCGCCAGCTCATTATCTGTAACCTGGGAGACGCCAGAGGCTAGGAAGGTCGAATGAAGAATTAACGTTGCTGACCTGTGACGATGTCCTTGGTAGGAGTCAGTTACATACGTCGGATGACACGATTACAGGTACCGAATACAGTTTTGATGAAAATATATCGTGATGTGTGTATGATGATGATGATGATGATGATGATGATGATGATATTGAATATATTGATGACATTGATGATCATGATGATGATTATGCTACCTAGTAATTATGTCAGTGATGATTAGCTGTCCCCTTTTACCTAGAAGCTGTCTGACCCATTTAGTCCACTATGTGCATGGAAGTGAGCAGAAACAACAACAGCAACAACAACATGAACAACAACATGGAGGCCATAACATTATCTCGTACTTTATTATTATAAAGTTTTGATATTATTTCTCTTATTACAGTCAACCCTCAGTTAACCAGGTAGTTAGGGTGATGATTATAGACATTTTTCGAACTCTTCGCGATGGAAGCGTTGATATGGTATTTCCGGTTAGGCTTCGGGAACGTTCGCCATCGGCGGCTGAGTATATTTACTTCACATAATCGTTGTAATGGACTTCGTAATCAAATAATTTTACTGAACTTTGACATGTGGCTTAATGTGAAATAATATTGTTCATTGGACACAAAACATCAAACAACAACTCTGAAAACAAATTCCCGTCCAAAGTACGGGTTCCAACTATTAGTAGTAGAAATAATAATAATAATAATAGTAGTAGTAGTAGTAGTTATAGTAGTAGTACTAGTAGTAGTACTAGTGGTAGTAGTAGTAGTAGTAGTAGTAGTAATGCAGATTTAATAAAACATCCTTCAAATGTGCTGTACTAGAGAACCCCAATATACCGTGCATTAAAACTTACTTGTTGAAAACACCATATTATTTCATAAAATATTAAGTATTAAATGGATGAATCTGAAATCATATTTTTGATTTCCAAGTGATGATGCGCTCCAGATTCCTAATTCTGGGTGTTTCGGAGTAGCCGTAACATTTTCTCAGATTTGTAGATGTCAGTAGTAATAAATGGCACGTCATCCTGGAGACACTGTCTCAATAAGTTAATATTTGTAATTTATACATAAGTGTACGTTTTATTTGATGACAATGATAATGAAGAGGCGAAGGTGGGATGAGACGAAGTAATTGTTAATAAGATACGAAGTAAGCCTATAACATATAAATAAATATTATAGGACCAATACAAGTTAAATAAGATATTGATTGGATAACGTCTGACTAGTTACGACCACTGATCAATAGATATTGGCGATGTTCCATTTGTTACCACCTACGAGATAATCAGTGACAAAGGTCAACTTGAGGTGTAAAGTCTTACAGGTGTGCCACATCACTAACTCTTTCCATGTCAATCGTACCACCACCCCCACCCCCACCCCCCCAACAAAAAATATGCATAACCAATCGACAGTTTAAAGGGAATCTCTGCTAATGTAAACAACCACTCCGGGGGTTGTTCTCAATTCAAAATATCAACAAATTAGGGACGAGTTATAAATCTGCTGGAACCATTCTTTTGTGGAATATAATACATCATAATCCGATAAATGATACACTGGTAACTGTCTTTAAAAATCAACTAAACATAAACTTCTTGTCGGGCTGCTTAATCAATCTATATTTATGTGGCAATCTAGTCTTTTATGTGGCAATCTTAATGTTCTTGTGTATACAGATTCATTGTGTCCTGTCACCTGATTGAATGACTGGTTGGGCTTCATAGTGGCTATGGTATGCCATATATTGGCATCAAGGAACAATATACTCCCCATAAGTCCCAATATTCAGATAAAGCGATTTCTCCTTACTGTTCTGACGTACAACTAAGTGTCGAATTGCTTATTATTTGTATCCATTCGATTGTTCAAACTCATCGACTAAACATCAAACATTTTCTTTCCTGTTGATAAACGTTTTTATGTTTTGATAGGCAAGAAAAGTCCTTACAAAGGCCTTCAAATCGATTTACACGTTAAAGTCATACAGAATACTTAAGACGATGTGACGTGTCTTGTGGAAAATCCTTCATATAAAGTCATTTAAAGTTATGTTGTATCCGTAATTAAACCGTGTCGGCTTCTTGTTTATTGTTTTGCTTGTACAATATATTAAAGTGACATCATATCGCGGAGATTTCCCATTAACATGAACCAGTTGAAAGTCATACAGTACAAATAAGCAGCTCGGTAGCAAATTCCATATCTCTACCTTTATCGGTATAACTCTATATATTAAAGTTTAGCCTAAACAGGTAAGTACAGGTTACATACGTGACAGGACGTGATGGCTATGTGTTTGAGTAACGCTTTGCGCCTATAATGGCAGCAGGCGTTGTATGCTCCTTTGGGAGTTGAGAAGGGTGCTAGATTGGAGCAGGTCTGAGTCAGGGATACTAATCCTGTAAAGCGCCTTAGAGCAGCTATCTAGCTGAATAAATGTCACATTATATATATATTGTGTGTGTGTGTGTGTGTGCATGTATGTATGTATGTGTGTGTGTGTGTGTGTGTGTGTTAGCTGTGTATAATAAGGCACAGGCACAGAGAATGTGTATGTGTGTGTGTGTGTCCCTTTCAAATAAAAAATTAACTAACTATTTAACTTGTGGTCTAGCTTATCTAGTTAATATTGACGTTTTCAACAGTGTCCTCAATGCCACATCATGTAAATAGTTAATAGTCTCCAGGTGAGTGATGTTTTACATGTCACTTAGTTATCATAGTACACACCTTCGTCATGGGGAAGGTCCGTGTTAATATCAGCACGCAATCTGTTTATGTTAGAATACAGGGTCAAGGTAACCGTGTGTGTGCGTGTCTGGGGGGAGGGAGAGGAGGGGCGTGGCTTGCTTAGTATCATCGCTAGTCGCACCTGCGATTTATGGCCATAGGGCAACTCCCTAAAATATCCCAGAAATACAGGTAACTTGACTGGAACCTTGACCTGAAGGTTTGAAACGTAATGCCCAAACTGATAATCTATAGTAACACGGTTTGTGTGTACACGCGTGTGTGTGTATGCATTTGTGCGTGTGGGTGCGCGTGTGTGCGCGCGTGTGTTGTAGGATACATATGTAGTGGCACTGGCTCAGAACATCAACATCTATAAACGTCCTTTGAAGTGACAGGTGACAATATCTATTCACCATCTACCCAAATCCTAATATAACAATAAAATTGCACGTTTCTGTCATCAAAACATAAATATAAATAAAACTAGACATATCTAAATATAAAATATTCTATACCTCCACATATCTATACATATATATGTAGATCTAAGCATGTGTCTGATCTACTCATCAGCCTGTGGGGCCCAGCTAATCGGCTTTTCGTACGCGACAAATATGTCACGCCTACATGTGATGTAATGATATATTAGCACAAATACGTCAGTCAGTATCATAGAACATCATATGAACACAAATATAAAAAGGTTAATGATGATAAAAGTGTATGAGAGAGAAAAAGGGAGAGAAAATAGATAGAAAGATATATGGATGCAATAAAAGTTGGTTATAAATAACTAGGATATAACGAAATCGTTGCTTAAATCGAAGTGGTTTAATGGCCATTCACTTCCATAGTAAAGATATAACGAAATTTATACAAAGAAAACTTACTTATTTCTAAGTGATTTTTCGGGCTTTTTAAATCGCGTCCGTTTGAAAATATAAATTGTCAGTCAATCCAACCACTGTTGTGATCATTGTTTTGATGACAGAAACATGCAATTTTATTGTTATATTAGGATTCGGGTAGATGGCGAATATATATTGACACCTGTCACTTCAAAGGACATTGCGGCATGAGATAAACTACAAACTTTGGATTGGCTTGTCATCCTGTTTAAATAGAGAACATTTTCTATCAGTAATAAAATATCGCAATGGCTAGCAAACGTAAACCAGTATCTAATAACGCAAAGTTGCAAGCTATTAACCAAGTTGACAAAAAAAAGTGAGACTCAAATTGCTAAAGAATATGGTGTCAGAGACTAGGAACACATTTTCTCCGTGTCTTCCATTCATGGCAAACCATCAGTAATAAAAAGGGTCATTTTCATCAATTATCGCTCAAGCATCGGTAACTAATATCTCATACATACGTGGCACCTAGATTTGAAAACTGGGATAAATCGAAGTATCACCATAACGAAACGAATTCCCATTCCCCTTGAATTTCGTTATAGCCAACTTTTAATGTAGATAGAAAGATAGAGAGCGAGAGAGAGAGAGCGAGAGAGAGAGAGAGAGCGAGAGAGAGCGAGAGAGAGAGAGCCATTGTTGGTGCAAATCCGCTTATTCGAACATACCAAGACGTACAAGAACTAGGCTATCACCATTCGTTTCATCCCCCTAGTCTGAAATACAGTACATGGTCTTGAAATATGCGTAAGATGATCTATGTTATCTGATTAGCAACACCTTCAATTAGCATTTATCAATCAGACCCCGTGTCCTCTTCAGCGAAACATTATCTTACCACAGACGAAGCTGGAATAATGGACAGAGAGCATCATTTGAGTGATAGGGTCTGCTCATCAGAACAAATTGTCACTCGTTTATAAGAAGATGGTGCTTCTGTCGAGATTACGATCATCCACGATTTGCCCTAATGACAGTACGAGCTACCAAAATGTTAATAGTTACTGTTATATTGAGTCAAAACGATACGTAGGGCGCCTTCGTGGTCAGCTTGTTAGCGCGTTGGACCACAGCTCACTACCACCTGAGTTCGATCTCGGCGTGGCAATATCTGAAGGGTGTTTCGTCTTTGAGTTCGCTTCATTACCTCTGGAGGTCGCTCGGCCCATTTAGCCTACCATGTGCCATAGCCTCCCGTTTATTGACCTCGGTGTTATAAGAGCGAAGTCCAAATTTGTCTCTGGCTGAGAGATATTTCGCACTTTAAAACAAAGATTCCAGTCTCATCATCTCACAGATAGATCTCAGTTAGAACCAGTTCCCTGGGGGGTAAACAAAGCAGACACTCACGAGGAAGGTTCCCGTGAATATGTAGTTCATAAAAGTTAATTTCCGGCCCAATGCCACCTATCTATGTCAGATGGAGATAGAACGGAAGATAATATGGAAGAACGTCAAATATGGGGCAGGCGAGGGAGGGACGGACTCAGTGACCGAAAGTAGGGAGGGATGGGTGGGTGGGTGGCTGGCTGGCTGGATGGATGGATGGATGGTAAAAGCTCATCAAACACAACGGCGAAACAGACGTTTGGAACATCCTTCCAGTGACTTGATATCACTACTTTTTATTCCTATGCTACAGTACCTCGAGTAAGATTACCTATAGGGAGGTCAACGTGACATTCCCCGTTCAATATACCTTTCCCGATTGAGGAAATTCTACTTGGCGAGTTCCTACTCCAGAACGCTAATCTTATTTTAAATATAGGCATAGTATGTTGACACCTGCCA
This sequence comes from Paralvinella palmiformis, assembly GCA_025642065.1. NCBI lineage: Eukaryota > Metazoa > Annelida > Polychaeta > Terebellida > Alvinellidae > Paralvinella > Paralvinella palmiformis. The sequence continues at coordinate 77,152 of JAODUP010000549.1, forward strand.
CTTCTACGCCCTTCCACAGTCGTGAATCGGCACTCTGTTTAGCACCTGTCACACCTGTGACGTGGGGCCGAGGGGCGATCCCACAAACACAGATATAAGTCGGATTATAACTCAGAACCTATCGGTTTGCAGCAGACCGGCCTAGCCACTGGGCTATCGTGGAGCCGTGATTAGTGAACGTATAGGTTTTGAGGAACGTATAGATCTCGGCACTCTGAGCCAGTGCCATCACGCACCCTTTAAGCAATGATCAATTGGTAACCCGACGCTTCAGATATTGCTAATTCGGCGCTAATGTCTGATCATTAACGGCAACAGATTAGCGGCAGACAGCTGAATCATCAACCGGTTCCTATAACTGGATGTCAATATCCACCAGGTAACGTACAGGTAAAGGATCGCGCTAAAATCTCCCATTACCAACGTGTGTACGTACGGGCCCGTCTAGTAAAACAACACTCTATAGGCCTAATAAACCAGACAGTTCGTCAATATTAAACAATACGCTGACATAATTATAGATACCTGTCACCTCTTCGTCGACCGAACTGTCACGGAACATCACTGACACGGCGCCAATAATGTTAGAAAATGGTGCCACTTTTACGGCCACTTTTGTGCACGAGGTGGGCTAAATGGGCCGAACGTCCACAAAGGTAATGAGGCGAAGTGAAATATGAAACATCCTTCTGGCATAGCCCGGCCAGGGTTTGAACCCAGGCACTATAGATATATGGCCAACCGCGCTACCAGTTAGGCCATGGAGGCGCCCCTACCGTAATAGTTTTAGAATCATAGGATGGAATGTTGTTGAAGTCAATTGTTAAGAATCCTTCGATGATTGGCAGAATATTAATTAGTTTGATTTATCTCTATATAGATCAAAAAGGCTGTGTGGCCGAACATACCTGTTGTCATAAATAAATAAATAAAAACGGTTTATTAATTTCAACTGATCTTCATATACGAACTTTCACTATAGCAGCCAATGTTGTTGTTGTTGTTTTATAAAAGTAATAATATTAGTTTTGACATTATCTTTATTATTATTATTATTATTATTATTATTATTCTATTAGAGTGAATGAATGCAGGTTAAGTGATAATACGTGTAGGGACGCCAAATAATTAATCATTCAAATTTCCGTAGTCTGATATATTACGGCTTGATTAGAGTACACAGTCTAAGTATTGCATATTGAATTATGAAATTATATATATATATATATATATATATATATATATATATATATATATATATATATATATATGAGTGCGTTCATTTCATAATTCAATATGCAATACATAAAATGATTCAATACTAATAATGTGTATATATCCATATAAATGCCAAGTCAATTTGCCATCAACATTGAATATAGTAGTTACCTTAATCTATCTGATTAACACAGTCGACTATTAGCTCAAAACGCTATCGGGATTTGGGGCGTGTACCGTTAATCATATACTTGCTGTATATGTTAGAGAGTGTCTATTGATGCAGTTGCCATTATCTATTTTACGGTCAGTTCAATACATCTGCCATGTAATGATAGAGTGTTCTGTTGGCTTGCCATTACCTTCGATGGCCCACCGCGTCCTTATACCTGACTCGCTCAGGTCATGTCGGGTTACTTGGTCAATTCTAGCCCCTTTGCTGGCGACCAAAGAGCATCATCTACGTCTAGAATCTGTTCGTCTCTCACTATATCTTTCTATCTATTTTTTTAGCTAGCTATCTATATAACTATCTATCTATTGGTCCGTCTGTCTGTCTGTCTGTCTGTCTTCCTATCTAAGTTCCTATATATCTATAAATCTATCTATCTATCTATCTATCTATCTATCTATCTATCTATCTATCTATCTATCTATGTTTCTGTCTGTCTATCTATCTAAGTTCATATATATATGTGTGTGTGTGTGTGTGTGTGTGTGTGTGTGTGTGTGTGTGTGTGTGTGTGTGTGTGTGTGTGTGTGTGTGTGTGTGTATCCATCTATCTATTTATTCATCCATCTATCTGTTTGTCTGTCTGTCTGTCTGTATGTCTCTATCCAAGTCTCTCTCTCTCTATCTATCTATCTATCTATCTATATATATATATATATATATATATATATATATATCCATCTATCTATCTATCTATCTATATATCTATCTTTATATCTATCTATCTGTGTGTTGTTGTTGTTGTTCCCTATAACGCTAAGCTACCAGGGCACACAGAATCTTGGAACTTATCTGCGTAAAAAAGTTAAACCTACATATAACATACGGAACAATGATGCGATGAACTTCGCCACCATAGCCTCAAAATCAATCTGGCTTCCCGGTCAATCGATGTTTATGTTTCAGTAAGCTCTTAAAAGCCGCAGCGACCTATATTCATGAGCTGCCACGAAAATAGACGGATTTGTCGAAGACGACATCCTTACAGGTAAGCCCTCTCATGGTGTCTTTTATCTACGCCTTCAGCGATCTCCTTTAGACAATCTACTTCGCCCGAGCGTTTCGTGGCCGTAAAAGAGACATCTGCTCCGCACTCGATGAAACGTGGGCGAATTTACGCCCATTGGTTTCGGTTCAGTGATTTCTGAAGGTGACATCATAGGGAAGAGATTTCCCCTTGGATGATAATTTACATAGAGACAAAAAACAACTCACAGCTCCGACCGGAAGCGAAAACAACGACCTCGTCATGTCGATAAGCATTAATACATCGGGAATATTAAATATTCCGAACGTTTGTAGGCATAGTAGTGCCGATTCTTTGACGTAATGATCCCATAGATTATGTAAAACGGATTTGAATAATTTGAATAATAATAAGTTATTTAAAAGTGGGATTAAAATGACAAGAAAACATTATCTAGATTATCTAGAAAGCGTAAGCCATGACGTTGTAATAAACGCGAATCTACGCCAGGAACCAAGTTTTGCGAATCATCTCGATCCAGTTTCCGTTATCATTTGTCCGATTATAGGTAGATTTCATACCATGATATGGATAGAGCTGAAGTGCATTAGCTGGAAATAAATCTAAATCCGGGATTAGACTGGCTTAATAGACTGGGAATAATATTTCATATCCCAGAATTAAGTTAACGATATTTGTCGGGATAGCATTTTGTTTCGAAATAATCTATATATTTTATAGAGATACGGTATTCGACAAGCAAGCAAGCGCGCACGCACACACGTACGCGCGCGGAAAAACTCACAAAGACGCACCTACTCACACACGCAAACATACAAATGATAAAATAGTTTATATCCACGCCACACGCTACTCAAATCAGCGAAACAACAAAATCCATTTTAGCCGGCACGTTTAGCTCCCGAGACAACAATTCTCGGCAAATGGCGATTTATAGCCCATTTCAACCCGTCCTCTTCCCAGTACGGATAAGCTCCCATTGTCCCGTCGCTTTTCGTACCGGGGTTGGATGGGCGATCCGCTTTCATCGTCCACATCCACCGCGAATAAAGACCGATGGCACCGCTTTCTCTCCGCCTTGGACCGAGCCCAAGAAAGCCCAGCCAGCGTCGTCCTCGACCGGAGTTCCACACCGGCCACCAAACCATCCTCCCGACTGACAGATGGCCAGGTTTACCTGTCGATCGTTTCACGTGTGAAGTTTTATTAGGACGGCTCGCTTACCTTAACCAGGGCGTGTTCGGGCATGTTCTCGGCGATCCGGCCGTAGACGATGGGCTCTTTGATTTCGGAGACGTGCTGAAACTCCTCCATGCAGTTCTTGATGATAATCGGGGCCACCTGATTCGTCCGTACCATGTGCTGTCTTTGGTCATCAACTGTTTGGACAATCGGGGTGAGAAATGGCAGGCTGTACGTGAGCCAGTAGTTCGCCGATCCGTATCCACTCACTCACTCACTCACTCGCTCACTTACTTACTCAATCGCTCATTCACTCAATTAATCATTCATTCACCCACTCACTTACCTACTCAATCAATCAATCAATCAATCAATCAATCAATCATTTTAACTTTAACACATATATTCAACTATTAGAACGATATTATGATTATGTTTAATAATGTTATTAAATACTACAGACGTCTCAACGTGGTAAACTGTTAATGTCATCACACACATAACACTGGGACCATGTTTCTTAACGCAGTCGGTATCTGAAGGGTGTTTCAGCCTTAACTTCGCGTCGAATTGCGATTCAGTCCAACACTTGGTTAGGTAATTTAGATAACAAAATTCCTTCTAATTATTACTGAAGCTTCATATCTCGTACGCAGATAAATATGATGGCACAAATATTTCATAGATTTTCTACAACCCATTAACCTCAAATGGCGGCTTATTGTCTGCTAATCAGATATTGTTACCTAATCCGACCTCATCAATACCTGATATACATATTTACATAAAGATGAGAATAGAATGTGTCATGTGACCTGTTCAATGAATCTTCATCTGGCAATCGATATGCGCCACAGATGGGATTGATAAAGTAAACATTACTCTCAGCTCAAACTACTGACACACAAAAAGAAACACGACAGGTGTGCTGTTTGTTGTTAGATGTTACTACCTTTAAGAAAGGAGTGATATTCATATCCATTTACCTGGCCATATTTGGCAGTGTTGGGGTGGTACCATTAGTACCACCTTGGTCGAACCACTGGTACTACCCTGGAGGAGCCACTGGTACCATCCCGAAGGAACCAATTAAAGGGTCGATAAGGACATTTAAAGGTCACAACGCCCGGTGAACTGCCTAAGTATGCGTGTGTGTGCGTATGTTGGTGGTGTGCGTGTGTGTGCGTGCGCCAGTAGTTACCCAACTAGTTACCGTGCTATTTGTACTTACCTAACGAGCTATTTAATGATCCGTGATCCTCTGAGATAGGGTGACGTAGTCGTATTCCATCCCTCACCAAGGGGGGTGTACTAATGCCACTACCCATCACTCTATGTCGTAATCTGTGAATAGATAACATTTACCTGATAATAAAGACAAAATCTTCCTGATCACGATAATGATGATGATTATATGATGATAATAATAATAATGCATTTAATAATAATAATAAGAAGAATAATAACAATGCTTTAAATAATAATAATAATAATAATAATAATATAAATTTAACAAAGCCCCTGATACAAAAATGCATCAAGAATGGTTCTATATATCAAAGTGAATAGCATTTAAGCCAATCAAACCACTTAAAAGTCTTCACAAATTGATGAACATCACTGACATATTACTATCAGAACCTTGAGCTCACCAATTAAATCACGTAAGTGCAACATTAAAGGGCCTTCTTTTGTTAGAGTCATCGGTGCTCCACTTCAGGTTGAAGTAAATGTACCGGGCTGGAGGAAGGGATCTCTTTGATACACAGCTTGCTCCTCCGACCTTTCAAACCTGTACTAATTCAGTTCCAGGTAAGCATTATTTGCATTTGTGGGATTATAGGATACCCCCCCCCCACACACACACACACAGAGAGAGAGAGAGAGTGATCAGTGCCTGGAGCTAACACATTGTTTCACAATTGGTTCTCATTGTAGGATAAACAATATGGAATAAAATTACTTTAATTTCTATTATGATGAATTGTTTGTTTATTTTATGGAAGGTGGTTGAGGTACTACAAGATTAGTACACCGGTCAAATGAGTGATCACTTTATTTACGCCTATCACACCTGTGGGGGGTGTTCCTCAATCTGGGAGTGGGAGAGCGGCGTTCGAGGGATTTGAAAACCTACCCGTGAGAGAGAGAGGGAGAGAGAGATAGAGAGAGAAGATAGAGAGAGAGAGAGAGAGAGAGAGAGGAGAGGAGAGAGAGAGAGAGAGAGAGAGCATAATCCTTTAGGTTTCCAATGGGGACGAAAAAACAAAACAATCGCCGGGATATGTGGCTGTTGTTGTTGTTGTTATTGACTACGTATAGCTGTCTACTTTTATGTAATCTTCCGACGAAATATTAGACGCTTCATAGTTGTAAGTGCTTATTAAATCAGGTCAATCTCGTTATAGAAACGGTTAATTGCGTGTGTGCGTGCGTGTGTGTGCATGCACGTGCGTGTGTGCGTGCGTGATCGGGTGAGTAATCGTGTAGTTAACAGCTAGCCGGAAGTGAGGTGCTGACATAAGAGCTAGAGTTCCATCAAGTACGGAGAGGTGACCTTCTGTCACCAATGGAGGACACCATCATCTAGATAACATTATAATAACTCATCTCCCTTATCTGATTATATCCACCAATGTACGCCCACCATATGTCATCCAGCCTTCCCTCTTACTCCCCCCCCCCCTCTCCCTGATAAAGCTCTAGAATCCTTTTTTAACGTTAAGTTCTTCGGGGAGGGAGGGAAGGTTGTGTGAGTAAAGCTCTCGGCTTAGAGACGTAATGTACTTCTGGGAAAGACGATATGTCGAGAGCTTGGTGTGTCTATGTGTTTACTTTCTGGATAATAGATATTATAAAACAGGTGGTGTTATGTCGGTCATTTGGGGGATAATGCTATTTGATAATGAAAGAGAGGGGGGGTTCGTATGTTTAGAAAATCCTTTCCCATATTTATACAATTTCTCGTTAATATTTTAACTTTCTTTAAATTTGCTTAAAAACTAATTACATGGGACTTTATTACAAACATGCAAGCACATAGAAACATACACACACACACACACACACTCATGCATGCACACATAATATATATATATAAATATATATATATATATTATATATATATATATATATATATATATATATATGAGAGAGAAAGAGAGAGAGAGAAAGATGATGATGAGGTGAATCAGTCAGTGAGTCAGTGGTGTAGAAAACCTCACCACATTGGCCATCTGTGAGAGTGATACACCCCAATCAAAACTTAGATATACCATTGTGCTCCCTATAAGTGTCCGGACACGGGTACGGTGACTGTTAGTCAATCCAGATCGCAACATTCTGATCAGGTTATACTATTAATTAGTTAAACGAAATCAATTGAGTAATGGACGTTTTTTTGTGTATGCGGTAGGCTTAATGGGTTGAAATAATGATGAAACACTCTTCAGACATCCCAAGGCCGGGATTTGAACCCGGACACTAGAAGTTCGTGGTTTATTTTACGGGATAGAACGAAATTCTATTCCATTCTATCATTAAAGCTAGATCCAGATGAGCAAACAAAAATAATGAATAAGACATATGTCAATCGCACCTGACATTATATTCCAGGTATAGCCCGCGGTCGTACAAATTACTTGTCTTCTGACATTTAGAACAAATAGATTGTACACAGATAATAAATGATTAATATATTCTCCTAATTGGGTCATTCATGAGATCACGTGGTGAGTTTTAAGTTCTCAGTTTTGGAGCCGATCCGTTCCAACCAATTTCCGGTCTAAATAATTAATATTCCGTTTTCTAATCCACACTCTACTTGTGCACTCATTAACATATATCGCGTCTGTAAAAATGATAGTATACTCAACGAGCGAGTGGAAAGAGGATATATGAGTGGGTGGCCTATTAGAGTGAGTGATTGAGTGAGTGAGTGAGTGAGTTGAGTGAGTGAGTGAGTGAGTGAGTGAGTGAGTCCACACACCCATACAGACCCACCAATCCAACATACACCCAAACCTCTCCAACCAGTCACCTAACAACTCACTTACGCAACCTTTCGGCGCCATTTTGTGCTAAATGTCACCAGGATATAACAATAAAAGCCTAAAACAGTCACCAAAGTATGAATGTTTCTATGATGAGTCGTTGATCTCTATTACCGACATCCGTCATCTTTACATTGTTAGAAACATCCCAGTGTTGCTCACCTGTTGGTGTGATTGCAACCTATAACATAAAGTGTGTGGGGGTCAAAATTTCTCTCTTTCTCTCTCTCTCTCTCTCTCTCTCTCTCTCTATATATATATATATATATATATATATATATATATATATATATATTCATCATCATCATCATCATCATAGTAGTACTAGCTTCATTCCTGTTGTAATATATGGTTAATGTAAACTTAATAATTATTCAAACCCATACACACAAAGGATATTAATAATTTAATCGCGAAGTTGTCTTAAGGTTGTAATTTGACCAGTTCGTGGTGTCTATAGGATATTTCATCAATCAGTGCAGTGCTTCTTGGTCTAATTACACCATTTATCTCGGGAGTGTTCCCACTGCAACATGCCTCAATTGAGACCAGCGCCGAGATTAAGCAAGTCACGTATTCGCTCACTCACTTACTCACTCACTCACTCACTCACTCAATCAATGAATGAGTGAGTTGCTTTCGGTTCATAGATTTTTAAATGGTAAAATAAAAGTATACTACCTGCCTGCCTTTAAACAAAACTATTATCACGAACAAGGGACACAAATCAGATAACTGTGACCAGACTTGGGGGGGGGTTACATTTTTAGTGTAACTGTAATGTATCTAGAAACATTTGTCAAATTTTCAAACTTATCTAAATACAACGCTAAAGTATCTTAATTTCAAATACATTTCAGATACATTCTAGATACATGATTATTGTAATTGCATATTTTAACACTAATAAGTATTGTTATTATTATTATATATAATTTTATGTATGGTAATTGTCTCATCTTTGATTGTATATTTCATGTTTTAGATAGCAATGGTGAACTGGAAAATATTATCAACATAAATAGCTTATGCTAATCATGAAAGCCATATTGAAGCCAGCGGGTGGATCATGTCATGACGCTAATTATCATAAAAAAACAAAATAGCATTTGTTTGGTGTGGTCTGGCCATATCATTTATAAACTTTGATTGTATAGTTCAAGTTTTAAATCGCAAATGTGAATTTATAAATATGATCAACATTAATAACTTATGCTAATCACCAAGGCATCGGTGAAGCCATCACAGATCATGTCATCACACTAATAGCCCACAGAAACACAATTAGTGTTTGTTTGATGTATTCTGGCCAAATCATTTATAAACCAAGAATTTCAGGTCACTGTCATCATAACAAGTTTTCAGCGTATCATTGCTTGAACAAATATATTATTATATCGGGTAAATCTGCAGTATGACTATTCTTGACCATTTCGTCCACCAGCAGACATCTAACGCCATAAACTAATCGACGAGAACTTCAGTGTGCCACGGTTCTTGATCCATTCTTCAAGCTGGACTGGTGTTCTTCAGCTCTGACCAGTTAGCACCAGTGATGTAGACCCTCAAGACAGAGGTCGCGCCCATGGAACAACCAACTGAACCACAAGATTCACAGGATGATCTGGAACCATCCAGGAAGCGATCCAAGGTGTTCTCCTTTATGGGGAATCGTAGGGTTCCCACAACAATTTCATCAGCAGACAGTGAGATATCGTATTACTTTGGTCAGCAATGCATTGCGGAGGACACTAGTGCATTATCTTATTGGCAGCAACAATAGCTGAACTTTCCGACACTCTGCAAGCTGGCTAAACAGTACCTCACTGTACCGGCCTCTTCCGCTCCAGTTGAGTGACTATATTTAGTATAGTTGGAAAGATCTACTACCCGGATAGATGCTAATTGAAAGACCATACATAAACCTGAAAAATATTTACTAGTCTTGTCTTTTCTTGGAGAGAGATGGGGGGAGAAGGGGAGAGAGAAGGGGAAGAACGAGCCAGCGAGAGAGAGAGAGAACGCTGCAAGATAAGCTTATCATATTGTAGTGCTAATAAATATTAAAACTGACTTAATTAATGCCATTATCGGAAGAAGAAAAAGATGAACCTAGTTTATGCGTGACATTTTTATTTACATACGCTAATGGTGCTTGTTTAAAATGTACACCGAAAACTCAAATATCCCGTTTTTATTAGTGACAGTACATTAAAGAATCGATGGTTTCAATGACATTCTTCTAGTCTACGTAACACTCTTCATCGTGTTGTAAAAATTAAGGGGAAAGACTACCCGGATGTTGCCCTACCCGGATGTTGTCCTAGAAATGGTGCAGACATTTTACGTCAATGTGTTATCGTATATTTGATGAAGCTCGTAACTTGTCTCGAAGGAGAAAACGGGCTTCGTCAAATGAGCGCTAATGAAGAGGCAGGAGTTCTGCAAAAAATGTTGTCTGATAAACGGCAAACAAACTACAAATTATACCGCTCGGAGCGGGTACACATTCCAAGATTTTGGATCGCTTTGAAAACCTATTGCGTATGAAAAACGAGACGTACAATTTTCGCCTTAACCGGACTGATTTTATCCTTAAAGAAAACGGTGTCTCTTTAATATAACAAAATAGTACACAAAACAAAAAAATAGATGTCCCCTCAGACCTGCCAATCATGGAAGACCTTGTCAAAATATTGTATCGCGCACACACACATACACGCACACACATGCACGCACGCACACCCATATATATATATATATATATATATATTTATCAGACATACACCCTCATCCACCTCCATATATCGGGTCTGTAAACATGATAGTATACTCAACGAGAGAGTGGAAAGAGGATATATGTGTGGGTGGCGTATTAGAGTGAGTGAGTGAGTGAGTTAGTGAGTGAGTGAGTGAGTGAGTGCAGTATAGCAAAGTGAGTGCGGTCTAGCAACGTATCGTCACAAAAGTTTCACGCCGTTTTACCTAGGTTTAGTAGCCTATTAACGACAACGCGAGATGTCGAACACGACACTCAAAAACTAATCAGTTCACACAAACACACACATTAACCAGCAAACAGGGTACACCTAAGTCTTCTCCCGGCACCCCCCCCCACACACACACACACACACGTAAAGATAACCGGGCAATCACAGTACCTACGTGACATAAACACGTTCTAGTATTGTTACCTGCCGTTGAAGTAGGTAAGGCGATGTCGCCTGATAAGGAGCCAAAAGGTGCTCTAAGCTCGCCTTTTCTGGATCTTAGACGACAACAGAGTGTCACCGCAATCGATGGGCGCTCACCAAATGTGTCACCAATTCAATCCTTAATTATTTAGATCCCTGAGATGTGATTCTGAAACAATACCTGACGAACGATTTCGCTGATGAACCGACAAGATGCCGTTTAGGCATACTTCAAAAGTAACAATGACCTCTAGTCGGATAGCACGGACCATAACACGTAATGCCCCCACTTAAGTAGTCTGCCATCTTTAAGGTAGCTAGGCACACCTGCCCAGGTGTCCTTTCCCCTACCTGTAGTCTTAATAAAATTTCTTTATGATATTTTGTCCAGGCGGAGTTTTATTCCAGCATTAGATGGCATGATACTGTAAGCTTATCTGGGAACCTTTAAAGCTGCCTTGTTATATATATATATATATATATATATATAATGAGTATATGCTGTTCACTATTTATTCGGAACTTTGTAAGAGATGACTCAAAGCAGGTAACATAGCACAGCCTTTATGTCCTGAAGTTTGGATCAATCTCCCCGTTCACTGACTGACGGACTGACTTACTAACTTATTCATTCGTTTGCGTAACGCAAGAACCGGCCAAAAAGATCGTTTTGTGTCAATATGTCATAACATACATCCCGCCCCCTCCCAGTTTCTCTCACTCATCCACTTGGATATCGAAAAATTTGACTAAATTGAAACGAAACCAAATGAAATTTTCGCCTCGAATTATCCCCACTCATTCACTTTACTCACTCACTCACTCACTCACTCAGTCATTGAATAACCCCGCGCGTGTCCCACTCGCTCACACATAGTAAACACAAGCACTATAAGTGAAAGATGAAAACACAAACCGAGATAAATATATTTAAAAAAACACATCTTACCTCGTGTCACCTACATCACCGGACATCCACAAAGAATTAGAGGTTTCTATCTGATGAGGAGACACCTTCTCTCGGTATTTCTCTACCTGCTGATGCCTGCAGGCCTCCCTACATACGATCCATCTCCGGTGACAGTGCGTTGCTTTGCTGACGTTTGCACTTTCTGTTCAGCCGCCGAATCTGCAGAGGGTCGCCTGACTGTGTTTGCCCGTCGCGCGCACAAACACGCGCACACAGCAGACGCACACCCGTTGTCCGCCGACGCGTACCGCTGTGTCCGTTTACCTGATCGCAATTAGCGTTTCTATGACAAGCGTCTTCGCCGGCTCGCCGCCCAGCGAATTGATTATACATCGTCATGGCAACGGAATGTCGCACCTCGTCAGGTGTCCGCTAATTGTTGCTGGCGCCGCAAGTCGAGAGTCAATGGAGGCGGGGCTAGTGTCGTAATAGGACCGAGTTAGTTATCGGAAACTTTGATCACGATTAATTGTTTTGCGTTAATTACTGTTTCTTGGCGTAGGCCTCCGCATTGGGGAATGTCCTAGGTCGTGCTATCCAGACCCCGGGTTCGCATCCCTCTGGGAGATGTTACTTCGGGCAGTATTATGTTTTGGGGTCTACCGTTTCAATTATCCAAAGAGCAGCGTTTTGACTTTACTTCCGGAGTTTGGCCGGAGCCGAGATTAAAGAAAACAATTGTTATTTTAATATAAATGTAAATGTTGCAGAGAGAGGGAGGGGGAGAGAGAGAGGGAGGGGGAGGGAGAGAGAGGGGGGGAGGAAGAGGGGGAGAACAAGGGGGAGTGAGTGAGTGAGTGAGTGAGTGAGTGAGTGAGTGAGTGAGTGAGTGAGTGAGTGAGTGAGTGAGTGAGTGAGTGAGTGAGTGAGTGAGTGAGTGAGTGATCCCGACCTTGGTACTATAGTAGGTGGATTTGTTTTCAATTAGCCAAGTTATATTCTCCGTCGAATATATATCATCTTTTGTAAAACAAATATGTCGATTTAATCCCCGTGATGAAGCAGCAAATAACACACAATATGTATCTCCCTCATTTGAGATAACCAACCCACGTAAAATAACAGCAATTTCGCCCATTATTATTATTATTATTATTATTATTATTATTATTAAAATAAATTATAAAATAATGCATTAAAAACGCACGGACACACACAGAGAGATACGTTTTATGACAGTGCCAATCGATCTGACAGAAGCAATAGAGTTTGAAGAAATATACAACAAATTAGGGGAGACTTAATTAAACACCTTTGACATTAATTGACACAGATTCGGTTTAAGAATTCCAGCGCAACGCTGCCTTCGGTGAATGTGAACATAACGAACCTATTATTTAGAACTTAATTCAACCTGTAAAATAGTGAAATTAATTTTCGCAGAATACATTTGATCATTCTATATAACATTTTCATCAACTTTAACTCCCAAATAATGTCCTAATATATCGCTTGGGTTTACTAATATTAATCATAATGTTCGTATTCTCTGATTCCTGATTTAAAATAAATATTGCATTTTATCATCAGAATATATAAAAAAGACATTTCTCTCAGGCTTAAATGACCTAAATTTATATACAAGGAAATAATACAGTTCTTAGAATTGATATTTGCAGGATACCACAAACTGTTTATTCATTAGCCGATATGGCCTCATTATATTCAACAATAGCGCGTTGGATCACAGATCACTGCCACCTGAGTTCGAATCTCGGCGTGGGCATATCTGAAGGATGTTTCATCATTGACATCGCTTTATTGCCTGTGGAGCTCGCTCGGCTCGTTTAGCCTACCGTGTCCAATAAAGTAAAACACCAATCATCATCATCAATCATCATCTCATTTTAGCCAATTTAAAACTATCCCAAAAATAGTATCATCACACAGTTTTGAAGAAAAAACATACTATCATCACCCAGTGTGTTAAATCCATTTTAAGTCGGTAGAAATTCCTGCTGCAAGCATTCGGTTATTAAATGTCTCGATAATGTACTCCGTTGTGTGATCCTTCCCCTCGAGCCATGACGTCCTTAGTAATTTTATTGTACGAATGACAGTAATCTAGCATTTGACAAAACTGGGGTATTATAGAACAGGTCTATAATTAGCGATTTATGTGTTATCTACATCTATGAATAATGGTCCAATTTTGGAACTTTTCGTATCATTTAAAGATTAGCTGCTTTTGTCTGGGGATGTTCTGGAAATGTATCTGAGAAAATGAAATATTTGTAATCGTCCTTAAATCGGTTTATCCCCCAATTACTTCTAATAATAATATAATTCTCATATTTGAATGTGCTTATTTCTAAATGATAAGGAAGAAGCCACCGTTTTTAGACATTCTTGTTGAACTCTAACACAATCAAAGAAGTCATACAGTCCAGGCTACCTTCTGGTGCTCTTTATTTGTCTCTTCCGGATCATAATTAATTGATCTGATACCAATATGTTCATTCACTGGACTATTCACAGTTGTATTGTATAAATAAAAACGAATGACAACGTGTAGTTATTATTATTATTGTTGTAATTTTTGTTGTTGTTGTTGCTGCTGCTGCTGCTTGTGTAGTCGTTGCTGTATATTTTTATACTTTATATAAAACGGCAGTTCCAGATCACTGGACATATATCTAACTCAAATTAATGTCCTTAACCTTTGGAACGTAGATTCAGAATCAAATCTCCAAGCTCCCACAACTTATTATCAACAGTTCTATCGTCTATCATCTTTCGCTCTATGGTAACTTAGGATATATAACATAAAATAATAATAATAATAATAATTATTATAATAGTAATAATGAAGATTTGGTATTAAGAAACATTTCGTACTATAAAATAATTATCAGCAATACATTTTCTGGTAGAATGTAATAATTTGAATTGACCGATGTCTTCTGTTAATGGACGAAAGTATTGTAAATGATAATCAAAAATGCGTGTTATATTTGTATATATGTTTGATACCGTTCGTTTATTGGTAGGATTGAGGGTAAACGAACAAATCTTATGTTGGTTGTGTTTGTATTACGCTATTTTTACTGTGATGACATTAGCTCTGTCTATTTATCTACATCACCTGTCTCTCTCCTGTGATTTGATTAGCCTGGAAGAATAGCCTACAAACACAGGTATGAATGGAATTTGAATCGACAATTCCAGGTTTGGAGAGCAGTTCTTTAACAATTGGACACACACACACACACACTCTCTCTCTCTCTCTCTCTCTCTAGGTCCCTCCATATGTATGCTTGCGTACCTGCATGTTTGAGTTTGTACCGCAACCATACTAACCTGATGGTTCGATGATGAGATGATGATGATTGATGTTTTACAGCCACTTTTGTGCACGTGGTAGGTAATGAAGCGAAGTCAACGATGTAACACCCTTCGGATATGCCTACACCGAGATTCGAACTCAGGTGGTAGTGATCTCTGGTTCAAAACGCTACCAACTAGACCACGGAGGCTCCCACCTGAATGTTTCGAAATTCATACCATAGACTGATCTTTGAAAACACTGTGTAGCCATTGGATAATTCTTCTATTTAAATATATTGAGTTCATTTCCAGTACACCTATATTTCTAAAATATGTATATATGTAGGCACATATTTATGTGCGTGTGCGTGTTGGCGCACGCGCGCACGCGTGTGTATGTATCATACCGATATCCCATGGGAGCCACGACGAAGCCATATTTTGGGAGATGTCACCACCTTCGAGGGTAATAACTCACTCACTCGTTCACTCATTCTCTCACTCATCACATCCCTCACAGTTACAAAAGATTTACACCTCGATGGCCCGAGTCCTAGTCACGTGATATAGACTTCCATGTCACGTGATACGTTTTCCGATTCGGCGTAGAGAATGGAGTAGCCCATTAGTTGAAGACTCTCAGATCGTGTTAGGTGTTTGATTGATGTTTATTTGGCAGGACCCATCGGCGCTCCATTCATCTGTGACACGCCCCATACATACCCCTAAAATTAGGGTTCTATGTCGCGTTGTTTTATTTATTGTCCCGAGGGCGGGGTGGTATTTCCAGTTCATTACACACAGAAAAGGGCCACGATGCGTGCGTGCGTGCGTGCGTGCGTGCGTGCGTGCGTGCGTGCGTGCGTGCGTGCGTGCGTGCGTGCTGCTGCGTGCGTGCGTGCGTGCGTGCGTGCGTATGTCTTCCTTAAGTGAACCGACACACAATTTTGATAAATAATGGACCTTTAGCTCTTCCATCATTAAAAACTCAACATAAACACTTTTCTCTAATTCCGGATGTAGCCAACTTATGGTCAACAAAATTAGGACAAAGAGATGTCCCACAATAGGGACATATAGGACAAATAGTTGATATAGTGTCGGTGTATAGTAAACAAAACATTGTTCAAATACCATGATCTCATCATATATATATATATATATATATATATATATATATATATATACAATAATAATGTTAGGACAATAATACTGTTAGTTTGTAGAGATAACAAGGATGTGGGAAGGTCGCCATTGATCGATCAACCATCATACTACCATCATAAATAATAATAAGAATATTATTATTATTATTATTATTATTATTATTAACTGTGGTTCGCACAGTTTCGCGGCATTAGCACTGAATTAAAAATGGACACAAGTGGTATTGACTATATCCAGACACCGTATCGTATAGCCCGGCGGTCATGTAACATCGCGAGCTGTTACGAAACAAATCTCCGAAATTAAAGTATCCTACAAATTTGCATAAATCTGCGAAAGGTCAAATTTCACGGAAGAATGCTCCCATTAGTTTGTTACTTACTTACGAAATCGTATCCACGGACCATGCGCTATTCTTTGATTAGGGGAAAAATTACTTGTGAGAAAGATGATGCCGGAATATCATAACGTGAGCGCTAGACTACCGTATATAAAAGACCACGGATAAGAAAGAAAATCAAAACATTATATGGAGTACTGACTGTACAGCAACGGTCAGTTCTCGTGTTAGCCTTCTTTATTACTAGATATTCTAAGAAATATCCATTCTGTAATTTCAGTGGGACTTATTCGCTTCCGTAGCGCCACACTTGGTGTGAGCCTATACAATCAGACGCCATCACCAGCACCCATTGCTGTTTACTGTTTACAGCCACCACATGTGGTCACCAAATTCGCGGTAAACCATCACACTTGGATCACGTAGTGGTTTATTGCTAAACCAGTCCGGGGATTCAATGGATTCGAACCGGATACCTCCCACTTTCTGTCGCACTACTTTATCCCGGAATTATCAGGTCTTCCAGATGATATTCTAACACAAGGGGTTGTAAATAGAGGGTGTAAATAAATATAAAAAATATCTATATTAATGTTATGAGTTATATACGCGTAGGTGCGTGCGCGTGCATATGTGTGCGTGTGCGTATGCGTACGTGTATGTATGTATGTATATATGTATGTATGTGTATATATATATATATATATATCTGTGTGTGTGTGTTTGTGTTTTGTAGGTGCGTGGGTGCGTGCGTGCGTGCGTGCGTGCGTATTTGTGTGTTTGTGTTTGTGTTTTAGCTGTGCATAATAAGGCACTGGCACAGAGAATATCGAAGCGTGAATTCAAACTCTTCAGAGGACTGAATCCAGAGTGTCTCACCAGTCCCTGAATGCCATAGTATTAAAATATTGGTCGGAGACAGCCAACACACAGGCAGTAACCCAAGCCTTTCCTTCTATAGTGCGTTGTCCTCACAGAAGACTCCCCAAGTTTCTCCTACCTACATCATACGGTAACGTGATCTATTATCATTCTAGATCGTATATAGATGGGTGTCTTGTGGTACAATTACGTCGTTTGTGTACTCGACGTATAGTATACAAATATGTGAACAAACATCGAACACCACCCACATATCAGATCCAAGACTGTGACCCAATTAGCAAAAGGATGGATTTAAAGACCAGCATTTACTTTTAACTCCGGAGACCAAAAGTCCAATTATATGGATAAGGACAGCCTAGTGGGTAAGAGCGTGGGACTTTCTTACTCGTGGTCATGTTGCTGCGCGTAAGGTCGGAGTTTTGCATCTAACCAGTCAGGTTGCGAGGTTTACTCCACCGAATTTTAAATTTATTTAGAATTAGTCTTGGTGTTGAAGCTGTAAATTACAGACTATATGAGTCTTCCCCATTTGAGGTAGCTAAGCCACGTAAAATAACTGCCATTTCGGCTATTATTATAATTAATCAAAACATTTAAAGAAGGTAACCACAGAAGGCAGTCAGGTGTTCTTCCTGAATAATATTATCACTCACATCCCCACAAATTAATCTACAGCATAAATGTTTATTTTCGCTACGTGTGTGTGTGTGTGTGTGTGTGTGTGTGTGTGTGTGTGTGTGTGTGTGTGTGTGTGTGTGTGTGTGTGTGTGTGTGTGTGTGTGTTTTAGGGTACATAGTAATAGGCAACAGGCACAGCATCAACATATCTAAACCTCCTTCGAAACCTACCTCCATAAATCTAAATACAACTATACATACATTAATCTAAATATTAAATGTTCAATACCTCCACATATTGATAAATGTGTGCGTATACCTAAGCATGTGTCTGGTCTACTCATCAGCCTGTGGGAACCAGCTAATTCGCTTTTCGTACGCGACAAATATGTCACGCCCACAGGAAAGCGGCTACATGCAGGCTACGTACAAAAGCGGAAGCACGTAAAAACATACCATTTGATACCACAGCTCGCAACAAACACGTGCGTGTGGTTCAATGGTGACTTGCTACATACATATCATAAACTATTTTGACACCACAGTTTACATTCAACAGTAATTTTCTGTGGTCCAAAAGAAACCTGTATATAAAGCATTTCGACACCTCAGATGCTGACCTCAGCTTTATTCTGGGTTCGAATAGCTGAATAAATCCTACCTATATGAACCATGTATCAATACACGTCCGACTGGTCTGGCGTCGAAGTTCTTCTCTAACCTAAGTGAAAATTCAAGCCCTATATATAGCCTCAGCGTGTTAACAAACATTACAGTTTGTCCATAACAAAGAGAATGTACACTAACACAGTTTCAAGCCCTATATATAGCCTCAGCGTGTTAACAAACATTACAGTTTGTCCACAACAAAGAGAATGCACACTAACACAGTATGGACTCACTAAAGCGATTAAACTAAAATAAAAACAAAGTAGCAATACCGCACAATGGATTATTACTGGACTAGAACGAAATATCGTCTCAAACCTGAGTAAATACTACGATTTACTCGAACCTAACAGCTAACCCTCATACGTTTCCGTTCATCACTAAGGGAACGTTCATTCACGCTTAATTTAGCGTCCCTAAGTATATGCAGTTAGGTGTGGTGGGATCTAAATTAAAGCGCCTATCCACTTGATCTATTTGACCCATGGTCGAGAACAGCGGATTTCAGGCAGATCTCCGATACTGCGAATGACACGTCGGGATTATAATAGCTATACATTTAACAAATTTCCTATATCAGTGTAATCTAATTACTCATAATATGGGAAAAACTCTGTCCGCAGCTTAATACCCATGGAGATGCCTGCCGGAGTAACAAACGACTCCAGGAGTATAAATCCATCAAGCAGCATTGTATGAATTAATAGGTCGTTTCGCCAGACCACATAAGAGGACAACAATATAGATTCTACATTATACATAAAGCTAATAAACTCAACATGTTTTAATAACGACATAGCTTTCTTACATTGGTGTAATAAGGAATCTGGATGGAAATAGATAATATGTCTGGCACGGCAATGTGCGTTTTAGGGTACATAGTAATAGGCAACAGGCACAGAGCATCAACATATCTAAACCTCCTTCGAAACCTACCTCCATATGTGCGTGTGCGTATGCGTACGTGTATGTATGTATGTATGTATGTATATATGTATGTATGTGTGTATATATATATATATATATATATATATATATATGTGTGTGTGTGTGTGTGTGTTTGTGTTTTGTAGGTGCGTGTGTGCGTGCGTGCGTGCGTGCGTGTTTGTGTTTTAGCTGTGCATAATAAGGCACTGGCACAGAGAATATCGAAGCGTGAATTCAAACTCTTCAGAGGACTGAATCCAGAGTGTCTCACCAGTCCCTGAATGCCATAGTGCGTGCGTGCGTGATAAATAATGGACCTTTAGCTCTTCCATCATTAAAAACTCAACATAAACACTTCTCTCTAATTCCGGATGTAGCCAACTTATGGTCAACAAAATTAGGACAAAGAGATGTCCCACAATAAGGACATATAGGACAAATAGTTGATATAGTGTCGGTGTATAGTAAACAAAACATTGTTCAAATACCATGATCTCATATATATATATATATATATATATATATATATATATATATATATATATATAATAATAATGTTAGGACAATAATACTGTTAGTTTGTAGAGATAACAAGGATGTGGGAAGGTCGCCATTGATCGATCAACCATCATACTACCATCATAAATAATAAGAAGAATATTATTATTATTATTATTATTATTAACTGTGGTTCGCACAGTTTCGCGGCATTAGCACTGAATTAAAAATGGACACAAGTGGTATTGACTATATCCAGACACCGTATCGTATAGCCCGGCGGTCATGTAACATCGCGAGCTGTTACGAAACAAATCTCCGAAATTAAAGTATCCTACAAATTTGCATAAATCTGCGAAAGGTCAAATTTCACGGAAGATCTGATTAAGTAGAATGCTCCCATTAGTTTGTTACTTACTTACGAAATCGTATCCACGGACCGTGCGCTATTCTTTGATTAGGGGAAAAATTACTGTGAGAAAGATCATGCCGGAATATCATAACGTGAGCGCTAGACTACCGTATATAAAAGACCACGGATAAGAAAAAAAGTCAAAACATTATATGGAGTACTGACTGTACAGTAACGGTCAGTTCTCGTGTTAGCCTTCTTTATTACTAGATATTCTAAGAAATATCCATTTTGTAATTTCCGTAGCGCCACACTTGGTGTGAGCCTATACAATCAGACGCCATCACCAGCACCCATTGTTGTTTACTGTTTACAGCCACCACGTGTGGTCACCAAATCCGCAGTAAACCATCACACTTGGATCACGTAGTGGTTTATTGCTAAGCCAGTCCGGGGATTCAATGGATTCGAACCGGATACCTCCCACTTTCTGTCGCACTACTTTATCCCGGAATTATCAGGTCTTCCAGATGATATTCTAACACAAGGGGTTGTAAATAGAGGGTGTAAATAAATATAAAAAATATCTATATTAATGTTATGAGTTATATACGCGTAGGTGCGTGCGCGTGCATATGTGCGTGTGCGTATGCGTACGCGTATGTATGTATGTATATATGTATGTATGTGTGTATATATACATATATATATATATATATATATATATATCTGTGTGTGTGTTTGTGTTTTGTAGGTGCGTGCGTGCGTGCGTGCGTGTTTGTGTTTTAGCTGTGCATAATAAGGCACTGGCACAGAGAATATCGAAGCGTGAATTCAAACTCTTCAGAGGACTGAATCCAGAGTGTCTCACCAGTCCCTGAATGCCATAGTATTAAAATATTGGTCGGAGACAGCCAACACACAGGCAGTAACCCAAGCCTTTCCTTCTATAGTGCGTTGTCCTCACAGAAGACTCCCCAAGTTTCTCCTACCTACATCATACGGTAACGTGATCTATTATCATTCTAGATCGTATATAGATGGGTGTCTTGTGGTACAATTACGTCGTTTGTGTACTCGACGTATAGTATACAAATATGTGAACAAACATCGAACACCACCCACATATCAGATCCCAGACTGTGACCCAATTAGCAAAAGGATGGATTTAAAGACCAGCATTTACTTTTAACTCCGGAGACCAAAAGTCCAATTATATGGATAAGGACAGCCTAATGGGTAAGAGCGTGGGACTTTCTTACTCGTGGTCATGTTGCTGCGCGCAAGGTCGGAGTTTTGCATCTAACCAGTCAGGTTGCGAGGTTTTCTCCACCGAATATGCCATACATTGTAAATTTTAAATTTATTTAGAATTAGTCTTGGTGGAGAAGCAGTAAATTACAGACTATATGAGTCTTCCCCATTTGAGGTAGCTAAGCCACGTAAAATAACTGCCATTTCGGCTATTATTATAATTAATCAAAACATTTAAAGAAGGTAACCACAGAAGGCAGTCAGGTGTTCTTCCTGAATAATATTATCACTCACATCCCCACAAATTAATCTACAGCATAAATGTTTATTTTCGCTACGTGTGTGTGTGTGTGTGTGTGTGTGTGTGTGTGTGTGTGTGTGTGTGTGTGTGTGTGTGTGTGTGTGTGTGTGTGTGTGTGTGTGAAACAAACTGTAGCAGTGCAAATAGAAAATTATGTTTATGAAATTATGAATTTCGCCCAATAAAATATGGAGTAATGCTAGTATGTGTTCTACAGATTGATTTTTTTCTCATTAATCAGATACTTCCATAATTACTAACATATCAGCCAAACTACAGTAAAAAAATGGTAACAAAATTCTAATTCAATGACAAACATTTATTGTCAACAGAGAAAGGCTTACGTCTAAACGATGCCAACGGATCCATATTACGTACAGCCCTCTGGCTATGACGTAGAAGAACCAGGATAGCTCTGCTACAAAGGACAAAGAAACGAGTAATGTGTACAGCCATAATTTCCGACTTCCGAGATAGAGATAACAATTAGAAGAAGAGCACTGTTTTTCGTTTATAGCGCCCTACCAAGTCGGAGTCCTAAAGCTCAATGATAAACCACGGAGAACTTCATAAGGACACACAAAGTGCTTTGTTCGGAAGGCATCTCTTCGTGGCTAGCTATAAGTAATGTCCGTAGTACGGGTGTTGCGTTTTTGTCTTCGAGTTCGTGTTATGTATCACGGGGCTCAGCGACAAACAGCTGGCAGATTTACTATTTGTGTTTATTATTTGAGGAAATTTACAGCTGGAATGATACAGCGGCGAATTATCCGGAATATCAGCTCTACATTATGTAAAGGTGCACTGTTGATCAATATATCTTACCCTTCTGGGTTCTAGGTTTGTAGCTAATTAACTAACTCACTCATTGATTGACTCAATGATTGACTCACTGATTATTTCGCTCACTCACTCACTCATGTTGGCCGCCAATTCAGTATATCCTCTTTACATCATCTCGCTGTTTATACTGGCATTTTTACAGACGCGATATATGTCAATGAGTGCACAAGTAGAGTGTGGATTAGAAAACGGAATATTAATTATTTAGACCGGAAATTGGTTGGAACGGATCGGCCCCAAAACTGAGAACTTAAAACTCACCACGTGATCTCATGAATGACCCAATTAGGAGAATATATTAATCATTTATTATCTCTGTACAATCTATTTGTTCTAAATGTCAGAAGACAAGTAATTTGTACGACCGCGGGCTATACCTGGAATATAATGTCAGGTGCGATTGACATATGTCTTATTCATTATTTTGGTTTGCTCATCTGGATCTAGCTTTAATGATAGAATGGAATAGAATTTCGTTCTATCCCGTAAAATAAACCACGAACTTCTAGTGTCCGGGTTCAAATCCCGGCCTTGGGATGTCTGAAGCGTGTTTGATCTTTTGCATGACTCCATTGCTTTTAGCCCAATTAGCCAAATAAATGCACAAAATTGACTATAAACAATTTTAAAAATTTATTTCAAGTAACTAATTAACACTACAACTTGTTCTGACTTATAGGGATCACGGTCGAATATCCAAGTTCCGTCTATTTGTACAAAGACGATATTATTTCTGCGAAGATCCGGGCTGGACTTCCTATAATTTAGATCTTTCTTTGCTACAGATCTTGTAACGAAATTAGAAAACAGACGTTATATGGACGTACCTAAACGAACACTATTGATCATGTATGGCATTAGTAACACAAAGGATACTCAAACTGAATCAATACAAACTGTGACGGAGTCAAGATTCGGGTAAAAACGGTAAACAGTAATTACGTATGTATCAGCGTATTAAATATTGGCATATTGGTGTAAACATATATCATATAAATTTAAGAAATTTAAATGAAAAATTCTGTGTTTTGTCTTTTGTCTAGAAGATACGAAGACTCTCCCCATGGTCATGCTATTTATTTACATACATGCTCAGACATGAGAATCATAACTGTTATCATGATAATATCACTTTTGTTACCCTCACTCATTCATTCATCTATTTACTCACTCACTCCCGCTAACAGTCTCAGTGTTGCCTGTATTTGTGGGCTGTTTCATCCATCAATCAACGACTTCGCCCTAAGCATTTAATTTCCTCAGAGAACAACCCCTCGGCCATAAGTCTCAAGAAAGATTACGTGATTTAACGTAATGAGATATTTCTGAAATTATAATATCTATTGTATTAAATACATTTTTAAGTTAATGAAAATTCGTCTTGTTACCATTATTACTCCATTAGTCTAATTTGTGCTAAAGAAAGTAGTATGACATTCCCTGAAGTCATAATGTCTTTTGTAATGTTATTGTACTTATTAGTCTGGGGTAATGATAGTTTTAGCAATAATGTTATCATTTCAAAATTTTCATTTTTCCAAAGACTTATTGCGCGCGCACAAACATACACAGACACAGACACTGCTAATATCTTTATCAGTATATATTTCAAAGTTTTGGATGATGCTTAGTCTAATAACATTTTTAAACGAAAATATTACACCGAAATAATTTAAAATTTCATATTTAATATTTGTTTTATTTCACCTATGAATACATTCTAAACATTACTTGTTTTCCTGTGTTGCTTTATTTAATATTTTCCAGGTGTTATCGTGCAACGTTTATATTCCTGGAAGTTCATTTCAGGAATCCCATTTCATAAAAATCCGCAGTCGATATCTGGCCACGTAGGGTCTATAAGAAATAGGGCGAGTCGAGTACAAAGATCAAAGGACTATCTAGTCTGTACAGCCGTCATCGCCGACGTCTATGAGATATGTAACAGCAACAACAACAACAACAACAACATTGATTTCTTCTCAGGTCGTAATGACCTCTTCGGTTTATAGGATACTACCTAGTAACAGACATATAACTCGGTGATAGACTAACACTGTGTACTGCGAAGGTGGTCTTTACGGATAGCCTTCAATAATGTCCACATTCGCGTTTGTTCTGTGTTCTCTCCTTCGGCTACACGAGACGCCGACCAGCGGCAAAAGTCGCTTACGTTCCATTGCATTCAAATTTGACAATTGCTAATGTAAAAATATTGATCACCTTCGTTTAGTAAGTACTATCAAGTTGGATGTTACAACTGGACTAGTCACTATCTGATTCTGGAGGGGGGGTCAGATATAAAATATGACCCGTCTGTGTATGGTACTCACTCACTCACTCACTCACTCACTATAACAAATATCAATGTTGCATGTATGTGTGGAGCATGGCATCCGTGAATCAAACGCTTCTTTGTTCCACGGCTAATAGCCCTTTAGCCACAAATAATTCGAGGTCAACTCAGTGTCGAGGCAAAACTTTGCAAATTCGAACTTATGCAATCTGTAAACCTTATTAATAATAGAATGGCTGATTATCGATACGTTTATGCGTATTATATATTAAAAGTTTATGTCTTTAGCGAAATATAAGGGAATGAAATCGGATCCTTTGCCCATTAGATTATTACGATGATGTATTGTTGCGGAATCTCATTCAAACACCTGTAATCATTACCTGTTGTTGTACGTATACAACAAACCGGTAACAAAGCTTCATAGAAAAGAAGACAAACATAGTCGGAAAAGAAGACAAAGATATGTAAGGTGTGTTTTTTTTCCATTGTCGACAATTAATGACGAATACTTCGAAACGGCGAAATCCTTTATAAATATTGATAATTAGTTTTGTACTTTCTCAGGAGATTATATGTTATGTTAACTAATAATCTTAATCATTAGCCATTATCCCTGCTATTTAGCCGTTATTTGTAGACGTCTGATCCAGATTAATTGATACGATCCAGTAGAAAGACATATATGGCTAAATTGTTCTAGCAGTTTCCATACATTAGCCAAATAGATTTCGTAATTATTTCTATATATTTATCTATGTAGTAAAATAAGGAATCATTCATTATTTCACTCTATCGCACTTTAAACACAATTTACGATATTATTTGGTTAATCTTTTCTCATTTCAGTACTTACACTGGTAAACAGATCAAGGCTTCATAACATAGCCTAGTGCCTGCGTGGCCTAGTGGGTAAGAGTGGGGGACTTTCTTACTCATGGTCATGCTGTGCGGGAGGTCGGGGATTCGAATCCCGATGGCAGCATTATAGTAGGGGGAGTTTTTCATCCAACCATGCAACTGGGAAGGTTTACTCCACCGAATATGTCATATATTGTAAATTCTACATTTATTTAGAATTAGTCCCTATGGTGAAGCAGTAAATTACAGACCATATGCGTCTCCCTCATACTATTTCGGCCATTATTATTATTATTATTATTATTATAGGCAATAGATATCCCCTTTGTTCCGCTATAATTAAACCGTACCTGGATAGTGACGAAAATGTGTCCTCGTACGAACCGTGAAAGTCGATTTTAAAAAGACGACTTCAAAAAGTCTTTTGGTGGCGAAGAGGCATAATCAGTCATTGCTGAATCATTCCTCTTTAAACAAATAAATAATTTTAAAGCCATTAATCAAATAAAATAACTCTAAGAACCATGTACGTCCCGAACAGTGAAATGTTTCGGTTTTATGGCCATTTTGTGTGCGAACGGTAGTCTAAATGTACGGAACGACCTCCAAAGATAAAAGCCATTAATACCTATTGTGATACCCGATGTTATTTGTTTCTACCTGGATATACTCGTCCTTATCTCCTAGATGTCATCATTGCGAAGGCTTAACGAAACTAATCAAGTCTGCTGTAAATCTTTTTCCACCAATAGCCATCAATAATAAATGATATCAGGCTTTAAGTTAAACCTACTCGTTCTATTAGAGAGGGGTTGTCACGACGATCTAATTCACTTTTCTCTCCAGAACCAAAGGAGTGTAAACGAGATGGCCCAAATAAATAGATTTTTATTGTTTTCAAATCATGTTATCATTGACACTGCTTCAATTTGAATAGCATACGTTCGAAGCATTATATCACTTTTCATATGTAATCACATTGTTTATTTTCATAATGGATGTCATTCTGCTTTGGTCTCATTTTGTTCAGTATTTTCACAAGGTCTTAACCGCGCCGTGTCATTGTCTTGAACAGAGTGTCCTTTTAAAGTACATACTTTCTTTGATTCAGCTCAATTATTGTCCTTGAATGCTCACAGGAGAGAAAAAATCAACCTTAACGGCGGCTTTGT
Source organism: Paralvinella palmiformis (assembly GCA_025642065.1). Taxonomy (NCBI): domain Eukaryota; kingdom Metazoa; phylum Annelida; class Polychaeta; order Terebellida; family Alvinellidae; genus Paralvinella; species Paralvinella palmiformis. The sequence goes on from JAODUP010000549.1 coordinate 104,438, forward strand.
TTTACACAGGCCATCATAACGGATGGATCTTTGGGAACCTTTTGATCTCCTTCCGAAAGATGATTTTTGCTTCGCTTTTTCTACGATAGCCACACTTTTGTTTGGCTCGCTGCCTCCAATTAATAATCCTTAAAAACATGTCTTCTAAGCGTTTAACACAAAGTAAAATTTGTCCTTATTCAAGTATTGCTATATCCATTGCGTGCATACACCGCGTACATTAAGGCCGGCTTAGGCATGCCATGATAGAGGTTCCCCCCCCCTCCTCTCGATTTCTTTCAGCACTTTGAAGTGTTCATGCGACGAACATTTTTACTTCCCATCTTATACGTTGTCGTTTGCTGGCTGTCACGTTCGATGCCTTCCATTAATAAGCAAAGATTTGTTTTTCGTTCAATGGTCATAATGGAGAAAATGGCATCAACAAAACATGGAGTGGGATACCAGAACAATTATCAATCTGATACTCTGTGTCTTTTGTGACAAAATGTGCACCAAGGAAGAAGATCTCCAGCTCGTGTCTTTACGGTCTGAGATTATTTCCTCTTGTGCTATTGCTTCCATAGATTATCGATATACAAGTGGGTCTTCTTCATACAGTTATGTAATATCGATTCGTTTGTATCCTATTATGCTGGTCTACGGCTAAAACAAAGACGAATACCGCCTCATGGAAGTGTATAGAAGAAAATAATAATAATAATAATAATAATAATAATAGTGATAATAACAAAAAGAAGTGCGTCTGTTGTCATTCCTGTTTAACTTCCTGTTTATACTGCCCGTGTTACACTGACTGCTGCTAATTGCACTGACGCTGAATATGACACAGCTGATACACACACGGACACATGTTAGAACTGAAACTAGACGAAATAATTGGGCTGAGTACAATAAACACTTCTGTTATTGTTGGATTCATCTCAGATACTGGAATTATTTATACATCCATTTGTGTGGCTGCGTGGCTGTGCATGTGCGTGCGTATATATATATATATATATATATATATATATATTAAACCCTTTTCAGATAAAAGGGCAGCACTGATAGCTATTAACCTTCATTGTATTAGTAGCCTCTTTCTTCACGGAATCATTCCTCAGTTATACATCCCAGTAGAAAGGGATCATACGATATCCTAGAGATATGACTTTTCACTCAGAAGTAAAAGAAGACACAGAAACCTAACAGAAGTCATTTTAAGCATTGTTCGACATGATTATATTGTTTCGTGTATATATATATTTTTTAACTTGTATGACGCTAATTATAACTCTGTAATGTACAGACTTATCCCAATAACATCTCGATAATTTGCTTCGTTGTCATTGTTGTCTACTTCACGACATTAATTGTATCCCATCGACCCACGATATCGTTAAAAGTTTAATACGAAAACGTCGAGATCGGTGTAATCCTTGCGTGTCTTTGATGTCGATGGAATACAAAATTAAACCTGTAAAAGCCCGCCCTCTAAATGTTTTGCACAAAACACAAATATTCTTCCTTTAAGCACCATTATGGCCCTTGAAAGCTTATATGTCGACTCAAGTACATTAGGGTAAAGAGCCTCTTACACGCCAGAAATAGTTTTTACTATGTCCTTGCCTGTTCCGTTCAATGCCGTCCATTAATAAACATCTTTGATATGTTAATATGCTGGCGATGAATATAGAACTGCATTCCATTTTAGAGAAAACAACATCCGGAAGAAACATCCTTACCATTATAGAGAAAACAACATCCAGAAGAAACACCGCTTACCATTATGGAGAAAATAGCATCCAGAAGAAACATCTTTACGATTATAGAGAAATCAACATCCACAAGAAACATCCTTAGCATTATAGGGAAAACAGCATCCGGAAGAATCATTCTTACCATTATAGTAAAAACAGCATCCAGAAGAAACATTCTTATCATTATAGAGAAAATAGCATCCAGAAGAAACATCCTTACGATTATAGAGAAAACAATATCCGGAAGAAATATCCTGATCATTATAGAGAAAAGAGCACCCAGAAGAAACATCCTTACCATTATTGAAAAAAAAACATCCAGAAGAAACATCCTTATCATTATCAGTCCGTCAATTTGTATTTAATTGTGTATCAAAGAAACCTTCTCCAGTTTGTATTCCTTCAGTCTACGTTTTCTTTATATTGTTCCAATCATGTCACTGAAGATCAATATAGGTCTTCAGGATACGTCCATATACTGTAGATTTGTTTATTTTCTATGGCCCAGGTCCATAGCCAAGACAAAGCCCGATACAGTTCACCATATATATGGAGTAATGGCAGATATGCTCTCTTCTTTGTTTACTCCCCGATTAGTCTGTCCAGGCTGTACATGTAGTACACAGGCACCATATTTGTAAACACTTGACATCGGTTGATTGTGTCATGAAAATGTGCTTATTAAACTGAATGAATAAGTAAAGGTTGTTTAGGCCCGAAGTTGGTTATAATTGGGACATGTAACCAGAATGAGGCGGCCGCTACTCCTTAAGGTAATGGGATAATCAGCTCACTGGCAAAACTGTGATTCGCTCGCAGAAAAGGGCCCAAAGATCAGCAGTGCATGGCATTACCAGCTACTTTACTAGTTGTAATAAGCGAAAGCCCTGAAATCACAAGGCAGAAAGCAAGTTTCATATACGTACAGTAATATTAACATTTGTACTGATGAGTGGTAAATGCAGTGCATACAAACAGGGCGGTTCTCCGTTCAAATCTACCATCTAGCTGCTGACATTTCACGTTGTTGGACTGGTTAACTCGCTGACAAAAGATTTTCTGATGATTGACAATAATGGATTATTGTGCTCATTATTGTGTCGATTATAGTCTGGATAATAGTATGGATAATTATCTGGATTATGCGGCTGTAGTTGCATCGCAAGTAAAATATATATTCATCCGGTGGGCTGACGATGCTACATTATTATAAAGATCCATACCAGGAGCAAAATTGTCAACGCGTACAAAATTTAAACCAGGTGTCGGCAACCTACGGCCCGTGGGCCGAACACGGCCCGCGGCGACATTCTGTCCGGCCCGCGACAACATTCTAGAGTTTAGTGTATTTGTGGACTTTAGAGTATTTGTGAAGTATCGACAATCCCACCTCTCTTTAACTGACTTACGTATTGATTTCGGCCGTCACTGACCGCGTAATTATCAAAACAACCAGATGACTAATAACCCCTGTTAAAGTGTTCTTTGTTGTGGAGAAGGCAATAAGCTAATTAGAGGTCCCTTTCATAGTGATCGGCAATCTTCAGCAAATTGGTCGACCAATCAGGTGATGGCTAGCTTTATCATCCCTCTTTCGTAATAACTGTTTATAGTGTGTGTTTTTTTCTACCAAAGTTCTCGTTGGAAGCCGCACTGATATAATATTGGATAAAAACAAAATACTATTTTCTGTTTTCTGTCAGCATGGTTTTAAACAATATTTAACACAAAAATAGATAAATTCATAGCGCACAGTTTAACAGCACTGAAAAAAAGTATTTTAATTTGTATTATTTCCACCTCGCTTTGCAATCAACATTTTCGCTACTGTCTCAAAGCTAGAGAATGGGCGATAGAACTACAAGTACAGAAATTAAAATTGCAGGAAAAAACCTTTGATATAAAAAGAACATAACTACCAACAAATGCAGAGTTTGTACTAGTTTATCAATAACAAGTACATCGAAATCAGCCGGGTGTCGCCAAATTGCGCCCCCTTTGTGTCTTTTGCAAAACGGCACCGTTGCCATGAATATCAATTTTAACACATTGGTCATACTGATTCAACAAACAATTAACATCCAGTTTATAAAGTACATTTGTATACGTTATGATTAATAAAAATGATTTATTAGTTTGTTTATTTTATATAGAAATGTAAGTATAGGCCTACATATAATTGTAAAATAAGTAAACAGGTCCAAATACCAGAGTATAGCACAAAAATGAAAATACTTATTTCCAATGTGGTCTACAAGTTTGATTAATTTCGGTTGTTCTATGTTTAATTAGCGGTTAACTGAAGAAATCAAGCTGACTATTCGCATGGTTGAAATGAACTGCCAATATTAAGTACTATATGTTACATAAGATTGCTAATTAACACTTTAATTATGCACACATGATATTGAAGAAAAAAAACTAAGTTGTGAAACTGTATAAATAAAGAAGCCATTTCACAGCCCGGTCACAGCCCAGCGTATTTTTCACAAATTCCCAAGTTAGATTAAAGTCTACACCTCAACAATATAGACCAATATAGACCTATCCAGCTGAGAACAAAGAATATACATGGACTATTAACAATGTTTGTGTTTGCGTTAACATGTTAGAAATAGATAAATTAGCAGTAAAATTGAATCTGTTGAATTCGCAAGTGATCTGTCTTCCTCGTCGGATATGCACGGCGGCAATTAATAACAAATCTTTTACTTCGGTCAATAGCAAAAATTTAAAAACTTAATGTTTCAACCACTATTTGAGGTATTTAATAATTAATTTCATAGCATTTAAATTATAATCAGCGATTTATATAGATCTATAAGTACCACTTGCTAAATATGGATGAAGGTGATTATGTAAATACTCAGCTACTTACTGTAATTGGGGAAACATGATATGATTATAGTAATGTAATTTTTTAGTAAAGTCCAATTATAGTATTAAAAATAACGAAATAATAGTTTTACCCCCATAACATCTCTATTTGGTCTAGGAAGTCGATATGTAACTCTCAGCTTATGTCTATGTTACTTACTCTTTGTGTGATTAATAGGTTGTTATTGCCAAATAAAATTTTGATAAGATTTTGTCTGAATATCTAGATAGATCTTGGGCCTACTGCTTGGGCCATGTCAAGTGGGGGCGTGTCTACTTCAAATTGTTATGCTTATTTTTTAAATATCCTTTATTTTTAAAAGCCATACACATCTCATTTTACACTACCTTTTTTTTCTTTCGGCAAACGAAAGAACTGTCTTTGTGTACACCTTTCCTGTTACAGCAGCCGAAAGCCGCCCAGAATGAACCATTAGCTGCCCTTAAACGCCATGTAAACAACGGCAGCTGTCCCTGACATGTCGATTTCAGCCGCTAGGATCGCTGCGCTCCTTGAATTCATAATGGCGCGCCATGTTAAAACGTCATGTATCAGGTCTTGTTATAAACAGTCTTTGATAATACGAGGCACTAAGACAGAGTTAGATGCACCAAATCTTTTTGGTATCTTCAGCTACATTCGCCTGAATATGGCGCAGTTGTAGTTTCAAATTTTGAAAATGATTTGTATTCATATAATCATAAGTTAATTAAATTTGATATAACAATATGTAATGGTTTGTTAACTTTAGCTATAGTTTTCTGATCAGAATGAAGCTGCAGACAAAAATAATGCTACCCAGCTCCATCCACAAAGTGCACAACTTTGGTACAATTAATGAAAAAATAGTTATATAATTTATTTGAACGTAAGAACTTTTCTAGTAAAAAGTATCAGTTATAAGTGTTAATATTTATTTATTATTTATCCACAGCAATGAGAATGAGAAAAGATTTAAAAAATGTACATGCTTGTTAAATGATAAACCATTTTCCTAAATAGTAATATTTCTTTCTTACATTCAGAGTTTCAGCAATACACCAAAATGCTAAATCTTATTAATTTCTGTTCAAAAAAAGTCGAATACTTATATTTTCACAAAAGATTATTTTCAGTGAACTAATTGTAAATCACTTTTAATTACTGCATGGCATCTTGGAGACCCAAAACATATTTAGATCATTTAAATTTCATAGTGTTCACATTAAACCATATTTTAAAAGGATATTATATATACAGGTACATTTGACATTTTCTGCGGATGTACGAACAATTATATGCGTTCCCGATAAAGTTTATTTAAATAAATTGTATATATATACAAAATGTACACGTGAAGAACTTAATTAAACATAAATCACAAATACATTAAATAAAAGGATAGACTTTTCCGAATGTAAACACAGTGAATAGACTTGTACTGTATAACGTAATAAAGATAAATATTACCACCCAGCCACACTGAAATCTTATATTTATATTTGTTTATTTCACATACTAAGTTTTATTTCATATTTTATTATCAGCTGAGTGTCATATTGAAAAAATTCTTCTTCTGATCCATTATTCAACATAATATTTAGGTATTCGTTTAATTCGTAATATGATGTTATATAACCATGGTATTAAAACCACTGAACTGAATATAATTTTTGGCGGAAAGGCAAGTCAGTGAGACGCAATTTAGCAAGGCCAGTCACAGACTATGTCGGTTACGAAATAATGTGTGTACGTTTATCCATGATTTTGTTATCTATACCAAATAGTAATTCCGCTAGATGTGATCAAGGTTGACGAAATACTGTTTCGTTTTGCGCATTATCTTCATATTAGCTGTAAGTATTGTATTATATGTCAGTGCATCTTTTAATCCGATGTGTATTCCTTATATAAAAATAAGTTCTAAATAAAAAATAGTGATAGAAAGTTCTGGTCTATTTATTTCAGTTTGCGTGACAGTTTCATCAGTCACTGACACTGCTGCAGTCTGCTGGCTAAGAATTTTCTGGATCATCAATTTCGTCTCGCAAGATCAACATAAATATCTAAATCACTTCGTACAGTCTACATTATATACACGAAATCTGTAAGTATTCAGTAATATTTACAAAGGATAATCTTAAAATAATTGTTATTCTATTCTTGTTAAGAGTAAGACACTCGACTTAACTAAATCTGAACTATACTCTATTATCTATAGTATAGATCTAGACACTAGATAGTCTGAGTATAGTCTATAGAAGAATAACAAGAGTCTATTAGATCTACTAAGTATAGAGTAGACTATACTATTACTACTCTATAAACCCCTATTTGTCATTTTGTTTTCTATATTTATATAATATTACCAGTTCTAGTACTATGTTAGTATGTATTTTTTCTCACTGGTATTATTACTCCCATGACGTAGCTGGAGAAGTATTGTTAAAATTATTATTAACTGTTCAATATCCAGACAAATATGATGTGATGTGATTCGAGCATATGCAGAAAGTCAGATCCAAAAAAATAGCAATACATTTTGTCACTAGATCTAGATCCATGGCTCCTGTTTTTAAAAACAGTTTTAACTGCCACTTCTAATTCTATGGTACAGTTACTTGTTAATGATTTAAGTCTATTATTATGTGTTGCTTAAATAGCTGGACTTGAGAGCAATTATCTCTATTGTCTACAGCATCTGCATTTATAAATATATATCTGTATTGTATGTGAAATATTCTTTGCTGTTTCTTCAGTCCATGATCCCAGAAGACAGATCAAACCTGGTCTGAAATTTTGATGTATGTAGTAGATCAATCCCTGTTTTCAGAATCTGTGTAGTAGTTACCTATTTAGACACACGTATTGTTTCCTACAATACATTTATTACAATTGTGTTGTCCAGACAAAAGCATTTATATTAAATTACATTAATCTTCTGGCAAGAAAATTACACTTTCATAGACCTGCTGGTATAGCACCACCCAGAAACCCTCCTGGTCAAGGTTCAAATCCTAGCGTTATGTACCAATGTTTACTCACTCATTGAAAAACAACCTCAAAATCGAAGATCAGTTCCCCTCACCAGCCAGTGAAATAATGATGATAATCAGGCTTTGTTCTCCAGCTAGCAGTGGAAATAATCACTTCTGTTATTTATTATGTAGGCCCTTAATGCTGTTATAAAATGTTGATATTATTATGTCTTATACAGTTATAGCTTACTATATCAATTGTTATACCCTTTCTGGGGTCTATCATAAAATTCTTTGTTGTTATAGGACAGTTGTAGTAAATATTACACTGATATTACACTAAATATTACCCCTGTACTTGCTTTCCTATTTATCACAAAACTTAATTTTTATAATAAAATCGTATTTCAGGCTGTTTTCTACCCATGATCAATATTAACCTAAAGTTAACTTGATTTTGTTTAAATATATTGTGCTGCGCCAATTCATGGGCATCAGTCAGTGAATTAATTGGAGATCATTTTGTGGTAGTTCGTCAAATCTGTTTTAGGATGTTTTTAATTTAATTAATGCCTTTCTGTCTACTGATATTGGTGTTCCATCATAAATAGATTTAACTTGGGTATTTTAATTATGGTTTGTCAAGTTTTCTAGCTTTTTATAAAGAAATTGTAGGTTTGCTTTTTTTCTGATTAATATTATTGTCCATAACCTTGAAATTGAGAAAACCAAGCAATTCAGTATCCATACTTGTTCAATGTTAATCAGGTTTTCTTACATTTAAATAAACATTCTTATGCATTTATTTTATGAAAAATAAAATCTCATGAATTTCTGCCACAAACAAAATATTAAAAACATTTATAAGACAATTTACAAATGAACTTCTATTTCTGTGTTGCATTATTTTTTAAGGCAAGAGATTCACCTTTTACTAATATTAAATGACTTATGTCTTGGATACTAGTAAAATATCCCGTAAATTTAAATTGCGTAATAATATTAATCTCTATCACCTACAATAACAGTTTTTTGTTTAGGAACACCTGAAGTTTTATGGTGTCATTTTTGCAAATTTTTTCTTGTGGCTTTAAAAACTCCTTAAATACGGATATTCTATTAATGCAGCAAACATTTGTATATCTGGTGACATTTCTCTCTGGCAGCAACAACTGTACGGCTCAAGATGTTGGCGGCAAAGATGTGTCGCCTGCCGGTGGCAACTTTTGTCTCGGCACTGCCCCATTCCAGTGGCATGTCTGCTGCTGTACGCCCTCTGCGATCACAATGCATCACGTGTCGAATTCAGAAGATGGCCTCATTTGGTCGTGCCTCAAGTCTACGTAAAGTTAAAAAACTGACACTTAAAGAAAGGGCAATGGCTCCAGCTGGAGATGGAGGTAAAGTATAATAAGCCTTTAATATTTAAATGATCTTGTATTTATTGTAGTTGTGTATTGAATTGTGTTTCAGAAATGTGCATGGAATCACTAGAAATGTTGCATTTCAGATCTTAGATTAAAATCATTATTTTTTGTACACCTCGTTTTTAACAGTGTTTGTTTTTGTAATAATTATATTTGTCACATTTAACCTCAGTTCTTTTGGCCAGACGTATTATGGTTACATTATTGTACTTACTAAATGTAATATTTTCAGACATATGATTATTTCATATTATACAATTGTGTTGTAATTGTAACTAATGATACCAAACAGGCAGAAAACTTCATTCCAGAAATTGGATTGATCATCAATTTCCAGAAATGAACCAATCAATAATATTCACAGTATAATTTATGACATAATTTTTGTAACCATGTATATTGATTCTTATTGGTTGAGATTGTAAATAAACCCAAAATATCAGTAAGATGATAATTTTTCTTTGATGTAACGTTTCATGAATTGATTATAAAAAAGAGTAGAAATGTTTAGATTACTTGATCTGTGAATTGGCTCATTTTGTGTAATGTTCAAAATTAGGATAGCTGAATTTTTTTTTAATCGTTATTGGTGAAAATGGAACTGAATAGAATGGAATTGTCTGGTTAGTACAGATTGTCTTCGCTTATAGATTTGGAGGTTGCTCTGATGTCAGCGTTTGGACTTTTCTGATATTATGTTTTGTCTCTACCTTCCACCCCTAGCATTTACACTAGGTAAAGGAATGTTAGCTGGAGTATCTGCTGTAGGCCTCGGAATGCTCTGTTATTATGGCCTGGGAATGTCTAATGAGGTTGGAGCTATTGATAGAGCTGCGTAAGTTATTTTACAATTGTGTGGTTTTATTTCCTATGTTGGAAAAAAAATTCTCCAATTGTCACCAATAAGTTAATTTAACTTTGCTAATCAGTAATCTGTTAGTCAATGTATGTTTGACAGTGTTTAAATATTTTTTTCGCTTACGATATTGAACATATGTCATCTCCTTTAAGTACCATAGTACTGTTGGTATCTGTTCTGCTGAAATAGCAATATCAGCCATTTTGTAAGGTGCTGATTGAAATAACTTTATCTGTGTGATATAATTCCAGAATATGGCCAAATGTTGTACGACAGAGAGTTAAGGATACCTACATGTATTTTGGTGGAAGTCTCGTATTTACAGCAGCGGCGGCTGTAGCTGCTAGTCGTAGTCCAATGATGATGAGACTTGTGATGAAGAATGGTTGGCTGGTTAGTAGTAAACAATTCGTTGTTTTCCTGGTGTGATTGACACTCACAGAAAACGTCTTTTGTCGTATTTTATTTAATATGTTGTGTTCGGTTCCTGGCATGTTTGACTTCAAATCGTACCTAAGCAAATGGTTTTAAAAAATCAGTGGCAGACTAATGACCAGGGCACCGCCATGGTCTTCCTGATAGCATGGTTGGCCACAGATGTATAGCACCTGGGTTCAAACCCCCACCAGGCTATATCAGAAGGATGTTTCATCTTTCTAATAATAATAATCCATATTTATATAGTGTTAGAACCAGGTAACCCTGTTCTGAGGTGCTGTACAGTATTATTCCTGACTCAGACCTGTTTCCACCCATCACACATCTCAACTCCCAAAGGAACATACAATGCATACTGCCATTAAAGGTGCAAAGCATTACTCAAACACATAGCCATCATGTCCTGTCAGTCACCACATGATATTATTGCAGCTCACAGAGCCTTGAACCCATTACACTTCGGCTACGAATCCTACACTCTAACTAACTGCACCATCACCGCTCGATACAGATAGCCCAGTGGTTATAGCATTTTGCTGCAAACCTCCATGTTGTGGGTTAAAATCCAACAAATACCAGTGTTTAATAGCATATTTATTTCAAGATTTTACTATAAACAAATTATAAATCCATCAATAGCGGTGGATGTCAGCATATCTGTGTGAACTTATGTCCTGTAGAAAGTGATTCTGAAAACTAAGATCGTCGAGTCAGATACTTTTGAACTTCTGTCTGGGCTCAGGTCAGCTGATGTTTGTGCATTTAATGTAGCAGCCCAACTTTGTAGAACAACTTGTAAGATGATATTAGGAAGGTGTCACATCTTTAAAAGTTTAGATCTTTTCTAAAATCTCACCTGTTTATCATCGCTTTCACTGCTAAATAATTTTGATTGTTCAGATTTTTAATTGAGTTTTAGCTGTATATTATATTTGGGGTATTAGTGTAAAACACCCTTGGGTAGCTTGTACTTGTTTAGAGTGCCCTATTTAATAATTATCTATACTTCTGACAAGGTAGATATTTCATTCTTCAGTATTTTGTGTATATATCAGTCTGATCAGTACATTTCTGCTTAGAGAAACCCTTCACTTGTTTGTGTGTCCAAGTGTGAATACGTGAAGACTAAAGAATACAATCAGTGATACATTCACTGTAATAACAAAATCTTTTCAGGGACTGTCCCCTTGACTCCATAAACCGGCAACCATTTTTCCATACTCTACCCCATAAATATATTATAGAGAATAGTGATTTAACAATTACTACAGTAAATAGTAAAACAGTAACATTCAGAATACTTGCAATTAATTTATTGCAATTATATTAACAATTAATTGTATTACACCATTGACTTGTTACACCTCTTTCCTAAGTTTTCACATTACTCTGTCAACGACTTACTTGACTGTCAAAAGGGTAGACTTACGATTGACATTTGTTTTCCACAGTACACTTGATATCCTCTGATCAGATAGAATTCTTGTTGCACCTTATGCAGGCAAACTGTGTTCAGACCTTTCTGCACAACATAGAATCTTGAGGCAAAGAAATATAGGGCATCTCAGCAGCAATGTGGATAGAATACTGTACTGGAAACCTCATAACTATAGGCCAAATCTAAGTAATACCAATCAAATCCAAGTGATTTTTCCCTTGGAAGTTGCCACTTAGCCATATCCTCCAGAGATGACCAGTGTTGAAGCCAAACAAATATATCTCTCTTGATTGCCTACAATGTTGCCCTTCTGTAGTGAAAAGGAATGTCATATTCCTGCAAATATTTTGTGAATAAGACCTTTCAGGTGTGATATAACCGAATAGTCCATTTTTATTTTTGAAGAATATAAATACTACGGAAGTTGTTTTCAAATGCATCTGAATTTGAACATTTCATATTTTAATAAAATATCATGTCTAAATCTAATAGCATGTTTTGGTACTCCACCCCCCAGGCACTTATTGGTACAATGGCTGCTATGATAGGAAGTGGTATGGTGGTCAGGGCCCTTCCGTATAAAGAAGGTTTTGGAGCAAAGCAGATTGCATGGATGGTACACAGCGGCATCGTGGGAGCCGTGATAGCTCCCCTCACTTTATTGGGTGGACCTCTGATGATTCGAGCTGCCTGTTATACAGCTGGTGTTGTTGGAGGTAAGCATCTTTTCGGTTATCGTTTCACTCACATTTTCCCCTTTTGTTTTGACTTCATTTCTGGGGCGCATTCTCCAGATTGTTCAATACATATGGGACAGCAAGGGTTTCTATTTTTCATCTTTTAAAAAAAAGTTATTTTTGAATTAAACAAACACTGTAATGTATGTACAACAATTTCCTTTTTTTAGGTTCCTAATTTTGAATCTTTCTGATTAGATTCTGTTGGGTTCTATTTTTTGTGTGTGCATGGACGTGTGTGTGTCAGTAGAGATTGATTATTTTTCGAGGACCATTATACTCCTTTGAACTGTTTTCCTCTGTTAGTTTGCTTTAAATTTGTATCTAATAGTTTTAGAATTGTTGGGTCATAGTTAGTAAAGATTAGTATGTAATTTCATCTTCTCGGCTAAAATTATGGCACCATGTGGATGTTACTGTTGGTCCATTTTTGTGAAAGCAGAAATGTAGAGCAGCATCACAGATGAAAATAAGTTATTAATAACAGTTAAGTCAGGGCTAGAATTTCTACGCAAATTTGTGAGTCAATTAGTGCACATTTTTGGTGTGTGGATCATAGCTGATTCGCACAAAATTTAATTATTTTTAAATCTAACATCAAAGTTGTATGTAATTATTTTGATTGTATATGTCACAGCATGTAATGGATCAGTGAAATTGAACGTGCCATTGATATTAGCCACATGGTTTTATCAAGTCACTTTACAACAAAGTTTGCACAATGTACACTCAAAAAGTCCAACTATCAATCCCTTTATTGCATATTAGTAATTAATGTGTGTATTTATTGAAGAAATAACTTCAAAGTCCACAAATGATTAAAGATGCACTTGCAGACATCGCCATTGTTATTTCATTTGACTGGTCGTGACTGGTTGTTGAGTACCACTTGTAAGTGGTGTAATCATTCACTTTGCTAAAACATATGTGAGGTGGGAGGATTCCAAGACAGTTAGGCATCAACATATTCAAATAACTTAGTGGTCAGCTAAGAATGATATATTTAGTTTGATATATAGTTTTATAATTACAGATTTTTTTGAAAGCAGGAATGTAAGTTGTAACGTGGATGTGAGTTGATTCTCAAAAACTGGATTTGCAAGAATCAATGTTATTTCTTGCGGAGTTCTAGCCCTTTGAATGTAGTGACTAACTAGTTAGTACAATATCTATTGTAATACAAAATGGTATTAAAAAGAAGATTTAACCATAATGTTGCATTGCATTCAGTACCATCATAATCATGTATTTATCCTGTCGTCTTTGTTTATTAGGTTTGTCTGCCTTGGCCATGTGTGCACCAAGTGACAAATTCTTGTATATGGGAGGTCCACTTGCCATGGGACTCGGTGTTGTCATAGTTTCTTCAATTGGTAAGAGTTACAGCATTAAAACATCGTAGTCTTAACTATAACACGGTGATTTGTTAAATGTGTGGAGTATGTTGTGTTTTAATCGTTTGTTGTTATCCGAGTTTAGTTAGTAATTCAGAATGAATGAATGTGATGTGAAATAGTTTATTTAATATGTCTGTCAAATTTGATGTATGGTTAATTTTAATGAAGTATGTACCCTGAGATGATAATGGTTTTATTGTGGACTGAACTGTGTAATTTGTTTCAAGGACCAGTTTATAATTGGATGTACTTAAACACTCTGATATGCTTAGTTTTAAATGGAAAATGTTTGTACTTATGAAAAAAAATTTTTAGTTACTGCCAACTCGACCACTAAATCCAAGATTACATTCAACAAAAGTCGGAATACTTTTTGTTTTACTAAAAAATACCCTGGTAAAAAAATTTGCTTCTGTAACTCATCAATTTATATTCTGTTACTATAATTTTGCATTTTAGTTTTTGAACTTTTTGGAAAGTGTGCTACTGAAAACTGCTGGCAGCTACTTCAGTAGTACACTGGTTATAACACTACCCTGTGAACCTCCACATTATGGTTAAAAATCACTGTAATATATATGTTGGTGATATGCTTCTCCCAAAAGAGTTACTTCTTGGCTATAAGTCACAGATTGGACCAGGATCAAGACAAAAAAAAACTGTGGTGGATAATTTGGTCATGTTTTTATTAAACTGGTCCTTTCTAAATCAGCTGACATGTTAAACCAATGTTTCCCATTCTTTGAGCAAGCCCTCTTCACTTCTCCAGTTTAATAATTCAATAATATCTCTTCGTCTAGGTGGCATGTTTATACCTCCAACAACAGCTCTTGGTGCTGGCATGTATTCTGTTGCTCTGTACGGTGGGCTGGCGCTGTTTGGTATGTTCCTCTTGTACGACACACAGAAAATCATACACAGAGCTGAAAATCATCCTGTGTACGCAATGCAGCCATATGATCCCATCAACAAGTGAGTATCTCAACAATATGGATGAGTAATGGCTAACATACCAAATGAACACATTGCTGTGTCTGTGTGTGTGACTAACATTGGGGTCCTAATGATTGTTGGCATTGTGTAAAAGTAGCATTATTTAAAACGTTCGCGTCTGAAATATCATAATGCAATTTCGGATTGTTGTTAAAATGTGTGCATTATGATTGTAATAATTATGTCATAACGTTTTTGTTTTCGTTTTTTTAGCTCGGTTGGTATCTATCTGGACACAATCAACATTTTTATCAGAATTGCTACCATTCTGGCTGGTGGCGGTAACAGGAGAAGATAAAGAGATGCGTTTCCTTCTGGGTGTGTCTGTGTAAATGATATCTCCTGATTTTAAGAACAAACGAAATGTGCATTTAGAAAAAAAGAAATCAGCTGCAGGAATTTTTTTTTTTTGACATTCGATGACACAACATAGATGCCTGTAGAGAACACCCAGCTGCTTTATGTTTACTGCACGTGTGCAGAAGTTTACAGTTGATGTAGACCTCACAAACATACATGATTTTCCCTCTGTGATGTCACATTTCATGAATGTGTAATGATGTGCACTCAATAACATTAAAATTTATTATTTTCTCCATTCGTAAACAGTTTTCTGTTCAGATAATTAATGAAGTGCTTGTTTATGTAATTTATCTCAGTTTGACGAACATAACAATGTAAAGTAAAAGGTCAGTAACCATTTTTTTAAGTATTGATATGTTTTAGTCGAATATCTGACATAACTTGGGTTCAAATAAACATTGTTATAGTTGAAGTGTTGCACGTATTTGTGCCTTTTTCGTGTTCTCTCCATTGGTGATCGACAGATTAGAGGACAGTTATCTGCCTATTGGTAACTGAACGATTCTCCAACAGTTGTTTGGCCAGAAGTGAAACTGAATATTTATGTTATATCATCTTAATTCACTGGTAATGTATGATATATAGATGTGGGTGGGTGTCTGTTATTGAATAACTTATAGACGTAGGTGTGTGGGTGTGTGTTATTGAATAAATTATTTTATGGTATGATCTCAAGATTTCAACTAAGTATTTGACACTCACATGGAAATGTTTGGTAATATCTCATTAAATGGATTGCCAACAAACATACCAATGACTGGATGAATGTTATTGACAGTGATTTTTGTATTCTAATGAGACTAGCTTTGTATGATGGGCACACATTAGGCAATTCTGTACTACATTGTGCATAGGGTCATCCTGGAGATTACAATGACCTATTCTCTGCATATGTTTTCGTTCTAAGATTTGAAGGCTGTTTCATTCTTCAGGTTCCCTTCAGAGGTCGATTGGTCCGTTTAGTCTGTCTTTTACCAAAAACGTGGCCGCACGATAACCAACATTTCTAATAACTCGACCGTGATTTAATAGAAGCTTCTTTATCCTTTGACGGGCCCCTTGAATGAACCAACTTTTATTCCATCGCTTCATGACGGAATAATTGTTTGATGCGTGTTTTAGGGCTGATCCACTCCTGACTGTCTCCAATTATATGATGGGAGAATCGTGACGACTTGTCA
Source organism: Paralvinella palmiformis (assembly GCA_025642065.1). NCBI lineage: Eukaryota > Metazoa > Annelida > Polychaeta > Terebellida > Alvinellidae > Paralvinella > Paralvinella palmiformis. Next base: position 120,848 of record JAODUP010000549.1, read on the forward strand.
TATACTGATCGTTGAGATGGGAAAAATAATGTAGGATTAATTAAATATCCTCACCAGCAGGAGTTATTAAAAGGTCTTGTACGGTGATATTTCAAATACTATTGATCTAAAACCCAAATTATTGATTGATCGATTCATTTACTGTTGACATTAAATGGGTCACTTTTATAACGGAATGAAACGTAAGAGATGTGGTACTTCAAATCTCTACCAACGTCCATGTGTAATAAAAGGTCGCCATCCCTTATTTGGGACACACTATTGAAACCTTTCCATTAATTATGAAATAAATCGAGTTGGAGAGCCATAAAGTCGTGGCCATAAATTTGTTAATCTCTCAATAATTAAACTTAATTTAAATGGAGTAAAATATCATTTTAAGGATATTGGTTGAATTTTTGTACACCAACGTGGTTCGTCATTATTTTATTTAATGAGGTATTACCAAATATTTAAATGTGAGACTAATATAATTTGGGGTACCTTCATTACGAAGTTCCCCCCCTCCCCGCATGTCTAAAAAATTATAATTTTTTAGATGATGCTTTTTTGGCGTAAAATATGAAACACTTCAACTTAAATTTTAATGGTTTAATTATGCAAAACTAAAAGAGCTACTGTACATAAAAAATCTATATGTATATAAAAAAGATGCATCTAAATGGTGCCCCTGAAATGGCCCCATTGAATTTATAAGACACTCCAACTAGAGGGACTCCAAATACTTGAAACTGTTTAAAATTAGTTCAGAGGAACTCCATTAAATCTGAGAATATACAAATCTCTGTTCATATATTTTAAAGTTTTATCAGGGACTCCCAAGACTAGAGGGCACCGGGGCTGTAGCCCGTACGAGCCCATGTGTAAATCTGGCGCTGTACACACACATCTATAACAAGTAATTTTCATGATGATTTTTAACATTGTATACAGCTGTCTTCTTCCAGTGCTATTTGGTACAATAACAAGAATTCAAATAGATTGGAAACACTAGAATTTAATTGGTGAGCATCATGATTGTGTATAAACTTACATTTGTGGACGTTATAATACCAACAAAAACAGAATCAGTTATTAAATTTTTATAAATATAGATAATAATGTGACACGTGCCAGTCAAGTGATGAAAGTATTGGGCGTATTTGGAATAAATAATAAAAATCGTAATTTTAAATAATAAAATTAAGGTAATTTGTCGGTTACGACATGAGGACATTGCTCAAAATCATTCGAAATTCTTAGGAATGGATCTTCTGGTAATTTTGATCGGAAATTGGTTCAAAAACGTTTATATATATATATATATATATATATAATTTACAATTCGTATCGATCATGTCCTATTTTCCATTGTTTATCTTATCATAAACAAACAATGCCAAATTTATCTCATACGGATTTTATCATTTAATTCCATCTTTTTGTATAGAATCACTACGATATGTGTATAGAATCACTGCGATATTTGTATAGAATAACTGTGATATATGTATAGAATCACTCTGATATTTGCGGTTTAAATATTACGTACATTTCAGAGGCATATATTCGAGATATAGTACTGTATCTAATAGATGACTATCGCTTCAGACATGATAAACCGATTTCGAGATAAAATTTCGGTTTATTTACATGGATTTTTCCGGTAAACGTTTCATCTAAATATAGGCCTAAAGTTACAGTGTTAATCCGACAACGGTTGTTACGTGATAATCTGTCGGAAATTAAAATGATTGTCGGATTGTCGAATGTGTCATAATCAACGCAAAGGAGTAGAAATTAAACAATCATTTAATTAGTTTAAGGCAAATTTTTGTTGTTATTGTTAGTAATTATCCACAATGGACTATTGTGTTTGGCTATGAGATAGCCACGGGCAAAAAACTATCGTATTTGTGAGCGTGTGTGAGTGATCACTGGAGGATTGTGATTAGTTATGAGATCGAAATTTGCACAGAAATCATCGTGCGTGGGTGAGCTAATTTATCATCATTGGAAAAAAGGGCTGTTTATCTTCCGTGAGCTGGGATTGAACCCGCAAAAATGTTTAACAATATATGTGTGATGTCTGATTATTATTATTGTTGTTTATTCCGTAATGTAGGGCCTAGACCCATATTACAAAGGCTTAATTATCTTGGTACAGGTAAATATACATTACTGCAATGAAATTATGTTGGGACGTACAATAAAAGCATAGTGCAAAAATAAGCCAACTGCTTCGATGCATTTCTTGAGTTTAAAATCATATACATTGAGTCTCTTCTGTTTAAAAAAGTCGACAAATATTTATTTCGCAGATCATCATATGCTGGACACTGCATAAGAAAGTATAATCTCTATGTTGTTATATCGATATTATATATATAGCCAGGCTGTGCCAAACAAGCGACAGCCTGGGGATACTCCCCGAAGTACAAGCAAGCAATATAAGACGAAGTATCACGTTTATGTGATATACATTCGTATTCCTGATTGTAATCATGATTACTTAAAATATAATCGCAATCATAATCGATTACATTTATTATTAATGTTATCGTAATAATTGTATTCTGAAGTAATCCTAATCGATTACCTTGGTCCTGTAATCGCCCCATGCCTTTTATACGCTAAAATGTCACATTGTGTTCGAAAAGAGATGTGTCGAAGTCGGAATGCTAGTTTGGTAGACAAAAGAGTCATTTATAATGGAGCTAAATCCCTCTTGAGACAATAGTGTTCCGGAAGGTGCATTTGTTGGATAAATGAGATCTGCAACAATTACTTTTCTCTGTATAATGATGGAATGTAGTCTTGTAATTTATTTTATAAATAGTTTTCATTTATGTGGAAATTTCATGAATAAACGACTATATCATCAGCAAAGTGACGTTTATAGAATTTAAAATATTATATGAGTTGTAGGATTGATCCATGAGGACTGGTGAGGTGTTCATATGCTACGTTTCACAGCGGATTTAAAAAATATATAATTCTAAAGCCATGTATTACACATTACCCGTAATTCATAAAACAAATTAATGGGAATTATAACGAATATGGTCGAATTCTTTAGATAAGTCTAAGTCAGGAGTTACATTTTTTTGAAGGTTTACAGATATATTTAAATAAATGATATGATAATATGAATAATATTTTAATTCATTCGGGTATAGAGCTTTAATATTACTTTAATTGAAGTATTGCCATTAATACTTTGAGAAAACCTTTACTAATTAATGCCATTATCTGATAAGAGGTGACTATCTAAAACACAATGCATCTAGACACATAGTATTGAGAACAAACAGAAATAGTCTGTGGTAGGCCCAACATAAAACATTTACCACATACACATGTATGGGGTGCGTATGTGAACATTGAATAGATTCAGATTGAAATCCAGTGTTGTCCGTCTTTGTTAGATGTTTCATCCATCAATAAAAGGCAACAAAATGACTATCTAAATAAGGTAAAAAGTCTCTCTCTCTCAATATATTGTATATTGATTGAGTTATTAGTTCTAAATGACAAATACAATCTCAAGTTTGTTCTTGTGCTATTGTCCTTTTTGCTATCGACAGTAAAATGTTATCAATGTCATAACTGTGTGATGTTGAATAAAATTGAACTTGGAATGTGACTTCAATCGTTCGGGTTAAAAAGGAGACGATGATAACACGACGAGGCAGGATGAATACCTTCTATCATGATGTAAACATATATGTACATATGATCTATTGATGTGTGTGTGTGTGTGTGTGTGTGTGTGTAATTGTTGTCATTATAAACGGACAGTCGAGTTCAAAGACTTCTTTAGAACGAGCGTAATCTAGACTAGGCTGTCAAATGTGATACTGCTTAGAGAACGAATATATTTGTTTGTTTGGCCTCGGCACTGGTCACAATTGGTATAAATATCATCGGACTGGCTGATGCTTAAGGAAGCATTTCATTAACACATGCGTGACACGGATTCGAACCCTGACGTGAAGATTTCCGGTGTATTGCTCTACCCACTACGCTATTTCTTTGCTAGGTTTATGTGTACTGAGGTTTGTGAAGTGTTTGAGCTGTCTTCAGTCCCATAGCACGAGAATGGCAACAAGTCAGTCATCAATTGTATAATCATGTTTAGGGTGAGAAGTGGGCGGGGCAGCTTATTAGGGAAATTTATTAAAGAAAAGACAAATCAATATACTTCAAACCTATAAGAGGACGCCTCCGTGGTCTAGTTGGTAGCGCGTTGGAACAAGGATCACTACCCCCTGCGTTCGAATCTCGGCGTGGGCACATTTGAAGGGTGTTTCATCTTTGACTTCGCTTCATTACCTTTGGGGATCGCTCGGCCTATTTAGCCTACCTTGTGCACAAAACATCAATCATCATCAAGGCTATAAGAGGGTCCTAATGCAGTTAAACACCTTTTAGAGTAGCTGCTGTCATGACGTCTTCGGTGAGAAAAACTATTTAAAAAAAAGATATCAGACCAGTGAATATATGTAAAGAACATTAGAAAATTGTTTCTCACATTTGGCAGATATAAAGTTTGTTGTCACACGTGATCCTATCCGGTATATTGCAGTTTGCGGGAAGCCAGTGCAGTTTTATCCCATAGTATCGTTTGTAAGTTAATGACAACAAAACGAAGCGATACGTAAATTAAACCTATTCGCCAGATGGCAATATTACGCAGTTATTTTGTGTGTATGTGTGTGTGGGGGGGGGGGGGTTTTCCTAAGTTGACAACAGTAAGAAGCGTTTTATTTTAATTGGATTTTCTTCCCAGTTATAAACAAAGGCATCGATAATGGGTCATTATTATAATCTATGCACTTGGAGTAAAATACTATGATGCTGTAATGGAATAAATTAATGGGAAAATTATGTGATGCGGTATTATATAGAGAGGACAGTCTCAAAACTTTATCTATCACCCGATCCGAGTTTCTTAGGGGTTTTTCCACATAACTAAATCGCATTATTCATGACGTTTTCTATTGATTTGTTTAATCCTTATTGGTCAACTTTGGGTTAGCTGTAAGTGTAAAAATTGAGGTGGGTAAAACTGAGTTTGTAAAATTGGGGTTGTAAAATTGAGGTTGTAAATTTGAGGCGAAATCGTTGCCGTGAGATGAACGCCAGTAAACAAATTGACCTGCGGCATTAAGCAGTGAATGATTTCTAAGATACCTCATGGTACTCTACTTGAGGAAAACTAAAGACAGGAAAATGGGATAAGGCAAATATCCCCCCCCCCCAGTGGTTGAGTAGTGGGAAATGATCAGGTCTTGGACCAACGTATCCCATACTTGATCAGTAAAATATATTGCAGTATGATATTGTACAGAGGGCGTTAAAAACTTCCATGTCTGGGTTCGAAACCCAGTGTTGCCTCGGTCTCTGTGGAGTGTTTCCCCGGGTATCGGCCATTCGTCACCGTGAGTGACACGTGACATGGGTAAACAGAACATTTATTCATAATAATATATAATGACGAGTTGAATATTTTTATTCGGTAATCACAATTTGTGCTACTCAGTCTGTCACTAACAGCCCACGTGACAACATAATATGTCACATTTGTCAAACGAGTGACTGTCGAACAAAACGGACGAAAAACTTCGAGAAAGTCCCGTTTATAGGTTATTTTAGTCGTATCCAGAGATCATCATCGAATTGAATATCAATATCTACGTGTACTGAGATTCTGGATTTAGATGGAAGATTAGCAAGAGTTTTGTTGTTGGGACCTCTCATCTTAATTAATTATCAGCGTCGTCTTACATTCTACAAGACAATCTATCGTGAATTTATTGGTCTGGTTCTCTCTCTCTCTCTCTCTCTCTCTCTCTCTCTCGTGTGTGTGTGTGTGTGTCTCTCTTTCTCTCCTCTCTCCTCTCTCTCTCTCTCTCTACCTCTCTCCTAATTAAACACAAGAGATAAGATAAAATTAACCATCAATTTTGAAAAGGTGGGTGTGTTATAGTAAATGACGTAATACTATAACAAGAACTGGTCAATCGCGCGCTCTCTCTCTCCCTATATATATATATATATATATATATATATATATATATATATATATATAAGAGAGAGAGAGAGAGAGAGAGAGAGAGAGAACACGATGACGTCATTGGTTCATAATTATAATGGAGATAGGATTAAAAGAAAGTCATAGGCAACTATCATTGTTTATAATCTGGTCATTCAGACAGACACACAGATATATAGGCATATACAGACAGACAGACAGACAGATAGACCAATAAGTGGATAGAGATAGGTAGATACATAGATTGGTGGATGTACACGAAACAGTAATGACTAATGTATAGATAAATATAAACAAATATAGATAAATGACTACCGACGTAGATAGAGAGATAGATCAAGGGTGTTCAATTTATAGATAAACCGGAATGAGTGCCGAGATATAATGGGTTTTTGTCTCGGATAATAGCATCGAGAACACTTCCGGTAATTAATATATAGTTTCTCTCTTTAATAATAATACTCTCTGTGTGTGTGTGGGGGGGGGTTGAATAATTTACTGAAAGTTTAGATTGTGGCGGCTTTAACAGTATTCGTTCTCTGTCTTAAATACGATTATGATGGTAAGGATTATTACTCTCTCTCTCTCTCTCTCTCTCTCTGTGTATGGGTGTGTGCGTGTTTGTGTCGTGGCATGTTTTTGTCTCAGTAACAAAAGTTCCATTTCTAGATTCAGAACCCCCAAAGAATCGTCTAGATGGTGTAACTCGATTCTGATTATCTCAGAGAGTGTCATTTAACACACACACACACACACACACACACACACACAGAGGGTGTGTGTGTGGGGGGGGGTTGGAGTTGGTGTCAAGGTTTCGATGTCAATAGAAAACAAACAAACATCTCTCGTTGGATTGTTCCGGTGACCGAAGCCTCTAATAAAATATCAACAACAAAAAGTTGTTTTCTCACCCGAAAGTTTCTCTACTGGCTCACCGCAGAACAACCGACAGACAGCTAGCGACATCTGGAGGAAATCTATTCGCCACAATCCAATATGGCGGCGGCGAGGGTGGGGGGTTGGCGGTGTAAATCCCTTTGATCCAGTAACCTGGTCCGTTCAGTAACGTTACGATATAGCTATCTGGAGTTTGACTTTTGTGTGGAATGAATTTCATTTCCTTGACTCTCTCTCTCTCTCTCTCTCTCTCTCAGACGCCGGTATGTAGCCTCTACTGTTTACTCCACGAAATGAAGCTTATTCGGCGCTGTTTGTTTAACAACGCGTCAATTTGTTACTAAGACAACGGTATACGACGTGGCGGGGACCGTTTATTATTTCAAGCTGTTCCAACAACGGAGGGGGGCACCTTACCTTGTTCAGGAATTTGGGTCTAGGCACTTGGCGCCAGTCACTAACATCTAAACACATTATATGTAAGTATCACACGCTATAATATGACCGAAGTTGTAGTAATGGAAGTAGTAGCAGTAGAAGTAGTAGTAGTTGTTGTTGTTGTAGCAACAACAACAATTGGGACGGTATTAATATAAATGCGCTATGAAAATTAACTTCATAAGCTACAAGAGTCAGTGTTTCTTTCAAAAAGTCTTCCTCATTTCGATCAATTTATGAAATTTATTTCCTTTTGATTACGAAAATACCGGAACTCGGAATGTATTAAAATACGAATCTATTTATATTTTAAAACAGATAAATCTAGCCTATAAAATAGTGCTTTCATTGTATTTGCTTATATAAACATTTATTACAACTTTTAACTCAATTATCACAAATATGGCCCTACGCATCTAAAAAGCGTAACAAACTGATTATTTTGTTCTCACTTTGAATCTGATCTAACACGGAGTGTGTTGTTCACAGACTGCTCCCTGGATTAATCAGGCCGAAGCCTTTTATTGATGCCTGAAACATGACTGAATCTTTGTTTACTTTGGAATTGCTATGGACGAAAATATACACTACTATTTACAAGATTTATTTTTAATTCTTGCGTTCAAACTGCTGGAATAGTAACGCCGTATACGTCTTCCCGTTTGATCCAACATGTTCGGAGTTAATATGGATACAAGTCCAATTAATTGGTGCGACATTTACTCCGTGGCTATAAAGATGTGGTCACAGAGTTTAATAACAAAGAGCGACAAATACTAGAATAACAGAATTGATGACAGGGTAGGAGGCGATTCTAACCTTCTGACCTGAATCCGGAAAGGTCATTTAGATATTACCTGAAGCTCATTTCAATGAAACCATTTACTCTAACTTATTTACTAAGAGAATATATAATTTTAATAACCCCCCCCCCTCTCTCCACACACATACACACACACACATTATTATTATTATTATTATAAACAAGGCTTTAACTTGTTCATGTTTGAGATTAGAAAAATGTCAGTAAACAGAAAGCCATTAACTGGTGCTTTAAAGTTTTGTACATTTTACGTGATAATTTCCGTCTCTCTCTCTCTATGTGTGTGTGTGCGTCTCTCTCTCTCTCTCTCTCTCTGTGTGTGTGTGCGTCTCTCTCTCGCTCTCTATCCCTCTGTGTGTGTGTGTGTCTCTCTCTTTTTCTCTGTGTGTGTGTGTGTGTGTGTCAGGGGTCGTCTTCACTGAATGATTCTGAGAACTAAAACTCTATCTGTATATATCTATGTCGGTTATAACGAAATACATACCTAATTCAAGCTCAGCTCCTAATCTGAAGCTTATAAAGCGAAAACACGTTTAATACAAAGTTTTCCCCTCGTGCCGTATTCATCGAAATCCGGACCATTCCCTGAACCCATTTATATAAAACTGTCTCTATACCGAACTGTTTGTAAAATATACGTGTTATAGACCATATTAAAATGTCCACCTCCTCAGTTATTTATTATATATTTTAGGTGGATAGTACTTAGAATCACACACACACACACACACACACACACACACACACACACACATATATATATATATATATATATATAATATATAATATTATATATATATATATATATATATATGCCAAAGTAGTAGGAAAATATGTTCTGAATTACAGTGTAAACGGAAATACCGTATCAGGTCACATATTGTCACAGTTCTATTTGAGGAATGTGTTACACGCCTATAACAGTCATATAAATCATGGCTTAATTGGAGTTTCCTCAAATAAATGTGTGTGTGCGTGTCTGTGTCATCACCTGGACCAGCAGGGTTCTAAATTTTCTAATTGCGACCTTTCGAGATCTATTAACAAAAAATCATCATCATCACCATTATTATCATCACCATAATTGTCATCAGAATCGGGTGATTTACTGACCAATCAGCGGACATTTGCCGATGGCGAGTCCGGTCTGGCGCTATCCGGACTCGGTGCCACTCGAGTGACGGCTGGCTCCATATAATCGTCTGCTCGTACTATTTTCGCCCACTTACACCCGGCTAGCCAGAGCCTCCCCCCCCCCTCCCCGTCAGCCGAATATCACGCCACACACGGTCGGGGATAATTTGCTCCTTAACAGCAATGCCTTCACGCTTCGAGACCATCCGGTCAAAACTGGCGGTGGAAATTCTGGATCGGGCGTCTCTCTGAGCCGGCAACTCTCCCTCTCCGGACCGCGCTCCATTGATCCGGAGATTTACGACGAGTTCTTCAACAGTCGGCGACGCTCGTTCCGCAGGAGAGCTACGTTCGTTCTGGATCTGGCTAAATAAAACGACAAATCATTGGCGTCCGTAGAGCTCTACTCTTCCGTACGAAGCGAATCCCGAACACCGCCAGGGTGTGGTCGAGTACGAAGACAAAGCGTGTCGGTTGCGTCTCTCTGGGTGTCTGTATCTGTGAGCATACGTCTTTGTGCCTGTGCCTAACAGGTCTGGGGTCATTGCGTACGCCGGGCGCAGGATTCCCCGCTGGCATCCGAACGTCGCCTTCTCCCTGGCGGAGATCCAGGTAGGAATCTCCGTTTGCGTATCCGGTATTACGTCAAAGCCGTAACCAGGCGTACACCGATCATCATGAGATTCCAGTATCGACGTCTCGTCGCTATAAGTGTCCTATCTGCGTTGCTGTTCGGTGTAATGGCCCTACCACCTGGCGGTGACAATGAAGCCAGCCAACCGGAAACCGGATATGCGATTTCGGAGAGCATGATGTACGGGGAACCGGTCGCTTTCACGGAAGACGGTGAGTTTCTAGAATACGTCAGCGAGAAACGCCGTCAACGGACTGAGAACCGTGCACGTGACCAAAATAGATCCAGAAACGGGTCGGATTCCAAATCTCTTCCAGAGTCGAAAAGGCCCAACGCGAAGCCTCAGCGACACGTTAAAGAGAGGACTGCCCGTAAGGTGGACAAATATACCTGTGTTCCAGTGATGTTGCCGATGTGTCAAGGGCTTTTGGCTTATCCATTGTCCCAATATCCGAACGTTCTAGGCCACCGCAGCGAAAAGGACGCCAGAAGGTCACTAGCGCCTTTCCTGCCTCTGCTGGATGACGACGTGTGCGGCGAACCGCTCAGGAAGTTCCTCTGCCTCTTGGTGGCACCCCAGTGTATTGGCACCGAAGATCCTCTGACACCATGCCGCTCCGTCTGTCTGTCTGCGCACGACCGATGTCTGGCATCGATGAACCGTATCCGGATCTCGTGGCCCGAGGATTGGGCGTGTCGGAGATACCCCAAGGATGGACTCTGCTCGGATCTCGACAGTCAGGTCTCTCCAGGTAAGCAGCGCTTTGCTGTCGGGTCGTCCGGAATACATCCGGGTGCGACAACCATCGAGTCATATCCGGGTTATATCAGGTTGTGCTTTATAAACAGTTATTTCTTGGTGTTGTTCTAATGTTGTTGTTTTTGTCTAAGCCTGATGATTAACATTCGACAAATTAGTTTGAATATTGTGACCCGATTCAGAAAAATGCCTAATCCATAATTCTGCTTAAAGGTTTCGAACTTTGTGCATGATAGGGCGGGTATGAAGCGACGACGGGTCAACACTCCCTATTTACGAACATGGCATACTGGCCGGTCTGACAAATGGTCGGTTTAAACAGGTGGCGGCTAAACAATGTTTTACTGTACATCAACATTGGCTGGTAATTATCTAGCACGAAACGCTACCCGCGGAACGTGATCGCGGTACACCTTTAATAAAAGTTCAGTTTGGGTAGTCGAGTTCGTTGTTTTCATCCGTTGAAGAAATAAGCAGCAGGCTGGGTTAATCGTGTGTGCGTGCGTGTGTGTGTTTTTGGTGCGTGTGTGTGTGATGGGAAAAACATGAGTAATGCGGGCCATTTTTATCTTGTAGACTACTCATGTTGAGTAGCCAAATCTTTGTAAGTCTTTGTAACAGATATAAAACTTGCGGCAAAGTCTTTACAGCTGGTAGTGGGCTGGAATACCCCCCCCCCCCCCGAAATATAACTAACAGCTTGTGGTAGTAGTCTGGTGCTGCTGATGTATCTGTCTGTCTGTGTGTGTGTTAGATTGCTGAAGTTTATGTTTGCCCATGTTGTTAGTTGGAACAAATTATGACAGATCAATAAATAATTTCAAGTGAAATGCAAACAGACAGACAGACAGACAGACAACCCCCACATAGACAAACACTTCCGTATATCACAATTAGATGTAGATAATTACTAAATGAATACCTGTACCTAGAAATTGTGATGCTCGCCAGTTGTCGGATAATTCAAAGTACTGATTGATAATTCGAAGTGTTAACACTGATCCCTTCTGATATGATCCTGCACTGGAGATGGATGAAGAGACTACTAGTAGTGGTAGTAGTAATAGGAGTAGTAGTAGCAGTAGTAGTAGTAGCAGTAGTAGTAGTAACAATAATAGTAGTAAACACGAGGCATATCGTTAATGGGCAAAGAACGGCCTCAAGTCGTCAATCGGTGTTTATTATTCGCCATTAGCCATCACCGCTTTACCATCCCCATACGGTCTCGTACCAACTCAACTCCCCGCCAGCCGACTACGCCCAATACTGTATCCAGAAGAAGAAAAAAAACATTTCCACAAATGATATTTCGGTTTTTATATCTAAAACGGAACACGGCACCAAAATGGCTGACGGAATTCCGACCTATTTTTGGTGCTAAATGTTTCCAATCAGCGCGTAAATAATTATTTCCGTGCTTCCTCCCCCTCTTCCATCCGGGCCACATTTGCCAGTTTCCTGCGATGTTTGATAAAACTCGCTCCAGGCAGATGTCTCGTATGGCCAGACTTAGGAGAGCCGTCTTGGCTTCTGTAAACAACATTATTTCAACCTAAATTCAACACAACTCTGTCATAATTCTCACGATATTAACTCTCTCTCTCTCACTCTCTCTATCTCTCTCTCTCTATATATATATATATATATATGTGTGTGTGTGTGTGTGTGTGTGTGTGTGTGTGGATCGGAAGCAATCCAAACGTAGTGAATTTATTAAATCCATTCCTGGACTTTTTTGTCTGTGTACCTGCCTGTCTACCTGTTTCTTATATCTTTGTGTACGTGACTGAGTGTACGGGTTATCTTTTCTGTCCCTTCGCTGTGTTTATGTGACTGTGTGTATGTGTAACCGGCTGTCTGTTTGTGTGTATGTCTACTTGCCCATATGTCTACCTGTCTGTTTGTCTACCTGTCTACCTAGTTCTTATATCTTTGCTTGCGTTACTGTGTTTATGTCTAACTGCCTGTCTGTCTGTCTGACTGTCTGTTTGTGTGTCTGCTTGTCTCTCTGTCTGTCTATCTGTCTGCCTGTGTGTCCGTCTATTATGTTTGATCTAAATCTGTTTTTCTACTTCGCTGCCAGTATATCTGATTAGTTATGTATCTATCCGCTCCCCCTTCTATGTGTGTGTGTGTGTGTGTGTGTGTGTGTGTCTGTTACACATAATATGTGTCATAATTATATACATATATACATACAAACAGACGGACGGACAAAGAAAGGTGATGCACCGGTAAGGCTTCATCAGAGCTACAGTTACTGTTTCATATAAATCCTATTACAACATCAAATACTTTTATAAGCCAATCAACACTTTGTCAGACCCAGAAGACCGTAACTTATATAACTTAATAAAACCACGAGCAATTAAAATGTCCGCAAAACGTGATTGAAATAAAACTCTGTTGACGATTGGATCCTTAAGATGCTGAGAGCGATGACTGGAGACAATCTGGATTGGAAGCCGGTACCAACCTGGAACATCGTTTATTTCTACTTCAACCGTCCAACCAATTAATGTCGCGTGTTATATCACAACATACGCCCAATATCACCACCAGCCCGCCCCCCAACTCCCACCCCACCCCGCCCGTCTGTCCTATATTTATCATGGCGTGGGTCACTTTCTGGGAGTCATTATATTGTCGCGCCATTGTAACGTAATACTTTAGGGAACTCATTCCTGTTGCGCACAGTACCGGTTCGTTTGTGGCGTGCGGCGGGTCGTGTTGGCTCGGCCGTAGGGTGCGTCGACCTAGAAACCTGAAATGCTCGGTTCGAATACGGAGACCGGGTGCTGGTCATTTCTGGGCTGAGCCACCAAGGCGGACAGCTACCTAGTTGCACTGGGGGGGATTGACTATTGCGTATCGTGTGCCTATCATTTGGTCGCTCTTAGTGGCATACATTCCAGGAACTCGATCACTACGCAAGATTGTACAGGGTGGGGGAGAGGTGTTAAAAGGATTGAGGTTATTAACCCTGACCAGTTGTCGTTCTACGGCCAGCTTTGCGTACGTGGTCGGCTAAATCGGAATACGATCGCTGAAGTTAATGAGGGGGAGTGAATGATGAAACACCCTTCAGATAGACCTAGGCCTGATTTTAACCCCGATGCTGGAGTTTTATGGCCAACCGCGCTATCACCTCGGAGACGGCAAGCTTGCTCTGACTAGTATAATCATGTATACGTTTGTATAATGATAAACAAATACGATACAACGCGTACTTTCGGTCAGTATTTGAACTTTAAATAAAGTCCCAGCGAGCCACCAGCTCGAACTCGGCATCTTTCTCTGGAAAGTAGTTCCCGCTTAATTGTCGATATTACTGCGCCATTTTAAACAGATGCAGTGAATAAAACCAACATTGGTTCGAATTAACCTGAAGTATGAAATGTTGAAATAACAGAATGAGTCAAAGATGTATAATAAGCCAACCTTTGTGCTACCAGAGATAGAATTATGGTACTATTTGATAAAGGCCGTAGTTAGTGTCAGGGTTAAGGAAATCATCATGGCTCGAGGATGCATGTTCTGTGGTTTAGCCGATTGTCTAGATCACTGCCATCTGAGTTGGAATCTCGGCGTGGGCATATCTGAAGGTTGTTTCATCTTTGACTTCGCTTCATTACCTTTGGAAGTCGCTCGGCCCATTTAGCCTACCATGTGCACAAAAGTAGCCACAAAACATCAATCATCATCATCATCATCATCATCATCATCATCATCATCGAGGATACAGCTGAGAAATGTGTTAAACATAAAATAGGCTTCATTTCTATATTATATCTGAGAAAGCACCAACAGCTCGCACGTAATAATAAGATTAATTATTTTAATATAGACGGGAAGGTACCTCACAATGAGCAAGCAGATTACATTAGACACAGCGCATGATGCGACGGATTTCTTATATTGTAAACGTTCCTAGGTTCGCGATTACTAATACTCGTTTTTAATACTCGAAATTTCGAAACTCCAAGTTTCACGAAATATATATATATATATATATATATATATATAAAATTAATAAAGTTGTCTCTTTTAAAATATATATATATATATATATATCCGTGAATGTATATATATATATATATATATATATATATATTTTATTAGAGACAACTTTATTAATCATAACCAGGCTTTGGACAAATGGTTTGGCTTTGAAAATTGATTTACATGTTATATTTTATAATAATTCTATATTTATATGGTGCTCTGTTTTTGTCTGTTGGTTATCTTTTCTTTTGTGTCTTTCTGTTTTCTATTATCTTTCATCTCCTAACTTACATTGGGGAACAATTTTCAAGTTGATGCCAATAGATCAGTACAGGGGCACGATTTAATGACCTAGTTACGTCTCGTTTGTACTTAGCCGATAAGTCTCAAGATATCTCATTCATTAGGCGACCTTCACCTTGCCGGGGTCATCTTCTTGTCCCGGATGCTCTCCCGGGATCCAGAACGTTTTATCGGGATCGTTCCCTCGAAGCTCTCCGTACGATAATAGGACGGCTCCTAGCGACCGCCATAACTCGGCTATCAATCCCGGAACAAAAAGCTCGTTATAGCGAAGGGCCCATTAGTTATAGCTCAGACAAACACTCGGCCGTCTAGCCTTCAACACAAATCACACAATATGCTTTCAATTACAGCGTCTGTCTGGCTGTCTCGGGATGGGGGGAGGGGTGTATAGGAGGGGGGGGGGGGTGTTTATGGTTGTCTCTATTTTTTCTCCTCATCTTTTGGTCAGGAAGGGGGCGCTGGGAGAAGCTAATAGACTATATTTGTTAGATAAATAAATATTTATAGGGTCGCGACTTGGCTCGGAACATTTTGTTTGGAAAATGGGTGAGCGACTGAGTCATTCCCGACGTCGACCCTCCTCGGCCGACCCCCCCCCCGAGAGAGAGAGAGAGAGAGAGAGAAAGATGATTGTTTATGTATGTTTCTGTGTTAACTGGTGATATGAGTAACACCCCCCCCCCGCTATATTAAAAGTCGGATGGATAAATAAGTAACTGCCATAACATCCCGAGACATGTTTCTCATTGTATGACGTCAGTTAGATAATAATATTATTATTATTATTTAATAATAATATGTTTAATAAGGCGTCGTTACCATCAAAAACATTTTATAGTAAGACAGCAATAAGCATAATATAATAAGTTATATCATACCATTAGTCAATACTACAACATATTGAAATATATTACATTACATCAAACACAACGAATAGTCCAGATGTTCTGTTGACCTTTGAACTCGCTGGTTACTAGTAAACATGTGAAAACAAATTATAACAGTTATTAATTTTTTTCGGACGCAAATATTTAGGCCAAATACACATACTATGGGTGTGTCTGAGGGGTGGGTTGGTGGTGGTGGGGGGGACTCGTCCCAGACTTTCCTGACCTTTACCAGCCGTTATTGACTGATAACTGACCACTACATAAACATACGAGAGACAATAAGTTATATTAGTTATGTATAATACCCGCACACGCTCGCGTACACAAATGAACACACACACACACACAGATGTGACTCTTAAAAGTTAAGGTACATTCTTGATAAAACATTAGGCATAATTCGTACTCATTTTGTTGCCGTTACATTTCATGTGACCACGTGACATCTGTTGTACTATAATTACAACGATTATAATTAAATTCTCCAATCCCTCGTTAAACTATCGGGCAGCATCGATGATGATTGATGTTTTACGGCCACTTTTGTGGACAAGGCAGGTTAAATCGGCCGAGCGACCTACAAAGGTAATGAAGCGATGTCAAATATGAAACACCCTTCAGATATGCCCACGCCGAGATTCGAACTCAAGTGGAAGTGATCTGTGGTCCAACGCGCTACGCTGGGCGGGAATGATTTGTTATTTTACTTCAGCAGTATATTAAAAGACGTAAAATGTGTGCCGACACCTCTTACGCTCCGATATACAGGTATTGTCTTTATCCTCTGACACCCTTCCCATTGGTAATAATAAACCGGTATATTAATACCTCTTCTGTATAGAAATACAACCACTCCACCTATAGTTCACATAGTAAATTACGATATTTATTTATGTATAGACATATGTATTATATATAACTAAACATGATACTGAGCAATGTACTTATATATATATATATATATATATATATATATGTGGTGTGCGTGTGTGTGTGTCTCTCTCTCTCTCTCTTTGTGTGTGTCTCTCTCTCTCTCTCTGTGTGTGTGTGTGTGTGTGTGTCTTATGTTACGTATAGTAAAGGCGTGGGCTCAGGTTTTCGTGATGTTTATAATTCTTACAGAATTATGACCAAACGACTACTACCTAAATAGAAAACAAATTTATATATTAGTACATATATAACGCAGCTATAACTGGAAATAAAGCATATATACCTGTACATATAGTATATATTATGATACTAATCCTATTACCTCCGACAATAACAGTCTTGTGCTATTCTCCTTTCTGCTATCGAGAGTAAAATGTTATCAATGTCATAACTGTGTGATGTTGAATAAAATTGAACTTGGAATGTGACCTCAATCGTTCGGGTTAAAAAGGAGACGATGATAACACGACGAGGCAGGATGAATACCTTCTATCATGATGTCAACATATATGTACATATGATCTATTGATGTATGTGTGTGTGTTTGTGTGTCTGTGTACTGTAATTATCAATCACATAATGTTTACAGATAGCTAGTTCGTGGTGATAATAGATATTTCTGACAATGAAAACTTTATCTGTAAGACTGTCAACGTGCATTAATATATTTATAATTATCAAATGATATTAGTTATAAACAATGTCAACGGGACAACGACCCTTCAAAAGGGCAAATAATATTATTTTCAAACTATTATTATTACCGAATTTGTAAAATTAAAGTGGAACTTGTGAAAGAGGAGGGTATGTTATTATACTGGTATAATATATTCCCCCGGTATGATAATACCCGTATAATATAGCGTAGATTAAATTATTAGGGGGAGGGGGGGTGCCATTACACTGGTTCAAAACAAGCTGCTGTTCCAAAAAATGTATTGTATTTAAATAGGATTGAAAACTATCCCCGACCTAAAGTGAGCTCCGGTGGCCTAGCGGTTAAGTACCCGACACTTGGTGCCAATGGTCGCACGTTCGAACCCCGTAAGAGGTCGAAACTTTTCCAGGGATTAATTTCTCGGCTCACTACATCGTGGGTGGCTGACCACGTTAAATGGCGCTGCCGTCTCCACTGAATTATTTAAAATAAAGGGGGACGTTAAAAACCCCCTGAGGACGTAAAACACTCTGGCAGGGACCACCCTCGGGGTATTTCGGTTCCATCTTTCCGTACCGCTCCCCTGTGAGTGGTGGGGGAGGTGATTTCTCAACCACTCCAACATAGAGGCTCTGCTGATTAAGCGACAGCCTGGGGATTCTCCCCGAACAACAAAACCGAAACCCCGACCTACGAAGCGCCACCAAGCGACGTAAGCTTAGACAAATATTTAAAGACAATATGACCAGGTAAATGAGATAAAGGAAGGAAAGTCACGTTTTCCCGGTTAAAACTACTTCGGTTACAAGTGAAAGTAGTTAGTATAAACCTTACTTCATTTAGTTGTAATTACTTGAAAAAGTTTCCTTGTGTATAGAAATGAAGCAGTTTTATTTGAAACCCCCACCCCCTCCCCATTGTGTTGTTATGTTTTATGATTGATCCAGACTAAAGTCTGTGGAGTGAATGAGTCAGTCAGTCAGTGAGTCAGTCATTCAGTCAGTGAGGCGATCAATCAGTCGGTCGGTCAATTACATACATCTATCATAACAACTAGAAGACATTTTTGTGTACATTTTGATCCTCGATCTAGGTTTTATTTGTAGGTAACATTGCTGGTATAGTACTTGTGTTTGGTAAAGCCATTGTAGTTGTTATTACACACACACACACACACACACACACACACACATATATATATATATATATATATATATATATATACACACAGAGAGAGAGAGGGGGGTGTGTGTGTGTGTGTGTGTGTGTGTGTGTGTGTGTGTGGTGTGTGGGGGGGGGGGTTATCAATGGCTTTGTTTCTAATTGTTGTACATTTGTTTGAAGCTTTCTTGTACTGGAAGTATCACATTCTCTATATATACATGTTGTTGTATATCAATATGGATGCGGCTGGCTAATGTCGTATTTCCCTGCTATAGCTAACAGTTTATCAGAACTATTGATGGAGTGTCTGTGATGATGAAGGCTACAGCCACCAGTTGATTGTATTATCGTCTGCTGGGTTAGGAGGAGATTGGGCAAGTGTCGGCGATATGGCGATATGGCGATATCGGGATGGAGATGATATCAGCGGATGATAACAAACTGTCTGTTGACTATATCTGATGTCTGCTTTTCTCGTGTTTTGACATCTACCGTCTGGCTGGCTGTCATATTCGAGGTCAGGTGTGGGTCACGCCTGCGCAGTTTCAGTGTAATTCGACGAGCTTATGAAACATAACTGGAAGAAAAGTTAACATAAACCCACACACACACACAGAGAGAGAGGGGGGTGGGGTGAGCGGGGAGGGGGGGTGCTGGAATCTGGTATAATCTATCCAAGGATTTGAACTTCACATCGAGTAAGTGAGTGAGTGAGTGAGTCTGTCGGCCCATTTCCTTGATTCAGCCATTGCCATATACCCCTAGAAGAAAGTGGCAAATGTAAAATGGTTGCCATTAGAAATTCTTTACATCAATAAATAAGTGAATTATTTTGCAGCAATGATAGGAAACCAAACGAATACCTTCCCCCACCGAAACAATTGGAAGTTTTGTCTTCAACAACAATCAACGGGCTTATGGCCATTAAGATAAACCTGACTTCTCTACCTGCTGTTTATTTTACGACTTTTGGTATGTTAAAGGTGATCCTGTTCGTTCTCTTCCTTCCAGTTCCCGAGCCAATAACCAAATCGAAACAGCGACGCCATTCCAAGAAACCGTCCACCAATCATCCGCCGCGTCGATCAGCCACCAACCAATCACGGCCGTCGTTGCATAAGAATAAACATGGCGGCGCGCCTGCGCCATCGGCATCCGGCGGTCATCGGCAACCAATCAGAGCTCGTAGATACGATATAGGTCAAGTTGGCCAGCCTGGGTTATATCGGGGCTGGGCTGATGTTCAAGGGCAGGGCGCTGCCAACGATTATTGCCGGTAAGTGGTCAGATAACCCGGATAGAACCTGGATCGAATCACTATAGAACCCGGACAGATCGGAGATAAAGCCGACATGTTGTTAGTCGGGGGAAAAAAAAAGTAAAGGAGTGGGGAGTAATCCCAAATGTTTCCCTCAAATCATGCAAGTTGTAGCTCAGAGGTAAGGTGGCACATTAAAACAGGCAGGTCACAGTTTCGGATCCAGTAAATGTCTGTTCGACTTTTACGTGATGGTTTGGTGTGGGTTTTACTCTTATAACTGACATATATAGCCATTATATATATGCACACACACACACACACACATATATATATACCCCTAGGGTGTACTCATCCCCTCTAGAATGTAAGGGGAGAGAAAAATAAAGTGATTGTAAATATATGCTCTTATTGAGATGTATCACTCGCTCACTCACTCACACGTAATAAGAGCAAATCTGTACGTAGCCTGCATGCAGCAGCTTCCCTGTGGGCGTGACACATTTGTCACATATGAAAAACGGTTTGCTGGCTGATGAGTAGCCCACATGTATAAGTCTGCGTATGTTTTGATTTGTGGAGGTGTATATTTTTGTATATCTAGTTTCATGCATATAGATTTGTTTATGTGTAGCTTTATGGACGTATTGGTTTCAAATTATGTTTATATGTTGATATTCTCAGCTAGTGCCACTCTATATGTTCCTAAAATACACACACAAACACACACACACACTTAATGAGAACGTTGCGAATTGTACTTCTAATGTCATGAACACTCCATATAATCCCTTGTACCTTAAAATTAATTGCTTTTGAGAGTAAAAACGTCTTGATAAATTTGTTTGTCGGGTGGCTGATTAATTTACAGCAGAACATGCACGCATGCTCAGTGTTGGTAAACACAGAGTGGTGACTTCATCCGCCACCAAACAATGCCTGCCTGCACACATATTGATGACCTTATAGCACACAACTTTACCCATCAATAAGCAGGCAGGAACACTGATAAAGATGCCTTACACGACTCCTGCCTAATAAATACATCCATTTTCAGGATAATTGGACCCAATCCGAAGTTGTCTTTCTTGTCGTGTACGCT
Organism: Paralvinella palmiformis; assembly: GCA_025642065.1. Taxonomy (NCBI): domain Eukaryota; kingdom Metazoa; phylum Annelida; class Polychaeta; order Terebellida; family Alvinellidae; genus Paralvinella; species Paralvinella palmiformis. The sequence continues at coordinate 141,887 of JAODUP010000549.1, forward strand.
GGCTGGTAGCACGGGACCGGGTCACCATTACGTATCAAAACGAGGCTTCGATATAGGTCATCCGAACACGTGGTTTATGAGAGACATGGACGGTGATGGAAGAGATGACTACTGCAGGTAAAAAGATGGATCTCTTCTTAACGGAACACGGCACGTTATAATCGATTTGTTAAAATGGCAGATTTACAAATTTACTTATTATACTGTCGATTTATGATGCACCTAAATCGTCGCAAGATGGCGCTGCCTCCGGAAGCTCGGTCCGAAGAAGCCAATGAGTTATTGTGACAGTCCGTGATAGAGATAGCGAAAAAGACCTTTTATTAATTATTATTATTATTATTATAGTTGGGTATAATTTTCACAATGTATCTTCTATATGTTCGGCTAACAATGGTTACATAATTTAACTATATTTAATACAGTTTGGTCTAGGGTCGTATTAAAACTCCGAGCGGTAGCGATACCTGTACATATGTACTTATCTATAGTACGGGGGGGGGTTAGAAGTACCTAACATCCTAGGAATCCGAACATTTCTCGTTTCTAGGAGATCCTTAGCGTAATATTGGATAAATGTTAGCCTAGGCCTCTTTATATAGAAAACGTGCCATGTTTTATATAACACATATTGTATATATATATATATATATATATATATATATATATATATATATATATATATATTGATATATATATTGATACATATAATGATATCCATGTTGATACATAATTACATATATTAATACATAAATTCATTCATAAATATAAACACACTGGATATGTTACTGATCAGGGTTCGGTTCGAGTCTCGGGTGTGACTAACTCCGAGACTAGATAAATGCTTCACCATGCATACATTCGTATCTATCTATCTATATATCTATATATCTATCTATCTATTTATCTATCTATCTATCCGTATTATGACCTTAACTGAACCGGTCGAAGTAGCCAGAGAACGTTTCTTGTTCTTTTATGGTCACTTTTGGGGTAATCTGTAGGCTAAATAGGCCATGGTAAGACAGTGAGGCGAAAGGTGAAACAACCTTCACACATAGATAATCCGGGATGATTTGAAGTCGGGTACTAGAGGTTTACGACCAACCACACTACGAGTTTGGCCACGGGGATGACCTGGACAAAAGTTATTAGTTGGTGCTATAATGGTCACTTGCTAAAAAATTGTCTTTCATCTCGTGATCACCCTCTTCCCTCTTTCCTCGCTTCCTCTGTTTTACTTCATTTTCTTCCCATTAATTCTGCACCAGTTTAACTCATTGATTAGTAACGACCTAAAACCTGAGAAGTTTACGGTTCAAATCCAACAACTAGCTGTTGCGGGTCCTTTACACCATTAACTAAGCTATAATTATATACCTGGTTATGCTAACATTGGTATACTACCTAGGCATTTGGTCTTAATACTGGCCTGTACAGGGTTTTTTTTCGGGGGGGGGGGGGGTGTCAGTGTGCAAACGAATAAAATCATATAACCGTAAGTCCTTAGATTAGTGGTTTTGTATCTGACAGGTGTTTATAAGTGTTGTCAGTTTGTGACTGGATATCGCATCAGTAATCACGCGACCACGCGTCCGCTTGCGTCGCGCGATCCGGACAAGACCCAGACAAACGCAGAGATTGGCTAAACCCCGTCACGTGTTCATCGGCCGAATGAGCTGTCGACGCAGAAGAAAATCGTCTCCGTTTGTGATGGAAATGTTTACAACTTCCGGCACCTTTCTGGTATTTGGTTACAGCTGACGGCGTCTGTTAACAGCATGACTTGTGTTAGCCGACACCTGTCCAAACCGACTAACTCTATAGTACGTCATCTCATGTCAAACCGATGCTTCTCTCGGTGATTAACAAAAGGCGATCACGAATTTCGCCGCTTCTGCTGCTACAACAACAACAACATCAACTACTACTACCACTACTACTACTTCTTCTACTACTACTACTACTAATAATAGTTATTATTATTATGACAGATCATAAAACTGAGAACACGAATGGTTACTTTTATCCTATCCTAGTCACTCCTGGAACATATACTGGGGCGCACCTTCCATGTACCCCCCTCCCCCAACTCCTGTAGCTTGATTCGATTCGAACCCTGAACTGAAGCTTTTTATCGCAATACTCCAACAACTTTACTGTAGATTAGCCCTTTAATAACGAACACTACTTTGTTGGTAATTATCTCTTGAGTGTAACATTTGATATAATATGTTATCATCTTCACCTTCATCATCATCATCATCATCTTCATCATCATCATCATAATCTTCATCATAATATCAAATATATATGACTTTTACCAATCGGCTAAACAAGAGTTCTATACAATGACGTTTTGTTTTTTTAAGCAATGCTTCCTTGTTACACCAACACAACTCCAAGAAGGGTATACAGGTGGCACGTGGACACCAACTAATAAAACCTCCCCGACTTATGAGCCGATAAATAATCTCCGGATTGGTTTGCAGCTGGAGTTGGCGATTGGTCCTCTTGTAAAGTGTTTAATAATTTCTGATCCAGCTTAGATTAAGCCATTCTCAGTTAGTCCACGATACCTCTACTGGACTGAGTATACGTTGGCAAGGACCCCCCCCCGTCTCATCGTACCCAGCGTACAATGGTCACAATTGTTCCTCGAAATTTCGCCACCGGACAATTCCGTGCACAAGACGTTTCCCTGAAATCCAGTCGATAGAGATAACGATAATGAATGTATCCCGATTGGCAGGGAGGAGTGAATCCGGCTGGTATCTGGATCAGGCCGGAGAATTACACCTCACTCCTCCCTCGGATTGGTTCCGAAGTCTTCCGAGAAACCGCCGTGTCGATTGCTCCAACAACGGCCCTCCGAGCTTCCGGTACACAAAGACACACACACACACACACACACACACACACGGCAGTAGGTTAGGAACAATAGGGTGTCGGTCAGAGATCGAGAGGTTCTGGTTTCGAATCCGCCAAGTATCCGTAGTTGCGCAGTCGCATTTAGACGCAAATTAGAACATTATTTCTTGGACAATCGCGGTATCTTCCCAAAAGAAGTGTCCATTTATTCGTTATGTATTTACTCAACATTAATGTATTCAACATCAAACATTTCTTACAATTTTGACGACGTATGATGCTGACGTATTGAAGACATTCTCCTGATAAGTAATAAATAAAAGAGATCACACACACACACACACACAAAGAGAGAGAGAGAGCTCCTATATAACTAACCAATCAGCGATTAAGGACAGTAGCCGTGTTATGGTTGTGGTGGTGGTGGTGTTGAGGTGCGTGTTTACACCGCATCCGGTATAGAGTGTTCCGGATTTCAAAGGAATCCAATTATAAATGAACTAAATGACATTTGAGTCGATGACGGAGAACGATTGTGTCTTGACCTACACTGGGCATGGCTCTGTGGTGTAGGCTTTGCTTATAAATTCAGGATCATATTGTTGCTGTTGCTGTTGATGATGAAGATGATGATGAAAGACAATGTCATTAATAATAATGATGATGATAATAATGAGAAGAATAATCATTATCATTAACAACAACCCCATCATCATCAACATCTTCAACATTAACAGTTATATCCTGGTCCCTGGGTACCATCACATCGTACCTTCGACATATTGTAACCCAATCCTACCGCCCTCCCCCCCCCCGTGCGATGTACCACCTCAAACTTCCGTTCTAGATCCAGATATCGACGACGATTGGATTACATAACGAGTGACCCGTTTAGCGGATATGACCACCTAGTTAGCGGATCTGGTCTACGTAAATCCCGACGTGTCATTCAGTGCTCCGGTGACGTAATTAGGTCACTGTTTTATTGAGCCGACCGACCGACAGACATACCACCCCGGTGATTTCCGAACGTCAGCGATGAGTTTTAGAGTACACGCTCAAGTTACTAGTTTCTACACGCACACACACAACCCAGTCTCAAATAACCCCTCCCCCCACACACACACACAGTGTATAGAGGTGTGGTTGTGTGTTTATGTTTTAGCATCAGATGAAAAAATCATCGGCTCAGAATCGTCCGAATATCTGGATTTTCACGTCTAAACGATTCATCATGGACGCTGAAACCCGATATTGATGGATGAATTCAACACCATGCCGTTATCCCATTTCATAATCCTGAACTAACACATAGTCGAAAAGGAGATTGTCAGAAGCGCAGTGATTAGACTGAAGGTATTACTCTCAGAAATAATACAAATAAAAACCACACGCACGCACGCACACATAATTAAGCCCCCCCCCACACACACACATACACACACACACACACACACATATATATATATATATATATAACAAGAACCAGCTTTAACACGAACCATCATAAATCGACAATTATAAAAGTATTTTCATTGATCTTGGGCAAGCCAATTATCCTCCAAACCAGCATCATTATTTACCTATAATGGCACATCACGGGTGTATTATATAAAATCCTTCGGGACGTCTTCTGTGGAGTAAAAGTTTATAAATTTCATATTTTATCTCGTTTTGACATGTAATTTAGTAGTTCTCGAATTATTACAATACAGTATAACATAAAGATATATTTCACACTAAAGATTGTTGTTTTCTACCACCACCACTATCCCAACCACCACTACTACTACTACTAGTAGTACTACGATTGTTACTTTTACTACTAATATTACTAATATTGCTAAGGTATATAAAAGCACAAGTCATTCAAAGACGATGTACATAATAACATAGGGCAGCATCATAAAATTACACCGATATAAATATATTATATATTTATCTAGACCCTAAAGGGCGTAGTAAGCCCCTGAGATATCAGCTACACGGAGCCACGCAATCTTTTACAGGGTTTCCGATAAGGAAACCATCAAGATATGGTACAATATTAGATATATTTAGTGATGTTTAACTTTAATGCTGTCACACACAAAGGTAGAAGACATCAACCATTCATCATAATCTACCAATCATCATAATCTACCAATCATCATAATCTACCAATCATCATAATCTATCCAATCATCATAATCTACCAATCATCATAATCTATCAATCATCATAATCTACCAATCATCATAATCTATCAATCATCATAATCTATCAAACATCATAATCTAACAATTATCATAATCTATCAATCATCATAATCTACCAATCACCATAATCTATCAAAGATCATAATCTAACAGTCATCAAACATCAAATGATACCTTAATGTCGACGATTACAATCTAGGTACTGTATTGTCTCATAATTTAGTCGGTATATCAGTCCCGTTGATGATGATTGATGTTTTACGGCCACTTTTGTGCATAAGAAAGGCTAAATAAGGCGAGCGTCCCCCAAAGGTAATGAAGCGCAGTCAAAGATGAGACACCCTTCAGATATACCCACGCTGAGATTCGAACTCAGTTGGCAGTGATCTGTGATCCAACGTACTACCAGTTAGACCATGGAGGCGCCCTCCGTTAGCGATATTATAGTTAGACCGTTGAATTGTAACGATTATAAATCTATATCCAGAAGACAAATCTAGCTTTATCACGTAGTAATCCGGGATGGATCGTATTTGGGATGGATCGCGGAATTTAAACGGCGTTGAAGTAACATAGTCGTTTATTGTAATCCCGGATGATCGGGATGTACCTGTAATAAACCTATTGTCATTAGAAAACTTATTCGGGATATACCTCCCCCCCCCCTCCACACACACACACACACACACACTCCCACAGCGCTGATATTATGTGCAGCTGCTCAATGTGTATTTCGTGATGACTATGATCCAATCTGGGAGGCTAATTTATCCCTTACTCTGAGCGATAATTAACCATCATAATATAATCCAGTGGGATCCTGGGCCTGTCTACAATATCATATAGATTATTTACACCATCCATAATATATTGTCTATTATGATTTTCTTCAGGTAATTCTTGATAGCATGCTGCGAGCTTGAGGGAGTGTTCCCTTATACTCACACTTGTTTTTTGAGTGAGTAGCGGGTAGGGCGTGGTTTCCTGTCTTAAAAACATGGACTCAACGATGCCTACATTTATCCACCCCCCGAAGATGCACGACCTCATCGCCTTAGACATCCTACAGTCCGCGATTTGATCTCCCGATTCGCGTTGATCCCGACTTACGATGTGCTACAACAATTGAGTATGTTTCGATGTGGGCAAAGGATTCTCCGGATGTGTCGAGAATCCCCCCCCCCCCGACACCATGTCGTGTTCAGTCTGGAGTTCGCGATATCCTGTGTAATCAAAATCCAGGTCTGACTTCCATTTGTATTTGGTCGCCAACTGGAATATCTCTTTTGTGTATGTCAGATGTATTCAACGCTCTTTCTTGGCTGCTCCCCCCTTGTCGATCCACAGACCAGAATGTTGGTCCTCAGTTTTGATGACGATTTCGTCACATTACTCTGACCTCGTTGATAGCACCAGCTCCTTAAGACGGGACGACAGCCTTCTCTCGATCTTCTCATTGATGACGACGGTAATGCAAATGTCTTTCTTACCACTGACCTTAATGGTAAGGACCAACGTCTCTGATATGGTATGATCTGCATCGAGAGATTTTCGAATTTAGCAGCCACTTGCGGGTAAGGTTAGTTAGGGCGCAATGCAAGCCGGGAACCACCGAATACTATAGTACTCGACCCAAATAATACGACTTATTTTCAAGTCTGTGTCTTATTAGTTACCACCCAGTGGCTGTTGCATGGGAGTTCCGTCTAACCGATAACATATTTACGCAACGTCTATAATATTGGTACGACATGGCGGTACCAATTTGTGATATGACATTGTTGACGAAAGCCATCAGGAGTCTAACTATTACAGTAACTCTAGAGTCTATATCGGTTTGGATTTAACTATCCAGATTAGGCTCTGCCAGAGATAGACACTGATCGGTTTGGACTGTGATAGCTCCCTGATATGGCTTCCGTCGGTGGATCGTTCCACGGGATATCTTAGAATATCCAATTCTGGGTTAGGCAATACACAATTATAACCCGTAACAGGCACGAACTTCCATGAATAGGCGGCGAACGTACACAAATGTTCTAGCACACACACACACACACGGATGCACCTGCGTTGTTGGTGGTTTGCTCGCAACGCACAACACACACACACAGAGAGAGAGAGAGAGAGAGATCCTCACCACCACAACGACCGCTAACAACAACATCTGGCCAAAACCATCCTTTAATGGTTAATAATAAGAAATTATTTATTATAAGTCCCTGTTATTATTAATAATATCGATCCTTCAAGATTTTCTAATAGTATTTTAGGTTTTGAAGCCATATTTACTTCTAACATTACGTGGAATACATGGAAAGGTTCTAGAGTACGAACACATATAGTTTTTATGAGTACCAATAAAACGTGCTAATACTTACTTATAAATGCATTTAAATGCGAGTACGGTTGAACGTACATGAGTACAAGTACTAGTACATTTTTTTCAATAATGATTGCTCGAGCATGTTTACTCAGTTACGGCTGATATGATGATGATTGGTGTTTTACGGCTACCTTTGTGCACATGATAGGCAAACGGGGCGAGCGAAGTAAAAGATGAAACACCCTTCAGATATGCCTACGGCGAGATTCAAACTCAGATGGTAGTGATATGTGATCCAACGCGCTACCAACTAGACCACGGAGTCGTTCTTTATGGCTGATATGAAAACAATGATATAATTAACTGTCACACAAACATGAAATGTCACGTTTAGGCCCAAATCATCATAAAAACATTATAATCATAATATCTGAATATAAGTTAGATTTCTGTAATGTACAAACGTTGTAAATAATCAATTCATATATTTTTACATTTGAAAATCATCAAATGTTGAATTATTAGGTCAGCTAGCAGACATCTCCCTGGGCTGAATATTAAATTCAATAACACTGAATGATCTCTCAACACCTGGTCCTCATGGAATATGTTAACAGCATGGCATGCCACATAACGCCATTGGAATATATTGAACACACATATTTTGGTGGCAAGCTACAACTGATCACGCTATTCGTCATCCAGACAAATGGAACTATCATAATAATGAGATATTATAAGCTGCAGGTATCTATTTCTTCACGGTATTAGTATTTAGTTGAATTACAATTTTTATATATACTTTATATCTCGCTACCCGTTGGAGACAAATCAATATACAATAGCTCACACAACAGACATGTATCTGTGTTTACAATCAGTGGATCTCAATCAGCAGAGATGATAGAGAGAAACTTTAATTAACCTGATTTATTATGTAGTCATTTATGAGGGAAATCGGGACGAATATATACAAAATTTAAATAAAAAACTGGAAACAATTATCTGTTTATGAGGAAAGTACGGGCAATGTCCTCAGAAAGAACGAGTACTACACAGTTCTTCCTGAGTAGAAGTACTACTTTGTCCTCAACCTTGGTACTTTATTAAACCCAGATTATTATTATTATTTTTAAAACCGATATTTATTATTAAACCCAGATTATTATTATTATTTTTACAACCGATATTTAAAGGCCAGAGACCAAACTTACAGAATCTGTCGTCATATAACTATTACATATAAAAGCAATATTTTTCCTTTTTTCCAGGTGTGTAGGCAGAGGATTAAAGTCTACAATATCCTGTATGAAGGCTGGTCCACATGGGTTTTATGGCAGTCCTCAACAGCCAGGAGACGAGTACACGTTCATTATACAGTCAGCGGGGCCGTGCTTTCAACGAAAAGTCAACCCCTTTCTAGGAATATAAACAATGATTGACTCCGATAGCTAAACATTCTATTTAGGTTTAGAAGTTAACATGGAGTATATATATATATATATATATTGGTGTAAAGAACGTGTTAGGATAATTTTCTATGCTCTTTTAGCTCAATGGATTTCTGGAAAACTTTCTCGTATCTTTCGGTGAATAAAACAACCAAGTATCTATTTACGTGGTGCAATTTAAATAGTTTTCGCACGCACACACACACACACACACATATATATATATATATACATACAAACACACATGAAAACATGGCACAAATACCGCTGAACCTATAATTGCTTGTGAAACAAATCACAGAGACAGCTTTGAGGTGAGGATCAGCTGAACGTTATGACTATATATATATATATATATATATATATATATATGGTGAGGATGAAGGCTGAACGTTATGATCAAACGCGGGCACCTAATATGGGTAACACACCTTGACGAACAAAACAGTTAGTACCGTTCTTACAACGACAAGTCCGACTACAGATTATTTGAAATCTTTTTATTAAACGAAAGCATCCCAGGAGCGTTGCGTTCGGAGTATAATACAGACACGTACGATACGTTTATATGATATGAAATACACAAGCTTACATTTATATGGCATAAAATAAACAAGCAAGTCGGTGCTTAAATAGAAATAAAAAGACGAATAGGCATAACCCGTGATAAAGTGATAAATTGACAATCTACATGAACGCGTTATGACAGGATGCACCATCAATTCAAACGGGTTGCCCGAACAACACAATTTTACCAATACCAACCAATGTCACGTAAAAAATTATTCAAAACAAAACATCGCCTAACTCGATAAATATACTCTTTCTGTGTCTGCAAATCAACACGGACTTTAAAGAAAAAACCCGTAGATATGAAACGACATCTAGATCACACAAAATACACCTCCTTTGTAAATAATCTGCCTGAGTGACTGACAGAGATGTCCGAGCATCAATTGCTGGAAAATTGAGGGATGGGAGGGGAATTTCCCTGTACTACTTATCAAGGAGATTTCGGAACAAGTCAGGGCCTGAGAAGCCACCTGGATCCTTATAATAATAATATGTGACATTTATATAGCACCCTATTTAACTAGAAGCTGCACTAAGGTGCTGTACAATATTTTTATCCCAGACTCAGACCTGTTTCCACCCAGCACACATCTCAACTCCCAAAGGAGCATACAACGCATGCTGCCATTAAAGGCGCAAAGCGTTACTCATACACATAGCCATCACGTCCTGTCAGATACTCATTTTTTAGATGAGTGAACCAGTCGCCACATGACTGGCACTGCAGTTCATGGAGCCTCGAACCCGTGACCATTCGGCTACAAGTTCTACGTTCCAACTAACTGCGCTATCACAGCTGACTTAGCTGGATGTAGAAGTACTGTTTCAGACAAAATGACCCTGCCACAGATGAATTCTAGCTTTATAAGATAATGAATTACTGGAACGCCCCCCTCTATTTGTTACTTGAAGACAAGAAATGAAAGGGATCCTAAGAACTTATAGAATTTCCAATCAAATCAGACCCAACATCAGCCAGTGTTATACATCATTTTCTGGATAACATGATGAAACAATAATCTCGATTATTAATTAACCACAAGTAATTTTTAACTGGTACAAAGCATCACTGATGTACAACATGCTAGTTAACACAATCACAAAAACTGGCCAACTAAATACTGACAACACGCCACACGATTTGGTACGAAAAACACAAATAGCAGGACTCAACAACCGCACAGCTATAAATTACACTATTTACCCAAAGAGCTATTTAATCCAATACACAACAATGCACAATGTTTCCCACAAAGACAATACCAAATCAGAAAATCTACGTGTAAAATTATTCAAAACGCTGAATACAAATTTCCTTGCAATCATCAACAAACAATACGTCACCGGTGAGTCGAGTTATTTAGCCTTGGTACTGGTCACACCTGGCGAGTATGGCCTAAAGAAACAATACGAACAAACACCTGTACGAGCCAGATTTGAATGCATAACCTAGAAGTTTGCAGTACAGTGCTCTAGCCATTATGCTGTCCAAGTGCCATCAATTAACAATGTGTGAGCAAAATGTTACTATGCCTTTGACTGGCTTTACACTGATATGAAAGAACACACAAACTCAAGATGCCAACAACTCTACAAGCCAATATTCCAACTGTTCCTGCTCCATCTCTGCATAGATATCAGATAATATTGATGAGTTAAATACTGTGTACAAATACTGCAAGGTACAACTGTATATAACGGGAGCAAACAAATTTTGGGCCAAGTAGATTACGTCAGTTGGCAAAACCTATGTGGACTTTACAACTAAAAATGGCCTGTCCACATATTATATTGGCCAACTGAAAAATATTCCGATAAACAAATAAAGGTTTATTCCATATTTAAACTAAGCGTAGTCCGAATCCATTCAAGCAACAAAATACACTGTTTAACTAATCCATCCAGTGTTTTAGTAATATGTGTACACATAACATCATCAGTAGGGCATTTTACTATCCGACCTTCCTGCTCGACATAACATCGCAGATTAACCACACAAAGCTGTCATCATTGTACCCGATTGCTGACGGCAACTACCGGTATTAGAATTATCAGTAGATTTGTCACTTTCAAACACAAAGAGACCTCAATCTAATTATTTTGGCCTCCTGATGCCAGTATTGTTCCCTAGAACAAGACAACTTCTTGTTTAAATCATCTTGGATAGCAGGACTTGGATTTTATAATAATAGGTAATATGTGAAGTCCTACTGCTTTAATGATAGCGATACAGCTTGTGCTTTATAAATAAAAGCCACTGACAGCCGAATGTAGGCTATTTGTTCCCTCATAATTGGCAGTTCTGAACTAATCTTAATCTTCACGCCATGGAGATTTAATAAATGTGTGTATCAACATTTAAAAGATCTGACGTTAAGGAATGCTGATGTTATCTATAGCATTGAACTTAGTAAATGCTTTCCAGGGTTGATAGAAACGTTGGAAATAAATTTAATGAAGATACTTTATCTCCATCCAATAGCACAACAGGTAGAAATTACACAGATTATATGCCACACACACACACACACACACACATGCACAGAAATGACATAAAAATATGCTACATACACAATGAAGGCCATGAAACGTCCGAAGGAATCAGGAATTAATTATGGCACATAATATTGTGGAAAAATTAGACCATAAGACTAATCTATCACACTAGAAGACACAGGTAATATACAACACTAAAGCTATATCCAAACAGTGTGCAGTTTGTTTTAAGTGAATTCCTGCAGTTCACAAGGTGTGGGCTATTTACATTTAAGGAAACATCCACGAGTTATATACATTGAATAACAAGCATGACGTCATGATTTTACGAAGTCAACACATCATTTGTGTGGCTCAGCAGTGCGGGGTGTTTAATGAGATAAATGCCTCCACCTGTTCCAAGAGAAATCTACCGTAAAAAAGAAGATTAAATAGAGGGAGCCACTGTGACAAACAGCTAAAGGACACAGACTGACGCACGTGCACACGCAATGAACGTCAATTCTGCATCAAGCCATAGTTTGGGGCCAGGAATGTGCAAGGTTCTGAGGTTAGGGTAAGCAAAAATAAATAATGTGGAATTATTCTAGGAAGCCCCCCCCCACACACACACACAACACACACACCTACACAGACACAGAGGGATGGCTGAATGATTTCTTTGTTAAGGTTCACTGCTGTGAATACCTGTGATATTTGCCTGAGGGATGACCCACCCAGGTAATGAGGATTAAAATCCTAACCTATAGTTTTACAGCACAGTACTTCACTGTCATATTGGAGCACACACACACGAGCACACACACATACACACACAAACAGAGAGAGAGAGTGAGATTTTATAAGCAAGATACTAAAGCAAACAGCTAAGGGGTGAAATATAGAAATAGAAATTACTTGATTCGATTAGAAATCTGACCTAGAAGTTTACAGCATCATAATACTTTTTGTTTTTTGTTCTGTTAAAGAATAACGGAAGAGCTACAAGTAACCAGATCAAGAACTATTTCTTATGTACATCAATATCAAAGGCAGAAGTGCAGAATTGCACTAAATGTTCAATAACCAAAGACAACAATATTAGGAAATGTAAAATTTAACACAGAATGATAAAATCAACCAAGTTTACTTTTAGCGAATTGACTTTGAAACATGCTTGCTGAAGTTAAATATTAATGCAATCAGACCGATGTTTTGAAGGTCAAGCTAACTCCGATAGCACGACACTCTGTGAATCAAATAAGAAAGTTCCTATATTTCTACCAGTGGTTCCCGCTAATGGCTAATGGAATTGTTCCGATGTACACTACTTAAGTGCACTCGACAATTCGTGTAGGTTTCTCGAAGCGTAGCAAGGAACCTCCTGTAGAGATCACATCCTGAAGATTTATTCTGTACAGACAAATAATCTAGATAGATGCATACAAAAAAAGGTACTCGTGGATCTCTGTGTCAATGTACATGATCTCCAAACAATGGACATGGCACTAATTTTTTGCGGGCATCGACATGAAGTATATAGGCAATTGTGTGCTTCAACAGGAACCATGTTCAATATGAGGGAAATTACCTCCGCTATTTTCAAATTAACATAAAATAGGAATCAGAATGGTGTTAAGCTGCTTGGTGACAAAAATATAACATCTCACCATGACACGGATGTACACAACAACAAACACCAGCATTTCTTCACCTCTACCTAATAATGGCTGAATCTTTACAAAGGGTCTCCAGATTAATTCGCCGAATGCTTTGAACATACTTATATTCGGTTATGCTGCCTATCACTAACAAATCGAATTAAAATTACATCATGGCCGTGTTTTTTGTGCATCAAAGTCATCAGTCCCACGAACACATAAAAGTCCAAATAAAATGCTGCACTCATTGGATGTAGTATCCAATTCATCCACATGCATAAAAGTGCAATTTAAGATGTACGGAATAACTTTTATACGTGAATGCGAGGCTGAGCACCAAAATCAAATATTAACACACATCTCCGGCAATAATATTAAAGGGCTGGGTTATCCATTACCTTGCTAAGAACTACACCGATTACGATCATTTACAAAAAGCCCTTTCCTGCAATTTAACAGAAGTCATCTGTCCTAGCATCCTGCGGCAGGCGTATACCAATGCTACCGAGGATGTTGGAGGCAGGACCTGGTTGACCAGCTTGTGAGTTGTAGGACTCCACGAGGTTCTTCACGATGTTCATGTCCACATCAACTGGATCGAAGTCCTCATCCAAATCATCAATATCGACCACGTCATCGTCATTCCTGGATGAATTTGGTCTTCTGGAATCATGGCGCTGCTGTGATGACGTCTGTTGGTGAACTCCGGAGGTCTGGGCATTAATACGAGACTGCTTCTTTCTACGCGGTGGAGCCACAGGTCCAGAGGACTGCTAAAATTGTGAAAGAAATGAGCGGTATTACAGCGAATTGCATAATAAAAAATTGCTCTTTTCTATGGTACATCTTTCACTGATGAGCAAAGTTTTTAAGTTGTCACCACAGAAGGGGGTGCAACAATTTATGATGCATCCAAATGATGGCATTCTTGTCATATTTTAGGATGTCGATAAATTACCTAGTTACAAACCTAGTTAGTTATTTCTTTACTTTGTGTCATGATTAATACAATGAGTGTGAACATCTCACAATGAGTGGAGCAGAGCTAAGTTGAGATGACCCATTTTCCACGGGGAACATACCTCACAAACACGGGTCTGGGCTGGATTTAGTATTAACTTTGTGTCAGCAAATAATGATTTAAAATAGAGAAATATTGCACAAGATATATTTATAAAAATTCTGTCATTGGTGGGACAGATTAATTGGCTATATTTATCTCACTTAAATTAGTTTCTTTATAATCTTATTTTATTATATGATTTTCTCAGTCTATATATATATGTGTGTGTGTGTCTGTTTGTATCTTTACTGAAAATGTACTGTTATGTAAAAGATAATAAATTTCACAATATTTCCCTGACTGATGTCTACATAACAGCACAGTCTCTCAGTAGCTCTAGAAGTAACCATTCCACCGTGTCTGGATTGATATATCTTCTTCTCACCTTCTCAAAGCTCTGACCAATTGTTGTATTTGCTAGTTCTCTGTCCATCATATCCATGTAATCCTTCATTCCCAGAAGGTCGCCTGCCTGATCTGGACTAGTGGTCGCTGGTTTTGTCGGTGATCCAGATTTGGAAGTGGGTTTCTTTGGCTTGGAGGAGTAATCATCCAGTTCATCTTCAGATCCGTACTCGCTCAGATCCGAACTAGATGCCTCGTCTGAATCATCGAAATCTGAAAGATCGAAACTTGTATGGAACAACTTCGTGTAATATGATTGTTCTATTGTTAGAAGGGACCTTAATAACACATGATCATTAAATAACAACGGTGTTATCAGTTAACAACTGAACCTTTCTTAGCTTACCAAATACTTTCTGCATTGTTTGCATGAAGCTGTTAGGATCAAACTGTACTTCCGAGTCATCTTGCCTGTAAACAAAACGAACAGAAATAAAATGTATTTCACACACACACACACACACAACAGCAATTGCAGGTTCAAAGCCACCAACAAACAAAAGAGATAATATTTTATCCTCCATCAGTTATTAATTTTGTTATGTTTAAGGCAGATTTAATGCATTAGAAGCACACCCACAAATGTCAACATATTATTGTTCTAATAAATAAAACACTGAACATTTCACATCATTGTTTAATAAACAAACAAATGACTCATAAATAGCACAAATATTTTAATGGTCAGGTTGCTTTACAGTGTAAAAAATATAATTTGTACAAACATTAAAAAAATTACCAACTGAGAAAAGACATTATTAACTGGATATTCTAGCTGATAGTTAGATATTAGTACCCATAGTAAGGTATTAGTATTTACCCAGGAAGCTCTACTCCTTCATGACTTGACACTCTGTTGACAAATGATTTCATCCCCTCAGTAACATCACTCAAATTATTGATATTCGGCTGAGCACATTTTTTACCCGAAGCCTTCTCCAAGATGGCGTCCAGCTGTTCTGGGCTAATGTTTAACCAGCTGTCATCTGGAACAATTAATATAATGGCTATCTAACTAAAACTGGTTCAACTGTTATAATTATTTGTATATTGCGGTTTATCAGGGGAAATACAAATGTGGCTGTTTTACAGCCACTTTTGTGCACAAGGTAGGCTAAATGGGCCAAACGACCTCAAATGGTAATGGGGTGAAGTGAAAGATGAAACACCCTTCTGATATAGCCCATATGGGGGTTTGAACCCAGATGTTATAAATCTGCACCTAACCGTGCTACCATTTATAGTTATAATTTTAGTTCATGGGTTAAATAGCTCCCCCTCTGTGCTGGTACCTTGCCGATGGTGAGGGGACTTGCACGTCTCGAGGACTCTGGGAGCTATACAGGTGAGGGCTTAAGCCCATGGCAGGTTTCACCAAGCTGGACAGGTCTCAGAGCAAAATCAAAGCACCTGGTCCTCCAGCTTAGGGGCTGGTCATGGGGCTAACAACCCCACACCGTAAAAACAAACTGGTTATGGAAACACACACACACACACACACAGGCACACATCAGCTAACATTATTGGTCAATCATAGTTTGTTAAGAGTTTGGCTGCCTCTCAATATGTTTAATTGATGAGCATTACCACGATAATATGTCAATGATAGTTATTCAAAAGGAATGTCTACATCACAAACTAACTAACTCCAGTCTGATCGAGGGTTAAATAAATAATTTTAGAAGGTCACCCATTATTTCTTTAATGGTTAGTCTCTTTAATCTTCTTTCCTGCATATATTGGCTTCTGATTTTCACTATTGGAGAAATCAGTAAAAGGACTTTAAATAAAAATAATTGGATTACCCCATCCTAACAACCAACACTAATATTAAACCTAACTCAGACAGGACGCTTTATTATACAAACAAACATTTTTATCATTATCAAATTTTTTAATTTAACATTGATTATTATCGAGTATTACAAGAACTTAAATCAATCAATGTACATGATTAAAATAGATTAAAATAAGCCTTTTAAGAAAAGTAACAATTGTTTGGCTAAAATGGCATAAAATCACTAAAATATGAAATGTTCAAATGGTTCTTTACTTTAATCATTTGGTCAGCAATCCATCACACATTGCCATTTGAGATTCTCATAAAATATACCCAAACCAGTAACTTAACAAAAGTCCTCTGTCCTCAATATTCATGAACAGTGAGCATCGTAATGATCTTGTTCCATACCACACCCGACTTGCAGTATTTCAAGTATGTTTCTGGCGGGCACTGTATCTTACGCTATATCAGTTGCACGGAATTATATGAATACAGCTCTCTTGAAATTAATTTGAAAATTTAAGAACCATCAAAAGTGCACAACAGATTATCACAAATAAAATTATCTGCAACGACGAGTAATAAACATTATTTTGACAACATCTTCGTCTATAAAAGTTTCAAAGCAAAAAACATTAAGATAAATACTCTGTGATGTCAGCCACTGTCTTAATATTGCGTAAATAAATAACGCCCAAACAGAATCACAATAAACGTGTTACTGTTACCATCCTCTGGCTCTAGTGATCGTTCTTCTTTTCTCATTTCTTCTATATCATAATAAACATGCTTCAGGATCTGCAGCATCTGGACTCCTGGATCAGTGGCATTTGTCTTACTGAAAGCAGAAGTGAGTAACTAGAATCTATGTTCATGATTATCCCACACGTAATGGAAGATTAGTTGATAGTGCCAAAAAATTAACATTTTAACTGATAAACTGCAAAGAAATGAACTTATCAGCTCAACTGATACACAACTATCGTCATTGTGTACATACAAACAGTAAGTATCCCAGCCATTTTTGATAGTGGTCATAAGATCTAAAGTACTATTTTATGTGCGTATTGCTAGGGAAGCAAGCTATTATCAATTCTCATAAGTCTTATAGATGTTGAAAAACCGACTATTTCGATGCCAAAAACTACAATAAAACCTAAC
The DNA here is from genome assembly GCA_025642065.1 of Paralvinella palmiformis. Lineage (NCBI taxonomy): Eukaryota > Metazoa > Annelida > Polychaeta > Terebellida > Alvinellidae > Paralvinella > Paralvinella palmiformis. The sequence goes on from JAODUP010000549.1 coordinate 159,854, forward strand.
TTGTTTACAGAAGCAAATAATACGCAAAATGTGCTGGAAATTTATTATGCTGAAACAACTTACTTGTTGCTCACACCAAGTGATGTAACAAAATGTCTTTTAGCATCTTCTAGTAGCTTCCTGTACAGCTGTGAACCTTCCATTTCACCCTGAAATGGAAGACTTCAAATTAATAAACAAACTAGTCCAGAGTGAAGAGATTAAACGTAACTGTTAGACAACTCAACCTGGTTTCGCGACATAGATGCTAGAACTAGTAGAAGACATACCTTAAAATAACCTTTTGCTTTCAGAGTGGCTACATATCTGTTCCACCTAGGATCAGAGGTCACAGCTTGCACAGGATCATCACCATCTTCAGGATTGGCACATTTTGAGCACAGTATCTCTGCTCCATGAGCCTAAAGCAGAAAATATTTGACTAATTAAAAGCTAACAGTCACCAACTGAACAGAAACAAAACTCATTTATGAAAAGAAAACCTCAAGAACTCAATATAAAGAATGCAATCATAGTTATGCATGGAACCAAATTTAAACAAAGGCATCAAAGGTAACCAATGCCCTTTTCTCCACAAATTATGCAAATCCATTCTAAATCTTTAATGAGATACTTTGTCGAAGAGAGTTCTACTACTACTGTCTAACTAGGTCATAGTTAGTCATCCTCAGGTTGGTGAGTAAAGGAAGTTTTGTTTTTAATTTGGATTTTTTTCCAAGTTAAGACATCTACAGGACTAAGAGCTCATTAAATTATTCTATCCAATTAGGATGAGAGAATATAATACCTAATATGATTAAATAAGTACTAGATAAAAACGGAAATATTTCACAGTAAACAGAGTATGAAACGTCTACATTAAAGATGGGCTGGTGCTAGGTTATAGAACTGTATGTATTTTGGGCTGTTCTGCTTATTAAATATCTTTGATTTAGAATGCAAACTTTTAATTGTTATTCTGTGGTGGAAAGAGGTATCATAATTTAACATTAAGATGATTAATATTTGCATACTTTTTGGGGCTACCTTGTAGAACTCGTGGAGTTCTCAATACGTGAACAATAAAGCATTTATAATAATTCTATGATAACTCCTATTCTGTCCGGATGCTTTCAATGTTTTCAAATGGTCAAGCAGTTGCTTCTTCAAATAAAAGAATTTCATAAAAGTCCACAGCCAAGAATCACTAGCGTTCAATCAAGGTATAGATAAATTATTACAATTGTTGCTCATTAAATATTTAGAATTATAATTATTTAAATGTCTGTGGCCATTTAATTATCGTTCATGAATAGAAAGACACCATCATTTAACAACAAGATAAATTAATTATATTTAACATTACAGAGTGTACTCAAAAGACTTGTAAAGATCGTGCTGCTTGAATGTTAAAATGTTTATGACAGTTCTAGAATAAATCCTGTTCTTGTCCAAGATCTTCAACCGATCAGATAGTTACATCTTGGTTATATCTTGATATTTCTATCTCTTTGTAGAACTGGAGTGTTGGAAATGTTACAAAATAGTTATCAGGAGATCAATATTAACAAATGATAAGCTTGGTATGAACAATTCATTTACCTAGTAGCATCATATGGTAGATTAGTTCCAAGATTGTCTTCATATATAGTGTATATAAAAAAATCCAGGTAACATGTCTTTAAAAGATTCATAATTTTAGAAAGAGTTATAAAAAGGTTGACCTTACATAACACGATGATTAATGTTTTATAGCCACTTTTATGCATATGGTAGACTAAATGGGCCGAGCGACCCCCGAAGTTAATGAAGCAAAGTCTAAGATGAAACACCCTTCAGATATGCCCATGCGAGATTCAAAGTGAGGTGGTAGTGATCTGTGGTCCAACGTGCTACCAACTAGACCACATAACACATGGCAGTTCCTGGTATGTCTAAACAGTCAAATTTAGGGTTTATATCGAAATAAAACTATCCCGGTATTTCACATAGCATTTCTATTATCAAATTGATCCCAATATAACTATGAATTTAATTTTTAAAATCTTCGCTAGCCACTTCATGGTGGCCAAGTATAAACAATTAATATTTTTGGTTTTTAAGAAACGTTTGGTAAAATTAAATAAAAAACTGTATCTTACTAGTTTAAGTCCCAGATCGTATGCTTTATATTTCTGGTTGCTGGCAGCTGGTGTTGTATAACCGCTTCTCTTGTCTGCCTTGAACTGCTGTCGTAATAGCTGAGCATACAGACACCGCGTCAACTTGACTGAGTGCATGACACGTGTGCCCGGTCGGAAGTGACGGAATGTGATGCAGCACTGAAACAAAGAAACGATAAATGGACTGAATCAAGGATTAAGCCAATGAAGTGATCAGCGACAAAATATTATTGGCAAAAATTGATGGCAAGAGAAATACCTGACTTTGCATTTAACTGTTTGGAAAGAGGGGAGGGAGAGGTTTTCAAATCAGGTCTGTTACAATGAGGTTACCAATATTTATGACACAGCAATCATTAACATATATGAATAATATGTAACATGGTTCGGAACATCAATTCACCATCAGTTCAAAAATAGAAAGCCAAAAATATGTAGACCAATATTGTTCACCAAAAATACATTTAAATAAGTAATAATAATAATAATCTATATTTAATAAAGCA
>JAODUP010000549.1:167500-275703 GCA_025642065.1 Paralvinella palmiformis
ATGTTCGAGTTCATCGTTGGTCCGGCCTGGAACGTATGACCGAGATCCGGGTCACCGTGTAAAAGAGATTATCAGATGAAACATCCCACAATCACAGTCAACTAGGGCTTTCGATTACGTGACCCAGAGGTCTTTATCACAACGCAGTATCGACTGCACCACCAGCGCCTCCGTGGTCTAGCGGTAGCGTGTTGGACCACAGATCATTACCACCCGTGTTCGAATCTCGGCGTGGGTATACCTGAAGGTTGTTTCGTCTTTGACTTCGCCTCATTACCTTTGGAGGTCGCTCGGCCCATTTAGCCTACTATGCGCACAAAAGTGGCCGTAAAACATCAATCATCATCATCACTGCACCACCGCAGAAGTCACCGGCTTGTGAGTATGGTTAAACAGGAAATCGGCACGAAGCGCCACACAGTGCCGGCTCTCGTCATTGGCATCAAATTCTAAACACACGACAAGGGATAAACACGCCAAAAACTGAACACTGACCAGAAACAAAAATGGAATTTAAAACACAGAAACCAACACAAAGTTTGGAAAGTACCGACTTCGCACGTAGAAACAGTAGTTCTAAAATATGCCATGTCCTATAAGATGTCTCACCTGCTGAAGTTTAAGACGAATAAAAGCCAGTTGACTGAAAGTCACCCAAATCACCTCAAAACAAACAGGAAGTACCGAGATGTGTCCCGTCAGTCCGAGAATGGCGTCAGTTCCCGACGATCTCCCGATCAACTGAGCCGATACATCATCAGAACTAATGTGTCCTGGATTCAGTCATATCATCTTTCCCTGTAGATCCTCTTTGTTTCCATCGCCAGGTAGGATGCCCCCCACTATTGATAGTCACGTGAAATTTAGCACACACCCCTCGCAAAGTGCGCGCGCGCGCGTGTATGTGTGTGTGGCGGTCTGGGTTGATGCGTGTGAATCTCCAAAAGAATAGATAAAAAACACCATGAGATCATCATGAACTATAACCTTTGTATGTATATCATGTATATTGCTACACCATCCAGGCAATCAGTTACCATAGTAACCCAACAGCGCGTCCCAGACAGGTAAGCGAATACACTGTGGCCACCAGAAGAAGACGAAAAAAACCTTCCAGCAATCTATTCCCGATCTTGTCTGTCCGTGATCTCTCTTCCTTGATGGCTACTGCTGCCTTCTCGACTAAACAGACATCTTTCCGATAAGAGAAGATGAGGAAGGAGGGGGGGGGGTTATTTCTCTCACTCGTAATGCTTCATCACGCAGCAAGAGGCTTCCAGGTCTGTAACTAACTAGAAGTAACTGACTAGACTAGATCACTGAACGAGTCATCGGCAGAAAAATATATAAATAAAAGATGAACCATTTTTAAAAGGTCCAAACATAAATTTAAAATAAATTTATTCTCTCTCTCTCTCTCTCTCTGTGTGTGTGTGTGTGTGTGTGCCACCGAACGTGCGTATGCTGTGATCACAGGATCAGTGGATCGGAATCCTGAATTATATTTTTCGGAACTAAAACGTCTCGCAACCCACCCCCTCCATGTGTGTGTGTGTGTGTGGGGGGGGGGGGTATACACCGGTATGTGACACTGTATATTAAACAGCTCATCACTTTTTCTTTCCGACTAACCTCACACACTACTGACTCATAGAATGTTATGAGTAGTTGACCTGGTATGAGTGACAATAAACCACAAATATACCCCCCACTACTAAAAAAATTATAAAAATTAATGCCAAAGCCAAAATACATTCATTTCACGACAAAGGTTTTTAAACAATAAATTAACAGTAATCAACTACAAAAGAGAAAAACTCTCATGGTTATACAGGTCATGAACCATATCAACAACGGCTAAACTATGTATTAATTACTACAAGCATCTGATGTATGGTGAAAAGCAGGTAAAACATGCTAGGTATAACATAACAACACAAAAAGGGTATAAACACACACACACACTCGCGCACGCACACATATATCTGACAAGAATCCCATGGCTAGATGTTACGGATGCCCGGGGCGGCTGTAGACCCAACTTTCAACCTCCTCCATAAGCCGGTCTTTCTTAATTAGTCTGTGTCTAATGTTAAACAGGTAATATATCTGTGTCTACATGCTTTATGCTTCTGTGTACGTTGTACATACTACATATGCTTGTACAGATTACCCGTATTCTTACATACAACATATGCTTTAGAGATTATGCATTTTGTACCAACTATGATGTAGGATGTACATACAACACAGGCTGTACTACATTCATTACGTATGTTGTGACCAGATTGTATGCTGTCCAGACCGTGAGTGTTTTACAGACTAGGTATGTTGTACACATATGGCGGTGGCCATACTATGATGGATTGTTCTAAGTTACGCACCTATAAATGATGGCATGAAACAGAATACACTCCCACTGTGTTGATAATGGCACCTAACTGTATCGGTACATACCGGTATAACGAATAGCCTCTAATTCAAAGAGCATACAATGGTTGTAAAAGTGAGTGAGTATTTTGGATGGCAGTTGTCTGAAGGCGTATTATTGGATGAAACATCCTACAAATGTCAACAATGCTGGGATTCAACTCCATTATCCTGTTTAGCCCACAAACAACTACACTGTAGGAGTCCTCAAAATTTCGGAGTATAAAAGGTTGAAACAGAGTATCATTTAAGAACAACCACCCACCCACCCCACACACACACAAAGACACACTCCCGAAAAGACCCTAATCAGAATAAATAATATGCATACAAACAGTGATTCACATTCTTATAGACGCAGTGTAATCTCCCAACAAACACAACTAGGGCCCAGTTAACTATATTACTCGTGTACTGAACACAAAATTTAGTACATGACCTTGACGTCAACTGATAAACTCACTGTATTCTACCAGATCCATACAATATTAATAATAATAAATAGGAAATATATAAAACCCAAAGAAACTGTTCTGCTCAGTTTACTGAGTGAGTATTTTGTTTAGAATCGGGACTGCTGACACACGACTGAGTGCTGAAACATCCCACAAACACAGGTAGTCCGTATCTAGTAGCGTACAGAATACAGAGAAAATTAATCAAAAACATTTCCAGAAAACCGGACACAACCTGACAAACACCAGTTAGAGGAGGTAATAAAATAAACTATTTAGATGACAACTGGTTGTATGAACTGTTGAATGACTTAAAAAGGGTAAATACTCTTTTCCAATGTGGCCCTTGATAGTTATGCTGAATGGCCAATAGTATCATCCCCCGCCTCTTGCATTCTAACCCCCTCTGACCCAGATGACGATTATGATTGATGTTTTACGGCCAATTTTGTGCACATAGTAGGCTAAATGGGCCGAACGACCTACTAAGGTAATGAAGCGAAGTCAAAAATGAAACAACCTTCAGATATGCCCAGCCGAGATTCGAATACGGGTGGTTGTGATCCAACACGCTACCGCTAGACCATGGAGGCGCCCCCCTCTGACCCAGAGGGATCAGTATGGGAAGATGGAATTAAAGTACCTTAGTTAGTCTTGAACGCCCCCCCCCATAGTTTTAATTAACTGAGATGGCGGCATCATGTAATACGATGAACCACCCATGATGATGTGAGTCGAGAAACTAATCATCGGAAATATTTGCACCTTTTGACCTCTAGCGCCAGATTCAATGTGAGCAACTGGCAGACCATTAACGGTCCTAAATACTTGAACAACACGTATATCTACAAACAGCAGGATCCAGTCAAACACCTGATCCATACCTACAATATCCTGAATGAGTGATCCTCAGATATGACAAATATATGTAAGCCAGGTAGAAAGTCATGATTGTAGAACACTCACTCACTCACTCACTCACTCACTCACTCACTCACTCACTCACTCACTCACACTCACTCACTCACTCAACCTAATATCTCAGTTATCAGTGCTATAAAGTGTATGATATTTAAATAAACACACGTACACACACTGTATATTGGTAAGTATATATAGTCACCATATACAAGAATGTGATAATCTCTAATCCTATGGATCGATGAATCTCTCAGATAGAATAAGTGCCTAATTTTTTTTAAATCATAGGATCTAGTGTGTAACTGTAAGTGTGTATGCGTCTATGTGCAAGTGTGGGTTTATGTGTATATGTGTATGTGTGTTTCCCATGTTACTTAATTTGCTTACTCAGCAGGTAAGAACGATGTAAACTAAATCTGAGTATCAATTACAATTCCCACAGCTGTCTACACAGCTGGAACATGACACAATTTAGCTGAATGGGTCGCTACACTGTAATAGGTATCCAGCTGTTGTATTCACAATTCATGATTCTTTGTGCCAGTGCCTCTTCACACACACACACACACACACACACACACACACACACACACACACAATATACTTAAGTATAAGTCTGGCAGTGATGGGGGTGATTACAAGTTAAAAACTCATTAGAAAAATATATAGCAAACATTTCAAAGATAAAGACCATATATGTTTACACTAAGATCTTTAAAACCCTTAATGAACAACAGTTCAGAAAGCTGAAGGTTTACTACAGTATCAAATCAAATTTGTTTTTAAACTTAAAAAAACCCAGTAATTAATTAAGTTATTCACTACAACATCACCAGCTGCTGTGTACTACGTAATTAATCAATTCCCATAAATTAATTGCACAGAAACTCTAAGAATAAACTAAAATAACGGGAGACTCGAGGTTTCCTGGACATAAAGAGAATATTCCAGCATTTTCCAAAGGAAAGAGACTGAACAGGAAAAGTTCCCTTTTCATGCCTTAATCAAACTAGCCAACATCTTTATTGTACCATAAAAAACATATCATATTACCTACACACAGCTCACAGTTAACAAACAACATTTTGTAAACTTCTAAACCTCTCATGATTTATAAATTTTCCAATGCAATGAAACAACTTAAAATATTCAGCTTTATCACTTTATTGCGTATTTATGTTTAACGGAATCAGTCTGACTATATTAGTGCATAAAATTTCGTTTAAAAAATATGTTTCTGGAATGCGCTGATCAAACAAATACGACTGTACTTGATGAACTAGTAAGTGTGTTTTTTTATAACAATAAGTACTGTTAAAAAAACACTTACCAGGTAATCAAAGAATATAATCAGTACTGATTATATTCTTTGTCACTTTTACCAAAAACCTGAGCCATAAGTACACAGTTGCCCCATTAAAATAACTCCAACTAATATCAAGACCCTTTATATGAATGTAACAACTGAAGCGTTTTGCTTTGTGTAACGTTTTGTCATCATACAAACGAAGTTGTCATAAGTTACCATAGAAACAATGACTACAACAGCAGGAACACTGATCATACTAGAATTCAGTCCTGCAGTGGCATGTTTTGCACTACACCAACAAGAATGGGGGATGTGGGGGGGGGGCGTTCGATGCCCAAACTGGTAGCATGGTTTTGGCTAGAGGGGTTCGAACCATTACCTTTAAAAGTCAACATTTAGTCAACCGTATACAAAAAGTGGCCACAAAACAGCAATATTTTACATTTCAATAAACAGGAAGTGGAGATTCTAAATTTAAAAACAGTTAAAGTTCACAAGTTCTCAAGATGCAGGGACATTAAGTATCTCTAACAGTACACGTCTGAGTATTACTCCTCATACGAGATGTGGCCTGTATATCAATGGTTGATGGTCGAGAGGTATTCGCAGAGAAAGTATCTGAAAATTACGCATCTTTCCCAGTAGTTAGTGACATTCTGAGCCGATACAGATTTGAACCGAACTGATGTCACGTGAAAAGCGGATCCAGAAATGATAGAGTTGTCTTTGAAAAAACTCATCCAGTATCAGCCCATCCAAAACCGAGTTTCGTCAATACTTCTGATCAAAGAGGAACATTATGAGACGAGCGAGGGTGACTAATGATGGAGAATTTAAGGAAGTTAATGAGTAACTCAATAACCACATAAAGTGTTCTGTATCAAAACCAAAACAGTTCTGACGGTCAATTGTCTAATAATCTACTATCAGACAGTTTGGGCTGTGGAATGAGTCAGCTACAGTTTGTTTAGCCTGGTGGTCACTGACCGAGGAGTGAGTCAGTGGTTTGTTTAGCCCAGTGGTCACTGGTTTGTTTAGCCCGGTGGCCACTGACCGAGGAGTGAGTCAGTGGTTTGTTTAGCCCAGTGGTCACTGACCGATGAGTGAGTCAGTGGTTTGTTTAGCCCGGTGGTCACTGACGGAGGAGTGAGTCAGTGGTTTGTTTAGCCCGGTGGTCACTGACCGATGAGTGAGTCAGTCGTTTCTTTAGCCCGGTGGTCATTGGCCGAGGAGTGAGTCAGTGGTTTGTTTAGCCTGGTGGTCACTGATCGAGGAGTGAGTCAGTAGTTTGTTTAGCCTAGTGGTCACTGGTCACATTCGAGACGTCAGTGGCTGAGGCGAGCGACTACCTGGGAACGATCAGATAAACACAGGTTACTTAATCTGATTTGAGTCTTGGCCTGAACTGGTCTGCAACACGGTGCTATAAAATGTAAATTTTGATGTCTTACGGCCACTTTTGTGCACATGGTAGGGTAAATGGGACGCGAGCGACATCCAAAAGCTAATGAAGCGAAGTAAAAGATGAAACATCCTTCTGCCAAATAACGGTCAGGGTTTGAACTCAGGTGGTATAGATCTGTGGCAAACTGCGCTACCAGTAATAGGCCATAGAGGCGGCCCAGAGTGCTCTAAGCACAGCATTACTCAATGAAGCTCCAATATCTCTGCGAAACCTGATATGACTGAAATAGTAACACACTAATCGTGGAACTGTTTCATTGCCCGATATCTTGCTGTCCAGGCAACTTTTTATTTTCGTCAAATAGTAAACACACGCCAATCCTGTTTTCAGTCCAGACACTGTCACATTGGATCAGTCAGTGTTATCCTGAAGCCTACACTGAGAGATATAATCAATCAGTGAGTTTATCTTAACCGTCATGTTAAACCTTACTATTTAATGGAAAACCACATTACTTTACACATTCGAATTATTTATGCAGTAATAATTTGTAATAAAGTGAATGTGACAAACAATAAACAAAACATGAAGAGCCGAACACAATAGAAGTTGACCACAATAGAAGTTGACGTGCTGTAGTAGAGCTCTTCTTGGCATGGTTGGACTTCCCGAGAGAAAATCCAGAATGGACAGCTACATAAAAATTGTGACAAAACTAAATCACACAAACAGGATCCATTTTTTTTAAAATAAAAATAAAACACAAATTTCAACATCCTTTGAGGATGTGAAAAAATTTACAGGATGTAAAAACTGAAAAGGCAAAGAATCAATCTGATGGCAGGTGATCTCAGGCCATTCAGTAAACATGATTTTTTCGGTCAGATGTCGGGAAAAAAAGTTAGAAGAGGAGGCAGTTATAAAATGATACATTATTGTGGGGTTGATATTTGTATGGTGATTTTATAAGAATTTCTTTACAAAATAATTCACTATGTGGCGTTCTTGCCAGTTAACGTAGCCTTTCCAGGATTTGTCACAATTACATTTAACAAGATATTACCTGTGAAGGTTTGTAGTAGAATTTCCAAGTTTGAAGTATATATTTTGGGAATCAGTAGCGATTATTTGATCACTTATGTCATGACTTTACTTCAATATTGGCTTTTAGATGGTATTTATTTTCAACTGTAACTAAACTATAACATTATACCTTTTTTTCTGGTTTTAAATTAGCATAAAAATTACTAAATATGATAACAAAGAAGCTAAAGGAGACACAATATTGACAGCTTTAGTGATTTAAGCCAGCAGAAAGGAAAACATAATGGATTGTTATTATATCAATACACGCTTTTTCTGGCCATAAGTGGATAAAAGTTTACAGCCATAGTCTGACATAGTTTATATTAAAAAGTAACTGGCATCACAGATACCGGTCTTGGCCTGAATATGCAAAGAATAAAGTTTTTAATATGCAAAAAAATGGGGATTTAGAACTGAAAATATAACTGTCTAAAAGATGCGGGTCGTCACTGGTGTGGGACACAAGAAATAAATGTTAAATTTGATAATGAGCTTGGGACATACATCATAAAAGAATTACATGTAATATCATTTGGTTCAAAGAGTTGCAACTCTGTCCCAGCAACAGCTTCAAACACGCAATAGTAGGCATCATGAACAACAATACACCATAACCATTAAAGCGATTAAAATCGTTTATTAAAAGTTGGTATAAGAGAACAAATTTAGAAATTTCATATAAATTGTCAGCCCAATTCACAATCATATGTTTCACACAATGCTAAACTGATTTATCAAGCTTTGTGTGCCTGTTTTTATCTCTCTGCAATACTGACATATCTACAGCAGAGCGCATTTTGAATAATGATCGAATTAAGCAATAACGGTTCTGAAAGATTTCCCTAACCTAATGGCCAATGGAAAAAAAAGAGACGAAAAAGTGTGATTTGTCATTTTAATCACTAAGAATGTGAAAGAGCACAAAAACAGTATTTTTGGCCCAGACTATGATGCTGCTATATCATACCACAAAAATATTACCAATCTTCTCACACAGATCCGCAATTTTGAGCTAACATTTAACCATAATCAACACTCACTCACTCACTCACAATGTAAAATGTAATAAATCTAACTAACCTCACATAATATATTCTGCTGTCATTCGTTCCATACAGAACATTATTCTGAATGCATCAACAAGAATAGTGAACAGTTAGTTGGCTTCTGACATCAAAAATTAGCAATCAAGATATATATATATATATATATATATATATATATATATATATATACATATATATAATACAAGCACAGAATACAGACTAATTACAGAAACAACTCAGCAGATCTGCCAACCTTGACATTTATTACAGATTATATTAATTAGTCCAATTTAACCTCAGTACAGGGATATCAGATGGTAAAATTGGAGAAGAAAGTGGTCCAGCGAAGTACCTCAACGTACACAAACAGCAACAAGCCATCGAAGCAAATCAAAATCATAGAACATTCAGGCTTGGTTATAATACATAACACCACTCACCGATGGATCTATTTCGACTCTGAGGTGTCTCGTGTGCTAGAGAGTCCAGCGGGTGATGTCTTCGTTATAAATTCCATGCCACATTTCGGCTTTATAAATAGCCATGTGGACATTTTTTACATAAAACACAAAGCGCATTCCGTGTTAACTGACAGCGGCATGCAGCAGCTAAAAGAGAGCGAGAGAGAAAAAAGTCCATTCCCTATGATATCATACAATGCACCGCACCATGTGTCAAACGACTTGTGTCAGTGTGTGTTTGACCAGAGGAAAACTTATTAGGTAGTTTACTTCAGCACTGTATTATTAATAATGACACTCGCGTCTTTCCTGTTCATTCAATGACAATCATCTAAGCGGGCGTTTGTTCTTCACAGTCAAATGAGTACACGAGGAGAGGTGTTCTAAGTAATGCTCACGCTAAAATGCGGGGGGGGGCGTGATTCTCAGTAATCTCTGTTAAAATAAACAATGAATTTCACCGATCATATCACGACAATAGCAACAACGATGCCTACTGGATGACGCCTGCGATGATCATCCGAGGTCAGTAAGACGGTTTGATCATAATTAAGATAGACAGTAAAGCTCACCAACAACAGGTCAAATTAATCCGCTTACACTAATGGCATTAGATTAGTAATGGCGGTGAGAAGATGTCATCATATTAAATACTCCACAATGTGATGATAAGAACATACGGAACAACCCGACCAAATGATTAACTGGAGTAATATCTGTAAAAATTAATAACATCCTTGATGATATTGTTGTATACGGCCAATAATGGTTTCTCTCTCTCACACACACACACACACACACACACACACACACACACACAGTGACACACCTTAGTATAAATGTTGTATTTACATTTATAATTTTCTGTGACTGTCTTTCTTTGTTTCTTCGCACACACACACACACTCAATGACATAGACAGAGAGAACATAATGAAAATATTCCTACTTACACACACACACACAAAGAGAATACCGGCTGTTAACAGTAACAATTGCCGTCTAGCTATAACCGGGTTTGATGTGATATCACTAAAGTAACAACACACTGATAGCTAACTAGACGCAATAAACATCTGATCTCGGTCAAGTGGGATTCATACATCAGACAGCCATTATCTCAGATTCTAATATCATTTTTAACGGACTTTGAAGTGAACAAACGGAAAACTAGCCTAACCTATGTGTGGGTGTTGAGGCCATCATCTACCAAATAACTGGGATGGGTACCTGGGAGAGGGAGGGCGGGGGGTTCAAAAAGCGGGCTGGTATTATTCACTGTCATGTGAGTTACTATTTAAATTTACACCCCTTCTTATCGTCTGCCGGTGAAAGCACTAAACATCCACATATGACCGGGGTCACGTCTAAGAAAATGCTATGTCCTTGTCGGCAGTATACTTCGGACCAGTGAGTCATCTAACTCAAAAGACGAGTTGGTGATGTTAATACTATACGTCAATCAACCAGAGTAAAATCCGAGTAAGATATATCTAAATAAGTCGGGTCAGGCAACTGTTGTGACCCGATTATGCTAATTAGGGCCATATTCAGCTGACTGTCAATGATCACAAATTCCTGACCAACCATTAACTGTTTATCAATTGGCTATCTTTCGTACGTTTTTGACAATCTACATTAAACTACTGGTTAAAAGTGGTGACTTAAAAACTGGTTTTTGTCCCGTTGTTGATAAAAATCAATTTGAAACAAAACCGATCGTAAAAATTGCGTTATATACTTATCTTAAAACAAAACTGATGTCAAAAAACATTCAAAAACCTAGCTGACATTTAAACCATTTTACGGAAGGGAAAGTGGCATCCGATTTTACATTTTAAAAAAATATGAAATCCTGCCACCGAATATAAAAGAACTGATTGTCATAAAGGGAGCATCATACACGGTGATGATCTGTTTTTACTCACTAGATGACTCGAACCCACCTGCTAGCTACAGCCCTTCTTTAAAATTCAGATCCATACAAATCACATTTACCAACAGACTTTCGCGTGGCAAATGTTATATATAAATATGGCAGAAAAAGTATTTAAACATTTCTTTCGGTTCCCTTTTAACAAAAATCAACTATACTGTTTACGTCACAGGTTCACGTGACTTTACTACCGCAATATAACAGTCAGACTGTGAAAGTCTAAACGACGTTTCTTCTCTTTTCTAGCAGAGAGCAAGCTAAAGTTATGACAACACCAGGTCCACAACTCTTCGCATAGACAATTACTCACCTGACAGTCAACAAAAGTTTCAGGCAACAGCAAGGCAAAGAAAGGCTTTACCAGAAAGAGGTAAGTACGGTTCTGTGTTAAGGTACACACATATATATATATATATATATATATATATATATATATAAGAGAGAGAGAGAGAGAGAGAGAGGGGGAGGGAGCAACTTTTGCACCTGTGATATCAGTCAGTATTCAATATTGATAAACAAATATGGTAAATAATACTGATATGAAATAGTATTATTGTTTAATATTACACGGGATTACATTATTTCTAGATTGAATCTCTTCCTTGTCAGTGTAAATCTGAGCTGTAAGTGGCTGTGTTTATATAACTAAGCAAACCTAAAGTGTATTACCCACCTTTGAAAAGTGCTAGAGTACTCTCTCTCTCTCTCGTGTGTGTGTCAAAAGATACTAACAAAGATAATTAAGATAATATATGGATGATTCATCAGGAATAGAAACAGAAGAGAAGCTAATGTTTTACCATTCTCATACACACACATACAAATTATATATCAGGGCTAAAACAAACAGTTGAGACCTAAGCATGGTATGCAGTTTACACAATTTTTTATTTCGTAATTAAAACCTGGTGGGTGACCTGACTGACAAAGTACACATAGACTAGGTAATTTTTCTGTATCAACAAAATACCTGAAGACATCAAGTCACTCTCCCCAAGATAGACTAGTGATGTCACCACTAAACACCATGTGAGCTGTACACAAAAAACATACCGTTTCTTTTACAGGACCCTTTCCTGGTGGATAATATTTAAAAAAGGGGAAAAAAAATTAATGGAAAACAAAACCAAGATGCTAGAATATTGAGAAGAGCATTACCAAATATCCTCATTTTCTGATAAACCAATAATCCAGATATATAAAAGATGCTAAGAAATTAATTACTAAATTCTTTTAATCAGAAGCAAAATGTAATACGAGCGCCATCGAGGCAGCAGTAGTCGTGTCTGTTCTTAGCAGGTGAAGTAATGCGTGTTTAAAAAACACTTAATTCCACCAATGAGTGTGCAAATGATCAGATGACTTGTTCAGCTCTTGGACAAGTCATGCCCGAGTTAAATGGCCATGGTGCTACTTCCAGGTGAAACATCCCTCAATATCAGGTAATGCTGGGATTCAAAGCCAGAACTAGAGACTTGCTGTATTCACCGTATTATTGGAATATCGTGCACCGACAAACAAGACTCTTAAAACCTATAAAATAATTTCCCAATTATCAGTCAGTCGACATAACTCGTCAGAAAGGCAAACAACATATGGCCACGTAACTCTAATAAATATTGGTATTATTATGATGAGCCACCCATATGTTATAATCATGATTTTCCATGCCAGTGTCTATTCAACAACAACCCCCCCCCCTTCCCCCCGCACACACACACACACACACCAGAAAGGAATTGCTGAACAATCGACTAAACAGATCTCTCGGTTTTACATCAGCAATTGAATGGAATTGTAATCTGACAGAATGGATGAAAGGAAGTACCTGTAATCCTTGAATGCCGCTTTGACTAGCTGTTATAAGGTCAGTTCACAATACTAACCTTGAAGTCTTCGTTCCTCAGACGTCTATCAAGACAACAGATTTCTGTTATAATTGGTAAACACTTCAAATGTTCGGTGTGCTTCATACACACAGTGACATAACATACCATCTACAAACAGGTTATAACTAACTGTGACTAGACCCCCCCCCCCCAGCTTATAACATAGTGGTTAGAGCACTCACGGCGGTACAGCAAGCTACCAAGTCAAGGCTCAAATCAAAAGAAGTTTCTCCATTTGAGTAGGATTGTCATGGAAGAAGTATTTCCGAATTAAAAAATTAAATGGTAAGTTCATTTGTGGATTAAAATTTTTTTGGTAGCGAACTTTAATTCCAATTTTATCAATTCCATTTTTTTAAATAAGCAATTTCAATTCCAAAATCAGAATTGCCCATCAATTCCCAAACTGAATTGACCCGATGTCTCGTTGAGACCGGTGTCCTGGCTAAACAAACCACTCACTAACTCTATACACATAAACCGGTGCTGTAACTTCTGTGACTAACCTCAAGCTGAAAGATGTACCTTGCTGATACAATGACTAATAATGTCATTCACTTATCATAATGTTAACAAGACGTGTAAGTGTATTTTTATTTGTTTGCTAGTCTAACTTGCACAGAACACTAGTGTCAGCTAATTGGTCGCAATTCATTTTCTCGCTATCTATAAAAGGCAATATTATTATTTTCAAACATCAAGAGAGAATCTAATTCTCAGACACAAACAGCTTTCCTGTAGGTCATTGACCAGTGCACGACTAGTCGGTTCTCTGCAAATACGTTTCATTTCCAACGTGTAGACCTCAAACTGAGGCCATGAAGGAACCCAAAATTTGGTCAAGGGTTAATCGGGGTTGTCAATGTGGTGGACACTTTAATGGAGATGATTTGGGATAGGGGGAAAATTCTCTCCATCCACTCCCCCCCATACACACACAAATATAATCTATTCAAGTACACAACAGCATAGTAATAACTTAATAACAACCTGCACTTACGACGTAAAAACTTACTGTAGTCTAATATTTTTGCTCCAAGAAATAAGCATCATGGAGAAGCAAAATTGCTAAATCAAGTCAACGGATGATAAAATATAAAATATTATACTGTGATCTGTCAAATGATGGGGATACACCTTGAAGCTTCACCTGAAGAAAAACCCAATGACATTATGAGCTGGCTCGACTGAGACCACTTCTCGTTAGCACTAGCCAGGAATGTCGAGTATCGATGAAGAGATCAGAGACCTGTTTGTTTAGTCCCGAATTATATCCAATACATCTACCTAGGTCCAAAACATGTCTTCAATTTGAATTATCATGAAAATATCTCTCTTTGGAAGGCTGTTATTTTGATTGAGCATAAAACAGTCACTATACATATGCATTATGATGCAGAACACTTGCATTAGTTGTAAGACTATCAAGGTGAGCAGCCATAAGTTAAATTATTCAAACAATTAACGGGAAATATTTATTAGGTACACACAAGCAATTAATTAAAGATTTAAGTCAAGTAGAGCAAGATACTCACAACAATATAACACATCATGAAATATAATCTAATACTTAGATCATACTGTAAGCTTTCATTTTATTTTTAAGACTATATTCAGATATATATATCTGTATGGATGGACTCCAAATACCATTGATATGAATGGAACGTCACGTTGACATTTTCAGTTTATTATAAGACTGTTGGTTAGCCAATATTTTGTTATCCTACCTAGGCACACAATCAAGCCAGATCACTTCTTAGGATAACAAATAGGTCCCAGATATGGTAAACATTTAATTTAAACTGTGCAGTGAAGCAGCAAACATAATCCTTTCTGAGATGTGGAGATATGGTTGTATTTACCAACCTACCACTACCTTCAATAACACGACTACCACACAAATGGAGTACATGAGATCAATGCCAACATATGTCAATAATGAACTAATGTACTGAACTGCTTCCATAACATGAGCGTCCCCCCTTGTTCAACAGTAAAATCAAGTACAAATGATGCTGAAATATTGGTGCATGATGAACCTTGATAACGATCATTTCCCGTTAACATTTTTCATGATGCACAAACCTGACTATTCTTGTAAAGGGATAGCCATGTGCATTTTACCACACTCATCACCAAATATCTTAAACGATAATAAACATCACACTTGAACTGCCATAGAAAACCACAAAGCCATCAAATCATATAAACATAACAAAACCGACCCTCCACGGTGTGATCAATAATGGCTACGTTAGACAAGTGAACAAAGCCCAAATACAGTGAATAATTTAGAAGAAACTGGGAATTATTATGATAAATGGGTAATTATAGCCACGACACTACACAGTTGTAGTATTTTTTAAGAAGTTATGATACATCGTCTAGTACAATTTTCTCAGCAATGAATGTGCTGTTTAATTGTGCGAGGCCTTCTAGGTATTGAATGAGTCTGTCACCTTCACTGTAGGCATAATCAGCCAATGTTGGTAGCTAAATATGCTTTTATTGGTTTATGTCATTTGTATCCAGCAGATTGGTTCCTGCGTATTAAATGTAATTTGTGCTGTCTTTGTTTGTGCACACACACACACACACACACACAACAGAAACAATTGTCAACCGAGTTTACAAAATTTCTTATTGGAACCACAAGGTGTGACATATCGATCTCATTAGAGATTCCACTCGTGGGAAATTGGTATATATTTAGTTAACATTGATCCAGATGAGGCAAATTTGGGAATGACAAGCAGGTCCAATTTGTGTTTACAGGGAATAGTTTAGGCAGGTTCATCTGTACTGTGTAATTACTACACAGCTAATTATGCCTCTGGTAATTGGCAATAACAAACAATAACCATTTTACAACAGTTTCATCGTATATCTACATACCCTGTTTTCTGCCGTATCAGGATTCGCCCATTTTGGTATACTTCCAGCAGCCTCGATCAGAAGGAACTCACCGTCATCATCAACCACCCTGCGGCAAAACAAAGATAACAGAAGTGATTAATGTTTTCTCCCAACAAACCATTACAAACAAAGATACAGAGACTGAACAATTCAGATGAGAGAAAGTCATTAAGAAGTTAAGCACATTATCTCCTATGTGAACAACACAAGGCTTAGAGAAATCCCTTTTCTGACACAATATGAAATTCTCCAACAAATCCTATACAATGTGCCCTCACCCTGCATCCATAATCCTTAGTGTCTCATAAGTAAATAGTAATTTTAAAAAATAAAACAATTACACAAAATTTGAGATGGTCAATTATTGAGAGAAACAGTCAGACACCATCACTCTATACATCGTTCCCACAGCCAAGGAAACATTAATTCCCAGGACATTTCCAGGACAAAGTATACAAGATTTTAAAGTAATAATACAAGATACGTGTGAAAAGGCACATCATATTTATTCCATGTATGATTGATTATTGAATTTTTTATGGTACGGCCTCCTCCTCACCCCTTCTAATAGTGTTCTAGCTGTCTGATCCACCCGCTTTTACTTAAATTTTAACTAACATGGGATATCAGGACAAGTTGTTGCTGTTCATCCAAATACTTATGTCAGCAATACAAACTTCAATTGAAAATGAGATATCACCTCACTTATCATATGTCTTTAAAGTCATGTAGATTTGAGTATCATCAGCATAGCAATGATATTTAATTTTTAATAATTTCACCAACTGGTTTTCTAAAGACACAATGTCACTGTGCACTTTCAAGAGAGCAGTTCTATTGAATAACCTCTACAATAAGCAGACTGATATCTGTCATGGAGGTCATTGTGCTTGAAGTGCTCTTCTATATGACCTGCTACTACCCTTTAAATACATTTGGAGATGAAAGGAAGGTTAAACATAGGATGAATATTCTTCACATCTTCCTTATCCAACACAGATCTCTTAATCAGTGGAGTTATGGCGGCTCGTTCCAAAGACAATGGCATCACTGACTTAGCCATCGACCTATTGATAATAGCTGTTATCAATATCAGTGGTAGAAGTTGATCAACACATTGCCAGGTCAGCAGTGGATCCGAGTCACTATTTTGGAGACACAACTAATTTAAAGTGTGGCTTCAGTAAAATTAAACAGATCTGGTCAACATGTAAGGTCTAAAGAAATCAGGCAAGCCTGTCTCGTACTATACCCTTGCTCCTGACCGTGAACAAGACTTACTGTTAAAATAAATATTACAAACGTTTTTAGTAGCATGCGTAAGCAACTCGATGTTTAAGAGCTTAGTCACAGTATCAGCTTGACAATGTCTGCTAGTTGCGTTTTACCATACACAGGTAATTCTTCTGGTCCTTAACAGATGACACACATAAGTTGAGAAAGGTATCTTAGTACTGCGGCTGTTTCTACATCAAACGTGCATCATGCTCTGCCATAAATATCCATCATTTTGTTTACTACATATGTGACCAGTCACAATTGTTTTGGTTGAGCAACTGCATCCATGCAACCCTGAATTAGGCCGAGGTGTGTAATCTAACTTACACCTTCCAATGATAAATGTTGAAAAAACCCTCACCTGGCGACATAAAGTCCAACAAACAAAGGAATGTTCTTCGTCCACTCTTGTGAGTTTTAAATAAGAAACGGCCCGTTGGATCAAGTAATGGGAAATGTTGCTTGTTTTAGAGACACTTTGTATGCCTGTGGTGGGCTAAGTGGGCCATCTACATGCGTTCAGCAAAATCTGAAGCTCTCTACACTCGGACAGACACAACATTCTTTGTACAGTCAAAACCTTCACACCTGGCTATTGACAAGGCCCCCTTTTCAAACTATTAAGATTGGCAGTTAACCTGTGGGACGTACTTGTTGTGTCGTAAGTGGTGGTCTGAAATGATACACACCTGGCAATGAGTCCCGGAAATTCTTCTGTAAGATTGCACAACAAATAGACAATAAACCACTCATCTTCCACGTTATCTCCATAGTTTGTTTGGCCAACCAGATGTGGCAGAATGGAATCTGAAATTCAAGACATCAGTCACATCAATAAATGTTTCCCACATGTCTAAAGTTAAAGTAAAGCACACAAATTGACAAAACCATACTGTCACCACATGTATATTTTAATGGAAAATTGGAATCCATCTTGAATTATCAATTATAAACCTGAAAGCAGTATAATACATTACTTAAAACAATAAATTAAAGTGACATCACAAATTGCTTGTTGCCAGCAGTCAGAACAAACTGGTTTGATCTAGCTTTATAGGTAACTATACTGTAACTGGTTCCACAGCGCTTTTGTGTTTGATGATCATACCCTCAGGGTTAGTTCCTCTCTGAAAACAAGGTACAATGGCAAGGCAATAACTTTGCCTTCCATTGTCTACCAGCAGGTATAAAGGTGGGTATATCTGTCCAATTGATATAACTTTATAAGTGAGCTCTGGTGGCCTAGCGGTTAAGCACCCGGCACTTGGTGCCAATGGTCACAGGTTCGAACCCTGTAAGAGGTCGCAACTTTTCCAGGGATTAATTTCTCGTCTCACTACATCGTGTGTGGCTGACCATGTTAAATGGCGCTGCCGTCTCCACTCAATTATTTAAAATAAAGGGGGACGTTAAAAACCCCCTGAGGACGTAAAACACTCTGGCAGTGACCACCCTCATGGTATTTTGGCTCCATATTTCCGTACTGCTCCCCTGTGAGTGGTGGGGGAGGAGGTTTCTCAACCACTCCAACATAGAGGCTGTGCTGATTAAGCGACAGCCTGGGGATTATCCCCGAACAACAAAATCAACCATCCAATTGATAACATATAAACATGAGGCAATGGTTGCCAGTATGTTTTCCCTGGAATAAAAAAGAAACGCAGCTCAAATAATAATCTTGTCTGAGAGCACCAAATGCACAGTCCCAAGCAGAAGGTTTTGAAATTTAGACACTTTTGGTGAAAAAATTAGCGGACAAAATTAAACCCCCAAAATGCAAAACTAGCTGAGTTGGTTGATTAAAGACATTGTAATTTTTTTATAATTTAATATTTGTGTGTGTGTGTAAACAGAGCTTGGTAGACTTTTACTTGCTGTGTAAGAATGATACAGAGTAAGACCATGTAGCTGTGTGAAATGTAGTGGTAATGAATCTAAGCCGAGAGGTGGTAACTTTGATATTTGTCAGAGGTATTAAAATGTGAAGTGTCTGTTTATCATCATTCTTCAGAAACTGTAAATATTATTTAGTCTGCAGCACAAACACAAAATTTAATTGATGCCGGGAACTATTTACATATTAACATAATCATAACACGTGCAGGTACATACATCTTCCCACACAAACGTAATAATTTCGATGTAGAAATTTCCGTCTGTATACTTAGCCCACAGTTAAAAATTTGACACTGTAAATGGCAGCATTGTGCATGTTGATACAGGATAGGGGGCAGTAATTAAACAGTTTTATTCTAATAAAAATAATCTTTCAATAAGTCTGCCTTTTAAAGTAATAACATAATTGTTACTTGGTTAACATTAATATAATCTTACATCAGTATATTTATCTTGTTAATTGTCATTAAATAATTCGTTGTTCACCTTTTATTTCTTTATTTTAAAAATATATATTACATTTGTCAGAAGACACACACACGTTTATCAGGAAATCAGGATTGTAGCACTGTTTATTTTATTGAATATGCTTTTGACAAATGTCACCAACAATTAATTAACTATCAATCAATTGATATTTGCTCTTTCAATCATGCAAGTTATTTGCCTACATTTGATGCTAGCCACACCCGACTGATTCTATGTTGCGCAATACTACAACACACTGTTGTCGTATCATTTATCATTGGTCTCATCTGCAGGGCCAGCTGTCTTATAAGGGGGCCGAGTTGTCCAAGACATCTTGGCCCTGGGCCAAGCTGTCACTTGGGCCAAGCTGTCTCACAACCCTTTATACATATCACAGCATTAAAATTTCTTCTATAAATGTCAAGTATTTTATTCAGTAGTTTTATAGTATTATATATATATATATATATATATATATATATATATATATATATATATAGCTGAGTAATAAAGATGAAGTATCACATTCATGTTTGTGTGATATACATTGTAATCATGAATAGCTAAAATGCAATCACAATCATAATCGATTACATTAATTAATAATGTAGTTGTAATCATAATCATTGTATTCTGATGTAATCATAATCGATTACCACAGTCCTGTAATTGCCCGATGTCTGGAATACATACCAGGAACAAAATCCTGACTTTTGGGACTATAGCATTGTGTAATTAACAGCTGGTAATTTATCAGTATATATATATATATATATATATATATATTTGTCAATTTCACTGTCTGGTAGAAAACAGGATTGTATGTGGTTATACTTTAATACGACTAACATTATGGGGAAGAAGTATGTGGGGCAATGTGGATGAAACAGGACTTATTGCAGAATATAAAAAAATTGATTGAAATAAAAACCAGTTTTGTTTTTTAAAACCCCGAGAAGTATGCCATACATATAATGTGGTGCCTAATTAACCTGCAATGCTGAAAAAATGCAACTCTAATTTCCATGAATGTAATGACAATACAGAAGTGTTTCTTGCTCAGCTGAGAGTTTAATACTAGTAAAATCAATTCATTAATCAAAGTGGCTATAGGTCCAGATCAGGATATGCAATTTTATAGCTAT
Source organism: Paralvinella palmiformis (assembly GCA_025642065.1). Lineage (NCBI taxonomy): Eukaryota > Metazoa > Annelida > Polychaeta > Terebellida > Alvinellidae > Paralvinella > Paralvinella palmiformis. Next base: position 188,144 of record JAODUP010000549.1, read on the forward strand.
TGGTCCGGCAAAACTCTGGTTTCTCTCAGCAATTGGGTCCAGACAGTAATTTCATAAATATCCGACATAAAGCAATACATTTGTAAGTTCAGTGCCAGTGATGTAGTAGTTTAGCACGATGTCCGGCAGTCAGTGCCTGAGCTATACCTAGTACTAGAATTATAAGGTGTCCGGCATTGCTTGAGCTTTGATGAGAGGTTACAATTTGCAATTTTTGTCACAAATTACTTATTAAGTAAATTATACTAAAATAGTTTTTACTAAAGTACCAGTTTATAATTAACTAAATAATAAAGATTTAAATACTCATTAATATAATCATTATAATTATAATAAATAAAACAATTTCACACATAATAATAATCATGATTATGGTAAATAATTAGCAGTATGACTATGAGAAATATTTTCTTAGAACCACTTAAGCTAGAGTAATATATTGACCGTGAAAACAATATTTTTATTGTTTCAAATTCATCTTGGCGAAACTAAAACTCTCATTAATTAATATGAGACAATGAGTCATCCACTTATCGGTTATCCAGACCTGTCTCATTTTCCGGGATCACTGGTCTCAGCCTGAAGGGATCGTTTTGCCATATATACCCTACTAAGTATGAACTAAGATGAGCGAAATAAATCTCTATCTGCTCTTCCAGGTACTGTTTTATTTCCTCGTGGGAACAATCCTCTGGTAAATGAGGGAAAAGGCAATATTCAACAGTACTTTCCAAGAAACTAGATTCCGCCATAGTTGATAGAGCAGCGTGCTGTTTACGTTTTATTTTTAGACCAACCAGAGCACTGTGAAATAATATTCTGCGAGCCTTACGTTACAAAATATGTCAATTGGAAAATATAAATTGCGAAATGGTATAATGGACCTGCTACCCGAACACAAGAAAGTTAAGCAAACTTGTGTATATCATTGTCACATTATTAAGAATATAATTTATATACAGTGGGGATAAAATAATTAATTATATAAATGAAATAAAGTACAATCACAAAACTAAAATTATGTCTATGATAATTAGTGCTAAAGTTGTAGAATTATGGAATTGTAAAATTAGTAATTTATGGTATTCAAGATATGCTTTACCTTTCTTGAGCTACTGAGTTTATTCTTAATATACTTTGTGTTATAACATTTATCAGTTCAGTAGCTTCTTTTCCAATTTTAATGTTTTGATTTTTGTCTATTGACTTAATTAGTTAAAGCTGGTTTTAAATATGACATAGTTAGTTTTCTGTAAGTCCACTGATAGCTTATTTGCATGAAACCACTCGGTCAAACAGTCAAAACCATAGTCTACATATTTAAACATAGTTGGAATATCTTTTATGGTCAAATAAATAGTTATGTCATCGGCGAGTATATATTTCGAATGAATAAGACAATTTGGAAGATCGTTTGTATATATAATAAAAAGTTCAGGGTCTAATAGCGAACCCTATGGAACTCCACATAGAACAGTGTGCGTGGATGATTTAATATATTTATATTTGACCAATTAATATATCTCTTTCAGGCACGTATTTGCATTTGAAGTATTTCATAATAATATAATTATTAGTTAATAACAAGTCAACGAATCTATTCAAAATTTTGACTTCCAGCAACAGTGTGAAAAACATGCATATGTTATACAAATACATATACGGTCATGCAGTTATCTCCTATTTACACACACACACACACACACACTATATATATATATATATATATATATATATATATACATATATTTTAAAATAATTATTTGTAAATGAGAATGTAGGTTTTTTTTAAGTATGTGCACACACACACACACACACACACACACAAATATATATATATATATATATATATATATATTGCGACATATTATAAGAATGGACTAGGATATATTATTACACACGTTTGCCAAAGGTTATAAAAATATCCACTTACTATACAACTGTATCTGTCAGGCAGCACGTTTAGCAACCAACAGGCCAAGATGATTTTTGTTGTACAATATCTAGCACAATATCTAGCACAGGCATTGGGGTCAGCTCTCTTGATTTTTTTGTTTTATATAAAACTTATTTGTATTATATTTCACTTTATTAGCGTGGGGAATAGAAATATTTCTTAAATTCAGTTATGTCCAAATTATATATGCTATAACATTCAAGACTAGCTTTAGTTTACTTTTCTTTATAATATTAAAACCATTTGTTATAACTAAACTATAGTTTGTATAGCAGATATTAGGTCTAGTTAAGAATGTCAAGATATCATTTTAACAGTACGAGGCTGTGATGCCATAACTGTTAATTTTCTAATATGAATTAAGCTAGTCATCGGTTAAATAAATTGCCGAATATGCGAAAGCCAGATATCTGTACGCATACTTCAACAAACCATTAACATAAACATTCTGACAACAACTGCACTCTTATATGGATGTGTTAATCTCATGCACAACAACTATAGGTTATTCCCTTTTTGGGTCGTTTGTTGCATAACGACTTAAGCAGTGACTGATAAGACATTACACAGGATTCAGCATAGTATTATTTATTCCGTGATTTAAGGCCTAAACCCATATTATAAAGGCTTAACTATCTTGGTATATGTAAAGATACATTACAGAAGTGCAATTATGTTTCGATGTACAATAATGCATGCATCGTCCAGAGTTTGAATTTACGATTTGAGATTCTCTGTGCCAGTGTCTTATTTCAAACTGCTAACTTGGTGCCAACGGTCACAGGTTTGAACCCCGAAAGAGGTCGAAACTTTTCCAGGGATTAATTTCTCGGCTCACAACATCGTGGGTGGCTGACCACGTTAAATGGCGCTTCCGTCTCCACTCAATTATTTAAAATAAAGGGGGACGTTAAAAACCCCCTGAGGACGTAAAACACTCTGGCAGTGACCACCCTCAGGGTATTTCGGCTCCATCTTTCCGTACTGCTCCCCTGTGAGTGGTGGGGAGGTGCTTTCTCAACTACCCTAACATAGAGGTTATGCTGATTAAGCGACAGCCTGGGAATTCTCCCAGAACAACAAAACAAACAGCGGTCCCTTTCTGCATTTCAGTTTTCAAAGAAGGATATGACGTCAGAGGCAAGTCCTTTTTACTTTTCGTCATGAATACCTTTTTATAATATACTTCCTCGTCTGTCTTTTCGTTGATTTGTCAGGTTATTCAGGTTTGTTATAATAATCCATCAGTGTTTCAGTTTAGAATATTTTACTTTTATTTTCACATTGAAGCTTATAATGAGTTATATATAACTTCAATACTTATTTAATCCAATTTCATTGTAAATTGCTAAAAATAGTAAAACTAAAATAGTTTAAATACTAATATAAATATTAAATAAAATAGATATTCATATTGATATTCACTATTCTAGATCTTGATAATTGATAGTAGATCTAGACTCTAGTTTAGGATTTAGACTCTAATTATATTGTCGAGTTCATTTTTGTAATTTTGTATGTGTCTAAAAAGACTAAATATAAGAATCCTAGACAGCTCGGCCCAAGGCCAAGTGTCAACTCGGCCCAGACAGCTCGACCAGAGCCGAGTTGTCCAAGACAGCTCATCCCCGTTATGAGACAGCTCGGCCCCGCTGACGAGACAGCTCGGCCCAATGATAAATGATACGATAACGCTGTGTTGTTAATTTTCTGACAGATAGAAGTGTGTATATTCTGACAAATGTAAATGTGTGTGTGTTAAATATTTGTGTGCTAAATGTGTTTTAGTTCCTGTCATGTTGTTTTAACAGCATCAGATAAATATTATGTTTGTACATTGTGTAATTAAATAATATTAAATAATATTTACAGTTTCTGAATAATGAAGATAAATAGACACTTCACACTTTTGAGGTGAGACAGCTCAGCCCAATGATAAATGAAACAACCACCAGGCAAATGCTCATCAGACAAATATAATATAATTTCTGAATTTAACCCAAAAGTGATACACACCAATGGCTCCAAACAATACGGTGATATCCTCAGAATTATTGTTATTTGTACCACAACTCTTCGGTAGGATTTGCATAAAAGCCTTCACTATTAAACATAAAAAGTCACAACGTTTTTAGAAGCTTTACTGTTAAAATATGATAAATTACTGTTAAATTCAATGCAAATAAAGATGTCGGATTTTCCATGTATTTCGTGTGCAACCGAGGTTAGGTTGAGAGACAACAAACCATACAGTGCAATATCTGCTTACAGTGGCAACATCACACCTGTGACACCGGTCTTAATCATAATATGTATTAATCCCTTACATATCTGATACTGTCGTATGCAGTCACACATGATTATTGATAGATGGGTCATGACTTGCAATTTTTTGTTATGGATTTCCAAGAATCTCTAGTAACTGGTTGTTGTCACTGCAGAATGGTTAGTCTCCGTCTATAAACAGATAAAGACTGAAGCAGTATATCTAGACTCCAGATGGGTTATACACACACAAGTATTAGATCTAGGTCATAACAAAGCCACTTATGACTTAAGATGAGTGTAGAATATATACACCAGGATAGGGTTCTCTTTATAACAGAAGTGTAAAGTTACAGTGCTACACAAATGTCTTGTAATTGGAATATGTAGACTATGTCATGTGCTGTGAGTGTTGCTTAGTTTATAAAATTATTTTATGTATTATTATGTTCATATTGTTTTTTTGTAGCAAGTCTCATTTTAAAAGTTTACATGATGGTTGTCGTACAACCAGTGTTATGGGGAAATGAGATGTTACCATTTTATGGCCACATGATAATTTAAGATATTGGGCCATCAATAGCTGCTTTCTTTACTCTATTGAGTTGTCGTTACCAGTATTTCAAGTCGGCGTGGTGTTGAAGGAACCTGGTGTTTTGTCAACAAGTGCTCTAATTATTTTAATAAAGAGGGCCAAAATGAAGCTCAAATTTCACAAAAATAAGTGTGTACCTACCTATAAGCTCAAAATAAATACTGCAAGTTTATTGTAATACTAGTTGACCATCGCCAATATGTTATTCTTTTATCAGGCATTGTATATAGTGTAGCCAAATAGGACTGGACAAATGGCATCAAACCCAAATGAACCACCTCCGCCATACCCTGGACCTGCTACAAATCAGAAAGGTAAGTCTCTGATCCTGTATGAATATATTATGTATTAGGCTGGAAAGAATTATGTATTTTTAAAGATGTAAATCTGTTACATCCATATGAATTACTTATTGTCAAGCACCTTAGATTAACCTTACAGGTTATGTAGGGCGCTATATAAATGTTTTATTATATATATATATATATATATATATATATATATGTAAGTTGGAAACTCAGATTATCAGTATGCTACTATTATCATCATGTGAACTGTGTGCAGTTTGTTTAAACTGGTTTGGAGTCATTGTTTTCATTATTCAGCCTGAATAATCATTGCAGAAACTTCTAGGACATATTTAAACAGTATATAGCATAAACTGTAGCATAAATGTGGGAGCATCCTTCAAATGTATGCATTTAAACAATGGCTAGTGTTGTACACTGTTTTATTTTAATAATGGATCAGCAGTTGTGGAACATTTTTAGTTTGTTAGAAAAGGTAAATGAATAGTGTCTTGATCAGTCACTGATTAAATAATGCAGGTACCTATATATATATATATATATATATATATATATATATATATATAAATGTTGATAACTCACACACCTTGATCTTGTCGATGTCCAGTGATACCTGTTATAATACAACTTCTATTAAAAAAGGGTGCTCTTACAGCACAACAGTTGGACTACTGCACTGCAAACTTTCAGGCTAGAGTTTACATCCCAGGTTTGACCAGTGGAGGTTTTAAAAATTCTCAGACATTCAGTCACTGTATTTGAACAGATAGAAAACATGCCCATTTTCCTTTGGTACCAGTGCTCTGGGATGCCGAATGGACTGATCTATCGTCATTAAAGTCCATCCATATTGGGGTATATAAACATTATTTTGGGCACTCAGCTGTACTTGCCAATAAATGTTTTAAATATTAAAAAATTAACTTGAATCTATTAGAAATATGTTTATGCACTGCATATCTGTTAGAACTATGTGATGTGGATAAGATTAACAATATCCCAGATTTAGGAACACTGCATCGGACAATTATTACCCCTTTTTGTTTCAGATAGGTCCAGCATATATTTCAGCAATCTTTTAATAATTCTCTTCTCCAGGTGGTTACCCACAGGCTCCACCAGCAGGAAGCTACCCACAGGCTCCACCAGCAGGAAGCTATCCCCAGGCTCCACCAGCAGGAGGCTATCCCCAGGCTCCACCAGCAGGAGGCTATCCACAGGCTCCACCACCAGGAAGTTATCCACAGGCTTCCGCTCCAGTTTACCCCCAAGGAGGTCCGTCTCCTGGATATCCTCCTGGGCAAGGTAAGAAGAGAACAGAGACTATTGGTAACCATGATATGTGATGTTTCAGGAAGGTGATGATGATTGATGTTTTATAGCCACTTTTGTAGGTTAAAACTTAAATGGGCCGAGCAACCTCCAAAGGTAATGAAGCGAAGTCAGAGATGAAACAACCCTCAGATATGGCCACGACGAGATTCGAACAAGGGTGGTGGTGATCTCTGATCCAACACGCTACCGCTAGACCATGGAGGCGCCCTGATGTTTCGGGAAAAAACCTTTCTTGAAGAATAATATTCACAATTTCTCTTTGACTTGTCTGAAGCGATCTCTGAATGAATGCTGTTTGATAGTTTTCTGATGGAAATGTGTTTAAATCATTACTGGAAAATGCATTTTTTACATTTCTCGAGTTGTGTGATTTGACTCGTGGAAATGTTGGTTGATCATTCAGCTTGCATACTTTTATAGTCATTTTCTGGTTTATCTTTCTTAATCTTTATTTTTCTTAATCATCCCAGTGCGATATGTATTGATATTCTGGTTTGGGTTAAATGTTCCACTTCCAGCGAGTTTGATCCAAGTGCTACAGCTATAATGATAGCATGTCAGATTACATTTCAGTAGATCCACGCCATGATGACAGCAATGTAGATGTAGTGGACTTTATTCATAACTTGTATGACATGTAGTGGGTTCGCAGCGAATTAAATCTGTGTGTTCTATTCTGCTCACTGAATGATAGCTCATTCTTGCAGGTTGACTAGCAGTCAAGAAGCTGTATTGGAGATTCATTTTGTTAATTTCATGATATATATGGCCTTTTTTTAGACAACTTGTCAATGAATAACTTGAGATGTTAAATGTTTGAATTTGTGGATTTATCACTGAAGCTATATGCCTCAAAAAGTTTAAACAGTCAGGGTTATTGTTTTCTGTATTGAGATCTTATTAAAGGGATTGCACATTTTTTCTGCATTTGTTTCATTTAAAAAACATCCAGCCATCCCAGAACTGTCTGATTCTCAATAAATACAGCACGTTGATAAATAATCTGGCAAGCCATTTTGTAGAACAGGTGCCTCCAGTGGGATAGCACCATGATGAAGCTTTAAAGAGTTTAATCATGAAATGTTAATCATGCAGAGGAAAAGTTGCATAATAAATATTAAAATTATGGCAAAAGTGGCTAAATAAACATTGTCTTATGATATAAAACTGTCTCATGATATTCAACAATGTAATTCACTTTAGAAACCAGTATTTGGCTTGACCATGTTACTGAATGCTGCAATAGAGCTGTGCATTGGCTGATGCCTGCAATACCACCACCACCACAAAAGTGGTGTTGCTTGTCACTGCACATGCCTATTAGCTATAAAACACATTTATTTGTGGGAACTTATCAGAAGCATTGCAGAGATTATTAACTCGTTATCAGGTACTGTATATACTCGCGTGTAAGTCACACTTTTTATACTCCAAAATCGAGTGCGTCTTATACACTGGCCATTCTAAAAGGGAAAGTAATATTTGGCATAATTTAGGGGGAAATACATTAATATTGTTTTTCAACATTAACAATGAATATATGAACAATAAACAGATTTATAAGGTGTGTTTTCTCTGTTGTCTTTCAAATCCAAACTTAATCATGATAACCGCCATGATTGTTTAATCCGATGGTCTAGCCTAATTAGTGACGTAATCACATACTGTGACATAGTCAAAGGTGTGTCGTTACGGTCGAAATGTGCGAGTGTGTGTAATTGAACAGAATGATAAATGAGGCCACGCAAAAAAATTATCATAGAAGCCACATCAAAGGAAAACAATTACAGAAAACAATGTGTTAATTACTTCCAAAGCTGGCACATGGGAACTACTAATAAACTACTTCGAAAAGCATTAAGGAAATGAAAGCACAACAGCAAGCAACCTGAAGCGGCCCTTATTACCTTTCGTTACACAGTGGGTGAAAACGGCCTGGTATTAAATCGACCCAGCCATTATTACCAAATTGTCCAAGAAGTGCTTTATCAGCAATGATCATTGAGATGGCACGGAAGATGATGTACAGCATTGTGGGTTGAACTGTATGACAAATCTGACACACTGACTCCTATGAAGAAGATGATGACATGTATGATGACACACGAACAGATGTTCAGTGGAGAGAGTGATGAAGATGAATTTTTTGGTTTTGAATAGATATTGCTGATTTTAGTTTGTCTTATATGCGAGTATATAATGTAATCGCCATGAAGGATATGTTCGGTGTGCCAGCACATAGTAACTAATACTTGTTGTTCCAAAGTTTGGTTTTCCACCTCAGATTACCAGCACTCAAAATTGAAAATCCAAATATATTTTATGACTTATTGCTTTCAGTAAATTTTATCAGATAGAGTAAAGATACTATTTTATCCTCAGAATGCACATTTAGATGGATGATTTGAAAACATAATGTTAAATGTGGCATGTGTTTATGTTGTGCAGATGAGAATGTTTTTGCCATTTAGTAAACATAGAATATTGACTTGACGTCAAACGTTTTTGTGCAGGAATGTTTTAAATAAGCAATAAATACAGGATTAAAAATGATCATTTTTGCTTTTTAATGTTGCACTTACTAGGCAGCCACAACATGTAAAATAAATGTTGGTTTAAATAAATTATATAAAGGCTGTTAATACTTTATAAATGACTACATTATTTGCAGTGTATCTAATCAGATTTGCACATCAGTGGGAAATATATATTATATATATATATATATATATATATATCAATGTTATTTTATGTTTTTACCCTACCAGGTCAGCCAGGATCTGTTATTATCACACAGCCTACTGTTGTCACAACTATTGTTCAGCAGTTCAAAGATATTCCTGTACAGACAAATTGTCCAAGCTGTCATGCTGAGATAATCACATCCATTGAGTTTGAGACAGGGACACTTACGTGGTTGCTCTGCGTCATCATATGTCTTGTTGGGTATGTAGCTTCGCATTCAATTTATTTAAAGAGCTGTATGTTGCGTGAAATATAGATACATGTACCTAGAGGAATTTTGTGTAGACGTTTGTGCACACATGATTAGAAATATTAGCTCCGAGCTATTGAGCAAATTATCGGGTGACATAGTTATTGGAAGATTGTACTTCAAGGTGCACCATAATGATGAGGTTGGTTGTAATAATCAGTACAAGTTGCTTGGTTCCTGAATATTTTCATTCAAAGATCATTGAGATGATAATAATAATAAGAAGAATTTATATGGGGCCTTCACCAACTCTTGTTAACTTCGACATGTTCTCATTGAAGCTATAAGGAAATATGTTATCACTAAACATACAATACATTTTTTGGCATAAGTACATTAGAAGGAATTATTAAAATCTAACTGTGAATACCGTCTTTCCCCATAGATAATCCGCATTCGTGTATAATCTACACCCGTAATTTAGGTTTTAAATTAGTGGTTAAAAACTCATCTTCCTATGTAAACTCCACAGTGCACATATCACTAGTGATGAAAGTGCTTAGAAAATTTGTTAATGTTTAAACGAAGCATACTATGCCAAACTATGCCATTTAATCACGATCAAGTAAATAATCACATATCAGTAATATAAATACTGTTTAGAGGTATCATCATTCAGTAATCATTTACCATTCATAATGCCTGGCAGATCTTCTTACACAACAGCATTCCAGCTACAAGTTATAGATTTTTGCAGACACTCGCAGTAATCGTGGTATTGCACGGCACTTTGGCGTCGATGAAAGCAATGTTAGCTTGTGGCGAAGATCCAAGTCATGACTTGATCAAATGCCTAAATCAAAGTGAGCTAATAGAGGTCATGCTGCCTTCTATGGAGAAATGGAAAGTAAACTTATAGAATGGAGAATTGCTTGTATTGCCGAGGATCTTGCCATACCTGGTCATATACCGTGCAACTGTTGCATACTTTTGAACAAAGAAGACCTAGGGTGAAAGGTCCATTATTAATGTTTCCATATATAATACACATTAAAAATTGTGCTAAAACTGCTGATTATCTACAGGGAAAGATGATAAATCATAATGGACATGGTTCAGTAGTGTCTGTGGGGAAATCTAGACTCTATCATGACCATGTTACAATAGAAGAAAAAAAACCCAGTAATTATGACACACTTGCTTAATAAATAATCGTATGGAAAATAGCCTCAACTGTTGCAAGATTCATATATTTCAGTGTTTCTATATTTGTTCCAACTTCCATTACTGAAGAGATGAATGCACTCCTGATATTTAGTCCCTATTGGAAACCATATGTGGCTAATTTAGACATGGAGGTTTTAGGATCTTGTTTCAGGCGTTGGCAATTTTGTTTGTGTGGAAACTTGTTATCCATGCTGATTAACCATAATACCACATATTGCTATGATTCTATTTTTGCAGCTGTGATCTCGGTTGCTGCTTCATTCCATTCTGCGTTGACCAATGCAAAGACGTGGTCCACAGATGTCCCAACTGTCAACACATCGTCTCCAGATGGTCACGGTTGTAAATGTATTCCCAACCAAGTCTGCAGAAATAACCAACCACTTTTACCATCCATGATATCTGCCTATTTTCATGTTTTAATGTTAAGACATGCTGTCGAGATCATTGTGTTTTTATTATGTCTGTAGTACAAGCTACAGCTTCCTAAAAAATTGCATGCCAACAGATAGTAGATAAAATTCCATTAGGATGCTGTACTCATCAGGGCTGCCTATAATTCTTATTGGTTATGTGTGTAATACACGAGGGGTTACTATACCACTTGTTGTTGTTTGACAAAACAATTTAATTATTTTTTTAACAAACCATATTTATTGGATTCCCAAACATGTAAAAACGTATATTAATGGGTTTCAATTTTGCCTTTCTTTCTGAACCGTGTCTGGGAACGTGTACATCAGTATTTTACAAATGATCTTAATGCAATGTCAGACTCTCATTTTAGCTAGCACATTTTTGGTTTTATTAGTTGAACATACTTGACATCTTAAATTGTGCTCATATTTACATCTCCACATAATGTTTTTTGTTTTATGAAATTCTGTGATATTAATTCACGTCTGACAGTTCTGTCGTGTTTCATCTAAGATGTTTGTTTTCCTGGCCAAGTTTATAAGCTGCATGTTGTAGTCACTGTTGTGTCTTACATTGATGGCTTTCCTATAAATACTCAACAAATTATCACCATGATCTGGCTTAAATGTTAGTCTCCTAACATCATATTATCCAATACTCCTTTTGATCACGTTTTCATCTCTATTACACAAGTTTTCAATATGACCTGCATTAAGTCTAGGGTATATTTATTCTTTTTTTCACCTAGTTACCCATATTTGACTTTGTTACTTACAGCTGTTTTATTGTTCTTAATCAAGTCACAGTTATGATCTTGGTTCAAAATACTTCTATCCTGTGTGATAATCATAGAACCTTATTATTGATTTCACTTGAAGAGACAATGTCTTGTATATCTCGGGCATTCTCTTTTCCCAATCAGGTAGTTTTACTTTAATATATTTGAAATAATTTCTTATATCAAATAGATGTTGTAGTTGTTCTGGTGACTTTATTATCTATTCAGCTTGTCTATTTTGCCCAACTCGCAATACTGGTGATATAACAAGGATTGTATTAAGATTTTGTTTAACTAACTCGCTTTCGAGTTCTTATTAAAAAATTACCACAATAAACCGTGTTTAATTCAAGCTTCTACGCATTGAAATGTTTTGTTTCAGCTGCAAGTGCATTGAAATTTTTTTTAAACATAATTTTGACACATATCTTGCATAATAGTGTGATTTGTTTTGGTAAAAGGCCGAATCAGATCTTGGCAAGTTGGAATTTCAAACAAATGTCCACTGTAAAGCAACACATAACCACATACACCCTATATTGAAAGATTCCCTTAAAGTACATTGTAGTGTTTGCTAATATTGAAATCCAGCTACTTCGTAGTTTTCTCAACTAATCCAGCACACCTTATTGGTGAAGATGTTCATTGATTACACTAAGGTAGGTTATTATCTGATACACACCACATTATACATAATAAAAAAGCATTCATCATATAATAGTGTTTTATTTGCATACTAAACAGTATATGCCAATGTGTTCTACAAATTGTATCAAGCACACAAGTTTATTTGTTTGTTGATAGCCTATACCTCTTCACAAAGCAGACAAACCACTGTAGTAATATGATTCACACCTCGTCAAGTCACCCATACCACTGGCCTGCACCAGCATAACAAAGTTGCTTACATTATTATAACATCAGGATCAACTAGAAATAAATGTCTACTGTCATGTAAAGTGTAAAAATATTATCTGTTTGTGTTTTTACTATCACCAGGCAGCAAGTCACAATTAACGTATTAACTGCCACAAACACACACACCAGCATGCACACGTTACGCTGTATAAATCAACATACACAACAAAAGTACACTTTAGTGATTTGATTGTAAATGACAGCAGAAGCATACCTGGCTCTGACGGAACAAAACCAGCAGAACAGACACTGTATCCTGAACTAGACCACACATAATCTGGTGCAACTGGAACTTGTATTATTCGGAAGGTTCGAGCTCGACTACTTGTTTCGGAGGTTTTGATCGGAGCCATTATCATTGAAGCAAGACGCTTTAAATTTATGTTACATCATAAACATTTCTCGCCATCACCTTAAGACACTAAGGCAAAGAATGCGCTGCAGTATCAACGAAATTTAGATGCTTTGCACAATGCAGATATAATAATCATCCTACAACACACTAATAAATGTAATGCTTACATTTAAAAAATAGAAATAGTAGCAGCAGCAGCAGCAACACTTCATTTGAATCGTCATACTGATCAGTTTGCTAGGTACCCCCCCCCCACTGACGATTGCACGGCCAGTTGTGTTTTAATTACAGCCATTTATCAAATAGACAAACTTAACACGGGACAAAATAACAAACATGACAAGAATGCAATGCTGGGAAATCTAATGGTGGTCGAGGAACTGTATAACAGTTCGTTTACTTCATCTCTGTTTTGCCAGTTCAGGGTTTTGCTGCATCTTCCATGGAAAAAACTGCATCGATCAAAATTGTAAGGAGACCAGATTACCTTACCATTGCTCCCCCCAGGGTTAAGTATATAGCCTAATTACGGCACTGTTTCGTCTTGTAACAAAAATCTAGCTAAATATCCTTAAATAGGCACCAGCTATATATTACTACAACAAACACCAATCCAGGTATGGATAATCATTACAATTTACTTGCCAATGTTATAAATTACAGCATGCATGCATACATATATATATATATATATATATAAATACTAAACAATCGCCTGCAACAAAGGTGCCCACGTCGGACAGAAATCTGCTATTCCGTTTTTCCATCTGACAACAAACAATGCTGAAGTTACCCAATGGATAGCATCTACTTAGGCCAAAGCTGAAGTGAACCGTTTTCATTGAAGACCTGCGCGCGAAGAAGAAAATTATTGGAATTCGAGGTGCAGTAAATATCGAGCAAACAACACTATTAAGGGCATGTTAGAATTCAGTAACGAGGAAACGACCACTCACAGATTTCCAGCAGCAAATTACAGAAATTCGATTGATCAAATAATGCAATTTCTCATTAGAATTTTGTACACATTGTCAATCCATAAGGTGGGTTAATTAGGAACACAGACTATATGGGATTACAATTAGCCATTACTATATTGTGTGTTAAACAAAACCTATATACAAAGCATTGTTAGAAACTTGTCACAAGAAATGGAATTTGGCAATCTTGCGATTTTATTCAACAATTACCATCCAGCTAATTTACAGAGTAATCAGAGACCACAGAAAGCAAACCATTTACTTTTAGAAGGCTGAAAAAAGACACCGCCAGAACAGTTGGCCATCTGTGATGTGACAGAAGATAGACCCGATAAGCGTCTAATCTTCAACACATTTCTAGATTCCTTTTTCATTATATAAAAATATTATACATATATGATAAAGCAACGGTAACATAATATATTGTCGAAGTCTCACAATAACATTCTTGGCTGGACACTCCCACAATGGAGGTTCACAGCCACTAATTATAAACTGCATACGTCTGGCATGTCCTCTAATCTCCTTCAGATTTTTATGTACAAGCATCACGTTTAGTGGAAAGTGTGATGGCAGAGGCGATGAAAAATGGACACTGTTGAATATATATGATCAAGTCGCAAGAGACATCATAGTGGAGTAGCAACACATCATCAGGTATATTTATTCCTTTGGTTCACTGGGTGCCGTCTCATCGTTCTCCACGGTTTCGTCAAATGAGCCATCATCACTTGTATGATCTAGCACGCTACTTCGCAGGAAACTGGAACGGCCTAATCGCGAACTCCTACAATGAAACGAAGGGCGTAAAGGTAATACAATCTTTCAACAATAGCAATTTAGTACAGAAAAAACAATTCCAATCAAGCAGCATTACTGAAAAAATGCTTAAATCACACAAATGTCAGAGGTGTCTGTGAAGTCACTGACAAGAGTAATTGATGACTGGTTAAGACAAACATACTTAATTATTACTAATGCCTAACCTAGAACTGATAACTAAAGGTCAGAGGCAGAAATCAGCAAAATAACAGAAAACAAACGAAGGATTACATATTACACGAGAAGAAAACAGGTCTCCCATACAATAACAACGCATTCAAAGCAAAATATTGAACTGAAAGCTGGTTACTAAGCAAAGAAAGTTTAGACTGGAACAAACACGCACACATGCACACACTTTTGTTTACTAGAAACTCGTACACATCAAAAATGTGTTAACTGTAGATGACTGGCCTGACTTCTCGGCCAAATATTTAAGTAATACCTGGAACACAAAACCAAACGGCGGAGTAAAATCAATATAAATCGTCCACTTTCTAGTTGTCGGCTCAATGTTCAGAAGCCAAAACAGAATCTAACAAACTGCCACTGAATTGAGTGAGTTGTCTTGTTAGCCTCGACACGTGTCACACAACTGGGATGTCTGATGGAGGATCACTCATCGAAGAACTGTTCCATTAAATACATGTAATCTGTTCTAAAAGGCACTGTTCTATCTCAGTGTGGTAAATGGCGTCTGATGGAAAATTACTGATACAGCCATTGATGTACTGAATAACAACATTAGGATGGAAATTAATGTTATCTTGAGACCTTTTACTGCACGCACACGCACACACACACAGTACCAAACCAGAAATCTACCACCAGAGTGAGTTAATCATCTACATTTTTAGCATCTATCCTACACCTAACAGATGTTGAAGGCTGAACAAAAGTCAGATACGAAGAGCAAAAGTCACATCTCGGAGGTTATTAATAAAGCCAAAGTAAAGAGAATACTGCATCAGAACCAGATAGACAAACCTTACATGGGTGTGGAGATGTTAGGCTAAGAAAGAGTACAAAGCTGCCAGGGAACCAGACCCTCGTCATGAAAATATTAACCCACTCTAAGAAGTTGTGGAATATCAGCGAGAAGACTATAAATTATTTTAGTACAATTCCTGAACAATGTTTTAAAAAGAAAGCGGCAGTTAGGAAGGCATTTCTAAGAACCAAGCATGACAGAGTACTCAACTGACTCGCGCTCGGCGATATATACTCACTCAAACAATAAGGAGCCCCTGCAATCAGAAAGGCGGGTATGCATGTACATAAATATACATATATGTAGGTATGTACATATAGTGAGTTGGCTAAGATACACCAGAGAAAGAGGCTGTCAGCATGACCATTATCTGCTAAGCAGCCATTCCCTATCAAGGAGCACTTAAACAAGGCTATCAGTAACAAAGCATCACCGCACTACGATAAGAAGATGGCGTTATAATACATGAACCAGGGGTGTTACCTCTCTAGTAACGGATAATCTCTAGCTTTGTCTGGAAATAAAACAACAGAGATGGATCACATCAGGAATCTGCTGATCCTGATGGTGGAGAGAATGGAATCGATGCACACATATACATAAAGAACAACAGCAAAGATGTGATTGGCATTAGCATAAATGGTAGTGTCACCAAAAACATGCTGTTGGAAGATAACCAAAAATAAAATAAAGACAAACAATTAAACCTGTGTGTGTATGTGTGTGTGTGTGTGTGTGTGTGAGCACATGGAGATAGCCACATGGATATGCGTGGGTAGATGTCTGTATGGCACAATGAATTTCATTATTTGACCCCTGGCTTCGAAGAAACATGACCCCTCAATCGATAAAATATTGTCAATATTTAAAAATCTGGCTTCCAAAATAAACTGCAGCACTAGACTAGTAAGTAGTGTCAAGATAGTGTATAAGCCAATATTAGCAGCATCATAGACTGAATCAGGGGATAACAGTGTAACTAATAATTCCAAACCATAACACTCAAAACTGGGCTTATTAATGTGGGGAAAACCAAAAAGCTATTTGCATCAAACCAAAACAAGCCAATTACACAAACAGGAAGAAAAAAACCCACAAACAAAACAGATACGATCTGTACAAGACAAACAAACAAACTAGAAATGTACAAGAGCTCAAACATTGAATCTTGTACACAAAACTAAAGCCACACAACTGACCCACAGCACAGGAATTTAACTGCTCTTTACAAATACACACCTGTCCTTGAGGCGTTTGCTGCAGTTAATAAACAACAAACAATAGAAAAATTATCCAATGTAAAACAAGAGTGCAACAGTTACCGAGTCATATACCATGAAGAACAGTAAATCATCACCAAATGCACACATTCTACATTATTTTACAGATTTCTCTTGGTTACCCCATTACAATTTCAATGAACAGACATCATCAATGGCTAAAGACGAAATGCCAAAATATATAGAAAAATGTAAAAATCCATGCTGAACTTTAAAAAAAAGGACAATTACTGAGAAATGAATGGAGGAGACAAAATATATGCTGACTGGGAAAAACATAGCAAATAAATTTATATCTCAAACATAAACCAATTAGAGGGAGCATTAACTCGATGTGATCTGCATTCCCGCACAATATCCAACATTAACTACCGATGACTAGAAATAAACAAGTGACAAGAACTGGTCGTCTGACAATAACAAAACATGAAACTTAATGACAACAGCTAAATCAACTCCAACTTGGTCACTTACATTTCCTTAACCCATCCCTGTTAGAAAGATCAAAGAAGACAACATGTAAACATATTGACTGAAAACTGCTCCACCGTATTTTCATCATCTGGTTTAAAATCGTTAGAAAAAGAAGTGTTAATGCGGATATACGTATAAGAAGAAATGCTGAAAGAGATGGTGTATAATACACGTCGAATTTCATTCTGTGGTTGCGGAAAGAACACAGTAGACACAGAGAACAATCTAAATGATGTTTTATTTCACAAACGCATACTATTGGGAAATGAAGCAGACGGCGGCAAATATAAACCGAATCACGATGCTCATCTGTGGCCGATCTGAAAAGCTGAATACCAACAACAAACATACAAAGTAACAAAACCCAGAATGAGAGCAAGGAAGATGAATAATAATAATGTGGATCATTTTACAACAAACAAACAAACATGATTATCACTGACCCAAAGAGCCCAACCTGTGCAGTAACAAGAGGTCAGCTAGTAGGCCTTCACTTAACAGTCAAGTCAACTGGAACAACCAAATCCACTGTGTGGCTTCAATCTATTTATTTAATTTTCAGCGATCGCGACCATCACTGTTAAACGGGCCACTGACATCAAGCAGCTGGGTTTGGTACAAGTTCATAAATAAGATCGACACAAAGGTAGCATAGAGGATACACTTGGTGAACTCCCATACTCACAAAATGAGAAAACACAGAACTTACTTACATTCCATCGCTGAAAGGAATAAATTACACCGAATGTTAAACAAAATAGCGGCCATCACCTGACCATCTGTGTTCAAGTCTCGGCACAGTACAGACAAAAGTCTCAAGTTCCCAGCATGTACATCGAGTGTGTATAAACTATTTGATGTGCAGTTAAATTTTTTAGCAAACGTGAAAAATAATAACATCCAATAGAGAACGAAACAAAAATTATCTAGTCAGAATGCTACACTTTCAAATACACGAAATAAATGAAAATAGTACAAACACATTAGCATGCAAGTGTGTTTCATGTCATATGGAATGATGTAAAAAAGCATGAATACTGGATTTCACAATCGTCCCGAATCTTGGTGTATTTTGATGGAATGTTAAACTACCTGAATAGTAAATAAAACGTATACTTCAACGCACAGAAGAAAAACGTATATATACTTTGTTATTACCTCAGGTTAAGATAACATCTGAAAAATTAAACTGTACTGATCCCAAACAACACAACTAGCTTCAGATGCTACGAGTGTACATATTATAGTACCTTGTTTAATTACATAATATATACACTGGATCCACTAACTGCCACCACCAAACCATTCTTCTAAATGCTCCCCGACAGTTGATTCATCTTCAGTTTGGTACCCACCTGAGTTTGTCACCTCCGGCACGCAGCTTGCTCTTCATCTGTTCATTTTCTCTCTGGAGCATCTCAGTCTGTTCTATGGCCTCATCTAAGTCACGCTGTATCTTGCGTTTCTGCGAGTTGATACGGGTACACTCCTCCTCGGCCTCATCCAGTTGTCTCTTCAGCGCCTTGACACGACCATTCACCTTGTCCACCTGATAAATAAACAGAAAGTGATTTTATCACGGCACACAGCTTCATGTTCAGTTGACAGTTTTATCTTTCCTTCCTCCAAAACGACTCCGACACAATAAAATGGATTAGAGTAAGTTACAATAATGTGATCTATGTCCATCCAGGTGCATATATCGGACCAAATGTCTGACAAGGAAATCATCCAGAAAGTTAAAGTTACCCAAGATTATAAAAAGCACACTATAATTCACATTTCAGTTTACAAAAACCATTCTTAAGTGTTATACCATCACTAGTTCAACTAAAAACATGTGTAGAAGGCAATTTTGCAAACATCCTTCAGTTTTTAAGAAATGTCACCATTCGTTTAATTACCTGATGTAAAATATTTGGCTAACAAGTATATGTTACGACGCCTGAACCACCCCAAGAAACCACTTACCTGATCCTTGTACTGATCAGCATGACGCCGCTCATCCTCGGCTTGCATGACAAACTCCTTCATCTTCTTCTCCATCTTCCTGTTGATTCGAGACATAGTCTGGCGGTCTCTGGAATTCAGTAAAAGTTTACAAAAAGTTGCTCTCTGCTTTGTTTTACTGTCTTAGCCAAAATTTTAAGACCAATTATCACCAAAACTAACATTACTTTCTGACATCATTATTATAAATACTAATTTATTGAAATTTTTATTATTATTATTTTTATTATTACTTATCAGAAACCAGCAAATAGTTATAAATTTAAAAAAAACAATAACTATTACATACTTAGTTTCAGTCTCCAGTTGCTCCTCAAGATTACGTATTTTGCTCTCAAGTGACGATATTGTTGCTTTGGAGCGAGTTTTCATCTGGGTTTCCATTTCAGACAGCTTGGCCTTCATGTCACGGTTCTGTCTTTCCAGCTGCATGCGAGCATTCTCCAGCTTCTGTGTGTTAGTACGCTCAGCCGCGAGCTCTGTAGTCAGCTGCTCCAGTTGCAACTGGCTCTTGCGAGCACGATCGGCCATTATCTCGCTGTTGTCTCGCTCCTCATCGAGTTCCTCCTCAAGCTGAGAAATGTTAAGCTCAAGACGACGTTTCTCTTCAAACAGTTGATTCCTGAATGGACAGAGTACAAAGTGGCCAAGATCATAACAGAATGCGTGTCAGATATAGCAGTGATCCTCAAAGGTCAAGATCTTAATCCTCATTTAACAGAAAGTTTTAGATAATCTGGTGTTTCAGGACATAAAATCATGCCTTAAAAGTATTACATTTTATATAACATAACAAACCCTCTCTTCTACAATATTTCTCCCTGTATAAGGCAGGAGGGTTTAGAATGAGCAACAAGAGATGTTAAGCTTCAGTTAGGATATGTGTTATCACACCATCTTACATATTCTTATCATCAATAAAATCTGCAAATATCAATTGTGCAAATATCAACTGTCTCTGGTTAATTGCACCTAGACATAATACTGTCTAATAACAGAGAAGTTATACAATTATAATGATTTTGGTATACTCATAATTTGTTTCTGATCAACAACTAATGTTTGTATTTGGGTATTGGTGAGAGAAAAAAACCCGCACAAACCAAAGTATGGGGGAGAGGGAAGAAAAGACGTGGATGGGTCCAATCCGCATCAATTATCACTGCTATATAAACCTTTCTTAGCACAAAGGTTCTGGATAAGAAAGCCAGCATCTTACAATTAGCACGACAGTGACATAATTTATCTGCCTTATTATTTCCCAAATTAGTTTATTTTGTGATAAACTTTGTTTCCCAAAACAAACAATAGATAGAAAGCAGAATTACAGCTTTCAATACAATATGCTCATAACAAATACAGATAATGTCACTGAGAAAATGTACATTGTGTTATGACATAGTTCTGTTTAGATTTCAACTGATTTTCACAAGTCATGTATTTGTTGTATCCTGACTGCGCTCTTTGACAAGTAAGCAGATAAGTGTGTGTGTGAGGGGGGAGCTGCTATTATTCACAGCCTTATAAGCTTAAAACAAAACACTGGTCGTGCACATACACAGAACCAAGCTGAAGTTCCTCTGGACTAGGAAAGGTCCAGTTTGTTTAATTACAGACAATACGTTATCATATTTACTTGGAGGCACCGCTGTTGTTGATCTCATCCTGTAGTTCATCACGTTCATTCTCCACCTGTTTGCGAGTTCTCTCGGATGTGGCCAGGTCTTCCTGGAGCTGTAGCAGCTCAGTCTCTAAGTTCTTGGCCTTCTTCTCGTTCTCCTTAGCCGCGGCAGCCATATCTTCACGAGACATCAAGGCTTCTTCGAGTTCACGCTGGCTGTCCTTGAACTGGGCCTATTCATTAAAACGAATATCGATTTGCTAGTATTGCTTTCATATAAACACAAAAGGAGCTTGGTCAAAAGAAGCGTATGGTGCTCATGGATAGTCAACGACTTATAAGATAAACAGATACACCACAGTTTAAATGACACCATAGTTTAATTGACGTAAGAACATTATCTAATAACAGCATACTTCATTAATACCGAGTTCAAGCTGACTCGAGTTATTTAACCTCAGCTAATTTCTTCAATAATGAATGAATCCACAAAGATAGAGTGAACAAGACTTGTCCCACTGAAGACATACACAGCTTAATGGTAATAGCTTAGAGAAATAATATGATAAGAACTGTCCCAGAGTCACATCCTCAAGATCTACAATACAAGGCTCTACTAACTGCACAATGGGCTTTCCCATGCACAAGGGCAGAAATATTAGTGCATACTAAGACAACACTTCCAGGATGTTCAATGACATCGCCGATAATAGGTCTAATTATCGCCAAAAAGAAACAGGAAACACAGCTATTTTCACGGCAGAAAGTTTTCAATTAATAACAAATTGTCTTAAGCCAAATTATTAAATGCATGCATCGAACACCTAGCACTTCAATGCTTTACGTCTAATGGAAGCTATACGATAAAATGATAACATATGTCTTTAAATATGAATCTCTCCAGTCACAAGTGACCACAGCAGGACTGCTCCAAGCCACTTACCTGTAACCTACGCAGCTGTTTAATGGCATCATCCTTCACTTTATTGGCATTTTCCACCTGGTCTTGCATGCCCTTCAGATCACCTTCGAGCTTCTTGCGAGCAGAAATTGCAGTGGTTCGTTGCTTACGTTCTTCCTCTAATTCTGTCTCCATCTCCCTTAACTAAATCACACAATGAAAGTTTTTATCAGTGCACCAGAAGTCTGGCATCCCAATTGGCAAAGGGCAACCACAGCTTATAACAATGATTTGCACAAGCAGAGAACTGCAACGCGATATCCCCACCATTGAACAAATAAAAAAATGCAGCAAATCTCATTAGCTATAATCTTCTCGACTGACCTGCCTTGTGAGCTGTCTCCTCTTTTCCTCACCACCCTCCTCTCGGGCAGCCATCTCCCTCTCGAACTGAGCCTTCAGTGCCTGCATGTTGACCTCGAGCCTCAGCTTGGCATCTTCGGTAACCTGGAGCTCATCTTCCAACTCTTCCATTTGCACACGCTGCTCGGCGACCTGACCCTCCAGTGCACGCTTGGTCTTCTCCAGATCGTGAACCTGGATAAGATTATTATCGATCAGCATGGACCACTCGAGCACCAAACCCGAAATATGGGGAATTAACTACCCACGAGTCAACTAGACTGTAGATTTCTGTTGACTGTTGTCTAGTAATGCTGTATTCATTTATGCCAAAAAGCCATATGGCAAAATCTCAGCTGCCCAAATTAAAGATGACAATCATCGATGTTTTACGGGCACTTTTATGCACACAATAGGTTAAATTCACAGAGCTACCTCCAAAGGTAATGAAGCGAAGTCAAAGATGACACACTTCAGATATGCCCACACCAAGATTCGAACTCAAATGTTAGTGATCTGTGGCCCAATGCACTATCAACTAGACCATGGAGGCGCCCTTATCTAAACTAAAGGAGTTGTTACATTAAGGTTTGCTTTTGCCATTTGTACAAGACACGATGGTGTCAATCCCAAACTGTGGACTAATAATGGTTTTAACAAATAAAGTGAACAAAATTATATTATTGAAAATAGATTAACCACAAGGCCTTGTTAAAAGCATCTTACACTTTTGCCAACATCGTCCTGAGACGACATCAGATCCTCAAGTTCACGCTGTTGCTGTAAGCGTTGACGTTCAACGTCCTCCAGTTTGTCCTGCAGTTCCTGAAGCTCTCTTGTCAAGTTCAGGATACGCGTTTCCTTCTCTCTGCTCTCACGTTCGGCAGCATCCTTCTCCATGGCAAGCCTGGAATTATTATGCATTTTAGTAGGGGAGTCAACCACACACTATTTTGCTAGTCGAAACTGTGTTAGCCATAGTTTCTGTGTGTACCATAAAAACTGCAAATGAAAAGGCACACATGGCCAGCAAAATATAAAATTGTACAAGGTGCTACCACCTGGCCAAAAAGAATACGCGTATGAAACTGTCAGTTAACAGACAGCATCAGTCATATTTCACCAAAACACACAAACACCATGTGTTAATAGCCATCATCAAGAACGTGCACAGTTGAGATTATCAAAAACTGATATTCAAAACTGCACACACACACACACACACACACACACAACTCAGTGCTTATCGGATAACATGAAACAAACCTCTCAGAAATAGCCTTTTCTTCAGCAAGATTCTGGTCAAACTTGCGCTGTTTCTTCTCCAGATTCAGGAAGTTGGTTCTATAGTTCTCGAGTTCTACGTTCAAGTCCTCAACTTCAGACTGAAGTTTTTTCTTGGATTTGTTGAGCTTGTCATTCTCGCTACTCACTGTTTCAATGCGAGCTTGCAAGTTGTCCATATCACGTACCAACTTCCTCTTTGCCTCCTCTTGCTCCTCAATGTGGGCTGCTTCTTCCTCAAACTTTTTCTTGTAATCAACCATCTAATATGAATAGACAAGAGCGATCGTTGTTCAAAAGTATGGAGGAAATGGATAAGTCATGATCATTGGAACAAATGCTTGCACAGAGATTATCAATTGCTTTTGATATGTAATTCGGATAATTAAATATATTCAGTGTACAAATACTGGATGTCAGTTCCTACTCAACAAAACAGAAGTACAACAACACAGCAAAAACCTGAGCCCAGAACAACCAGATTCTGAATTAAATACAACAGTGCAACTAATTTTTACATCTAACGTTTCTTTGCTCCAATGTTTTGACCTGTACTATTATTCCCTTAAAATTGGCTAACAACCCCCCCCCCCCCCAATACTTTTCCTGGATGTTGAATTTTTACCAGCGTGTAAACATCAAACTTAATGCATTAAACATATCAAAAATGAAAACATCAAAATACCAACAACAAATACCATACCTGGCTATTCAGCTGGTTAACCTTTGTTTCCAGGGTCTTTCGCTGGTCTTCCTCTTCCTCCAACAGGTCCTGAAGTGACTCGCACTTGTCCTCGGCACTCCTCAGTTTCGTCTGCACGGCCAGCTTCTGGCGTGTCTCCTCTTGGAGCATTTCCTGGGCATCTTGTAACTGGGCTGACATGGCATTGACCTGTTTCGTGGCTGAGGTGGCCTTCGCCTCAGCATCCTCCAGGGCATTCTGCGTCACCTCCAGCTCATTCTGGATCAGAAAACAATCATGTTTACTACATCTCCATCACAGTTTTATTCTATTTCACTAAATATCACCAAGAACCAGACAAATGCTTCTGTGGATGTGAACCTGGAGCTTAGTGATCTTCTTGTCCACTTCTTCCTTACTGGCTTCAATATCAGCTAGTCTGATGGACAGCTCTTGGTTTTGCTGTTCGGCCTGTTTTCGTTTCCGTTCGGATTCTTGTTTGCCGGAGGTCAGCTGCTTGATTTCATTAGCCATGTCCACATTCTCTGCTTCTAGGGTCTGCTTCTGTTTTTCAAGTCCTGCTTTATTCTGCAAAATACAAGTTGTAAATGAAATTACACTCCTCGACAACTCAACGATAAAAATTGACCATCTTGTCATAACAGACACTTCCCACAGCCAACAAGCTACAACAGAGAAAACTCTACTCACACGTCTAGCTTGGTCTAACTGTTCATTTAGTTCTTCCACCTGAGCACTGTATTTCTGCCTGACTTCCTGATACTGTTGCTCGTGGTGTTTAGTTTCATCTTCCATTGAACGTTTCAGCTGAAACACCTCCTGTTCACGTTTCTGCCGGAGCTCCTGAACTGCAGCAGCACTGTCAAGGTTTTCCTCCAGCTCGCTGCGTAGGGCTTCCAGCTCCTGAAATAAGGTAGAGAATGACCCCAGTTAGAAACACTAAACTGGATGTGTTCAATATCACTCCAGTGATGAAAGGATGATTCTTAATTTGGACCAAACCCAGCATCACTACTCTAATGAAAGGGGGCTTTGTATCACTTTGCAGCTGGTCAGAACTAGGACGCATAAAGCAAATAGTGGCAACTTCCATTGAAAACAAGATGAAATATACCAGAGCTACATGTAATAATTGGATTTGAACACCGACCTAAAGGTTTGCAGTCCAGGGTACCATCTACTGAACCATGAACCTCACACCGACGCGTAATTATCACTAATATTGTAAATATTTATACTGGTTTATATTCTGACCAACGCTTAAAGGTATTACTCATTTGATATATTTCTTGTCTGGTGTGACCCTGTACAGAATAGAGCTGACATCAGCTTCTCTGGGAGTATACTGGTTCTAACTACCAATATTCCAAAATAATCCATCACCAACTGAGTACGCCTAATACAACCAGGTCAAACAGTCATCACCCGTAAACCAACAGTAAATTTGAAACAATAACCTCAAAGGTTCTGGCCAAGAACCCTACCACTAAACTATCATAGCCCACAAAACAGATAACTAGATCAGGGTTCGACGGGGAATCGAGAAAATGTTGCTAATTTATGGCCACCTATTTGATAAGGGGGCGGGGGGGAAGATGACGTCCAAAAGTAATAAAACAGATAAAGATGAATTAGACTCCAAGTAGTATAAATAGGCCAGAATTGTAACACTGGTGCTAGACACCTTTGGCCAACTGCAGTCCAAGTACCAGTACAGAGAGGCACATCTGGACAGGAACTGAAGCAACGATGGAAGTGATCAAACACACGTGACTGTAGACATCACAATGATCAAATTAAGAGAAATGTACATCCAGCACAAAACAAACTAACTACATCCGTGTATCTATAAAGAATCTGTTAGTAAGTTTTTAGCACCTATCTTCTGTTTACTTCATCCTGCACAAACAAAAACTTTAATGTGTTGTTTGTGTTTTGCTGTTCGGGGAGAATCCCCAGGCAGTCGCTCATTCGGCCCAGCCTCTATATTGGAGTGGCTGAGAAAACTCCTCCCCCACCACTCACAGGGGAGCAGTACGGAAAGATGGAGCCGAAATATCCTGAGAGTGGTCACTGCCTGAGTGTTTTACATCCTCAGGGGGTTTTTAACATCCCCTTTATTTTTAATAATTCAGTGGAGACGGCAGCGCCATTTAACGTGGTCAGCCACCCACAATGTTGTGAGCCGAGAAATTAATCTCTGGAAAAGTTTTGACCTCTTGCGGGGTTCGAACTTGTGACCGTTGGCACCAAGTGCCGGGTGCTTCACCGCTAGACCACTGGAGCTCACAATGTTACCGAAATTCTCCACTGATCTATTTACAATACATTCTCCAGTTACAACTGTCATACCTCTCCCATGTCTCTCTTCTGTTTCTCAGCCTTGTTTCTAGCCTCCTTCTCAGCATCCAAGTCTTCTTGAACCTCCTGCAACTGAGACTCAAGTTCACGCAACTGCTTCTGGAATGTCGTCTTAACAGTCACCTCTTCCTCTACCCTGGAATTATTAAGTTAACACACGTGTATCCATTACTGACTTAGCCGAGATTAAACGACAAATTAATAGAAAACCAACTTCATATCATGCATATTATGGTTGCTGTAATAGTGATGTTACTGAAACGAACACTTCTGACATTAAGTTGACTGCCCTTACTTGTTGAGAGCGCCCTGAAGTTCTTCTTCACGCTTATTCATCATGGCCTGCAGGTCCTGCAGCTGCATTGTCTTCTCAGCCAGCTGTTCTTTGAGGTCATTCAGCTCGGTCTCGAGACGCCGGTTCTTGCGCTCGAGTTCCTGCCTCAGCTGCTGCTCGCGCTTCAGTCGCTCCTCCAAGTCGGCAATGATTGCCTCGTACTTGTTCTTCAGTTTGTTCAGCTGTTTCACCTTCTCTTCCTCATCTCCAAGGTTCGCTATGACGTCGTTCAGTCGCTCCTCCAGTGATTTCTTCTCCTTGCCAAGCTTGATGTTGGTGTCGTCTTGAACAGCCAGATTCTCTTCGAGCTTCTTGATTTTTGATTCGCAGGACACCTTGTCCAACTGGAGCTTCTGTTTGGTTTGCTCCTCTTCCTCGAGCTGATCCTCAAGGTCTTGGATGAGCACGGTAAGCTTTTTCTTCTCATTGGCTATTTGCGTGCCACGATCTATCTCTTCCTCCAGACGCTGCTCCATGTTGAGAAGGATATCCTCGAGCTCCTGCTTTCGGGCCTCCAGTCTCACACGAGCCTATATGACACAAAGTCCAGTTAGTAAATTACCTTAAGTCTCTCTCCCTCAGATAATTATTTATTAGCTTACACATTTCAGCTGTAAGGGCTTGAAGAGAAACATTGGGCATTACTTTGGGAAAATATCACAAAGGATCACTTCAATCCCCAAGTAACAGGACAAAGCACGACAGACAGTGTTTCTCAAAAGTTCTATGTTGGTTTAATGTGAAAATAATCCAACACCAAAATATTTTTTTGATATGACATATGCATTGTGAACACATCCACTGAAATGTTCAAATTTGACTAGAAAATACTTAATTAAAAACTGGAAATCCATGAAAATCTTGTAAAAACATATCCCACCACCAGTGAACAGCATTAGAGATGGAATAAGTGTTTACAGATCTTAGGGCAAAATGGAACATTTGCCATTTCACAATATATGTTAAGGATGTGTCCACGTCAATTAACAATCAGATCCATTAAATAGTTGGCTACGTATCTTTTAAAATTATTTTCATACATGGTTGACTAGTGGCAATGTTCAGCTATTACTGATCTCGAAAATGTTTCTCTCTTACTGTGAGTCCTTGTTAACAAAATATTCAAGAGGCCATGCCAGAAAACCCCCTACCATCTCGATATTTGTATCAGGAAAACAATTAACCACGGCAATGACAGGTTTGCCTGACTGCACTCCATTATACCTTCTTATAAATGTCTAGGTTACGGGTTAGATTAAGTACTGGGTAGTAACAGAGATGACAGATAAATTAACACACGCGCACCTCTTCAGCCTCAGCGCAGAGCTCAGACTCTGCTTGTAACTGTTCCGATAATATGTGCTTCTCCTGTAACAGCTGGGTATGCTTTTCTTCTAACTCGACCAGATCTGCCTTCTGTTTATCAAACTTGTCAGAAATTTGGCGCAGCTCGTTCTCCTTGGCATTTAACTTCTCTTCATTGTTAGTTACTTCCAACAATGGCTTGACCTACATTAATCATAAAATGATTATTTTTCAAACACCAGACAACAAATCTCCGCTCGAAATATGTTAGATATTCACCAAAAAGGTTAATCAACGATGTACATGTAAATATATTTCATTATAAAAAAATTACAAGAATTAATAACCTCATAAATTCTATAGTTCTTATTAAATATTCACATGAATGACAAATGTAGTCAATAACCATATATTCAGTTTTCTCCAATATGTTGCCGACACTCAGCAAAATATGTTGTCTAAAGAGGAATATGCATAAATATTCAAATTCATTCTGATTACAAGCCTTTTCTTAATAACAATTATCTTAATTACGCTCGATGAAATGGATGCTAGTTGAAAGCAACATTAATAATTCCTTGAAGGAAGTTCTTGTCTATGAGGATAAACAAACTCCAAATGAAAACAGAAACAATAGAATTTAATTGAAAACAATTGGCATGTTACCATAATACACCACCACACACAAAGCATTTCTAAGAACTGCTGCAGTTTCTGCAAGAGTAAGCACCAGAGTATATTCGATCTTAAAAAATTTGCAAAACAGGACATCATTTATACTACCAAAACCTAGACCCACACAACTGTATGTTGAGTACATTATTATTCTGGGCGTTTTTTCAAAACTCGCTCACTGCTGTAAAATGCCACTGAATTAAGTTGGCAACATCTTATCAAGCAAACTCATTTTAAAACAGAAAACCCACAACAACAGCTAACAGAACATCTAAACAATGAAGGAGAACATTCCTGTGTACAAACAGCACAGTGAAGAAAGCCTACTATCCATTTCTTACCTTAGTAAACAGCCTCCACCACTGCCAATTCCTCAGCTTCAAGTAAGCTGCACAGTTTCTCTGGATTATACGAATTGCATTCTGCTGCTGCATACGTTTCTGGAAGTTTCTGTAACCAGATAGAAACAGGAAATGACAGATCTCAACAGGAAAGTAAAAATACTCAGAAACTGAGAGCTTAAATTTTGCAACTGCCAAAAACTGACAGTTTTCTGAGCCAAAATTTACTGATGATAAGAAAAACTGAATCCACAAAACATTTACATCCACAATTCATTTGTTTAACATAATTACCTTCTGGCCAAGCAACCCCTAGCCAAGGCCTGAAATTGTATCATGGTGTCAGTCAATTTGAGATCTCTTTCCTCTTCCAGATGAGCAAGAACACCAGCACGGAAGAATATTTTACTCTGTCCTATCCGGTAAAGGTTCGGATCCAGTTCAAGTGCTTGGATCTGAAGCAAAAACATGAACATAATATTACAAACTTCAGTGAAATGAAGGAGCATGTGAAACAAACAACAAACATAAAATTTATGGGTGGCATGCTTGTCAAAAACAGATATTCTATTATACTTTTTGGTTATTTTTCAAAAGCACACACACACACATATGGGTGAAAATTTAAAATATGACAAACAGAAAATCTGGCTGAATGGCCACACTCCTGTCGCCATAGGCCCAATGTTTGAGGCAGTGGTCTGTCCCACTCCACTGGTGAGATGGAGAGTTCAGGGTACCTGCCCAGAATATTTTTTTAATTAGGACGCAAGTGGTGAAATCTTGGACTAAAATAATGGAAACATTCTGCTCCCAATATTGGGGTTTATATAATAAGTAAAATCTGCTAAATTACCCAATATTCCAAGTAAATGGAAAAGACTATTCGTAATTCAAACCCAAGACTGTATTTCCAAATGGCAGGAATGACAGCCCCAGAACAAAAAGTCAATAAAATTAAGGCTTTCATAACTGTGACGGTGTCCTTTAGAATTCCCCGGTGTTAAAAGCTCAATATTGATTGGCTATCATCATCATCATTATCATGGTGCATTTATCTGAATAGACAGATCTATTCAAATAGAAAACAGCCAGTAATGTTTTCATTTGCCCTCCTGCTGCATTTATTTTACCGTAATGTTGGAAAGATAAGTTCAGCGGGATGAGGAATCACCCTTGAAACAGTGATAATCACATGTTGCTGATGAGGTTGTTTTGTTGATATTGGCACCGAATTTACACTGGTAAAAAACATTCTAATCTGACCTGATTCCTTTTTAGGAAAAGTTTCACCCACATGTGTATGTATGTGTGTAGATAATATATATATATATATATTGACTTCTCACCATTTTTTCACATGCTCTCTTGCCGTCCATGAAGCCTTTGGGGATGACGTTTGGTGTGAGAAGCTCATAGCGCTGTTTGAACTCCTGGAACAAGATCCTGTTGGGGAATCCCTGACGACAAATCCTGATCCCCTCAAGTACACCATTACACCGGAGTTGATCCAACACCAGAAGAGCCTCTATCTTACCAGCCTACAAATAAAATATATCTATTTAAGATAAAGAAGAATGGTTTGCAAAAATAATTGCCATTAAATTCAGGGGTTTTAGAGTTTTTGAAATTTGTGAAAAATCAACATAAAGCAAAACAATTAATAACCATAGAACATAATTGTAGCTCTGCCAGTTGCACACCACACCATTTATGCCACAAAGTTTAAAATCTTTACCAAGAATTGATTTCTACAGTACAGTTGAATATAACACATCATATTTCAGTGTATATAATACATCACATTTACTTCAGTGTGCATGATATATGCTACAAAAAATACTACGTATCCAACATAAACATCATTGCTTTCAAAGCATTTCACTTACATCTAAAAGAGGATATGAACTTTGGATCACAGCACAAAGCAGAAAAAAGTCTCATAAATACCAGTATCCTTCATTTCTTTTAAATCTTACACAAGATATTTGCAATTTCAAATCAAAACTGAATGGCAACACATCAATATTTCATACATCTAATATAATTTTTGTTTAAAACTAACTAAACTTGTACGCTTTAAAAATAGTAATGTGTACAATAATGAGTCATTTGAAACTTACAAGGAACAGTTCAAAATAAGACTGGATTTTAGTCACAGTATATTTGTTTTCCTGGCATTAATCACCATTTTGGTACTGTTTTGCAAGCACATAACCCACAATATAAATACTTCTAATATGAATAAACTGTTTTTGAAGCTTATTCTGAAGAGGACTTCTACATACTCAAAAATAACTTCGAAGTCCACATTTTTTAAACACCTTAAGGATCTATGTAAAGCCTAAATTCACAAATATCTGAAGAAATGGCTAGGGATACAGAAATTAGAAACTGGAAACATCTCAAATTCCTCCAGCTATATACACACCCTTTTCTCATGATTTGGAATGATGCATCGGACAAAGTTTGGATTAGTGTTGTTCAGGGTCTGCATCAGACGATGTAGCTGTTCTTTATACAGCTGACCAACAGTGCGAAACATGCCCTTTCTGGTACGTGCCCCAAATGATGTCTCGCTGGCAGCAGCAACACCCAAGCCAACTATCTCAGCTATAAATAAGACAAGTATTTAATAAAGTGAATCTTTTGTGTGTGTGTGTGTGTGTGAGCATAGACATATATATATATATATATATATATATATATATATATTACTTAATCATGCGAGATAGAGAAATACATTTAAAACTCATAGTACAATACACCAACAATTGTACAATTATGTATCTAATTAAAGAAATAAAACAAAATTATAAAACAGTTATTTCCAACCCGTAATCTTACCATCCTTCCAGATGCTCCTGACGAAGTCATCATTAGAGTTTTGAAGTAAACTGACAACATTCTCATTCAATGGATCCATGTTTTTCAGGAGCCACTGCTCACATGAATAGTCAACCTGTAATATGACGGCAAATCTTAGTCGCAGAGAAATCACAAAACAGACATTGCTGATCCATTACAATAAATAAGTTGGCCTACTTTCAGGGTTTCTACCAGACATCTAAAAAAATGTTACCCGACAATTGCTTGACACGACTACAAATTCCTGAGGTATTTTCAGTATATTTTTGCACTTAGGTAGATATTTATATGGCTAAATTTAGCATCAATTGGCAATCCAAGGTTCCAGACAGTTGAAAATAGGAAATTCACATGGTGTTGGACATTGGTGAATCAAACCACTCCTATTTTGTTTGTCAGCACCTTCAGTTCACTAAAATGTATACCACAATAGCTACCATCAAGCACAGAAAAGAAATTCTAGACATCTGGCAGAACAGCATCACTGGAAAGTTCTCAAAAACCAACAGGAAACACTGACAATCGACTAACCCCAACATTCCCCTGTTTTCCTGTTGAGTGGGAACCCGGATATTAATTATTTAAAATTTTAATCGAGAAGAGCAGAACAAGTAAAACAGAGCCAGATATTCAATCCACAGAGCGAGCTCATGGAATCACCAACCTTTCCAGCATAGTGTATCAGGCTAAAGCTGGCTTTGTCTCTGAAGTCAGGTTTCTGGAACTTCGGATGCAAGCTGTGCTGAGCCTTGAGCTTCTCGACCAGAGTTTTATCCGTAGCCTTTGGGAACCAGCACTCTTCATCTATCAAGGCCAGGATACCCATTGGCTGCAAACCAATATCATTACCATGGTAAAAGAAACATCCAATAATCAAAGAAATTATTCAAACTTGCTGTTGCACATCCAAAACTTTATGTAACATCATCAGGCCTTTTATTAGAGAATATTCAGAGATTACCCGGATACAAAAACTGGATCGGAAGTAAGTAGACATGCTTACCTTCTCAATGAGGTCGATGGTTGGCTGCAGATCGAGCCCGAAGTCAATGAAAGTCCACTCAATACCCTCACGCTTGTACTCTTCCTGCTCTAACACAAACATGGTGTGGTTGAAGAGCTGCTGTAGCTTCTCATTGGTGTAGTTGATGCACAGTTGTTCAAATGAATTCAGCTGCAAGAGAGTAACAGTGAGAATTAGTGCTTAACTATGTAAAGAACACTTGCAGCATGCTGCTACCAGAAACAATCGAGTCATACAAATGCTAGAAAGTCAGGTGAGATATGTTTTGGCACATCATTTGTAATAATGATTAAGTTGAATTAAAAGAAATACGCATATAAATGCCACCAACAGTGTTAGCAAAATACAAGAAACCAGGTGCTCAGTCTGCCAAGATATTATGAAACAGGATTGTATGCATGCATACATGTGCACACATATAGAGCACGCGCACACTCACACACACAAAATATAGATAATATTACTGTTTGCTGGGAAGCATTTTATAGATACACATAATTACATGCTGGGATGTTTACCAGGATGATTACATACAGAAGAAAACAGAACTATACACTTATAGACGGACTTCGGAGTGAAGTGCAGAAGGGTTTTGGTTAAGACAGGATCACTGTTGGCATTAGGACAATATACAAACATACTTAAGTAGTCGTCTATAAAATGATAACCATGGCGGTAGAAGTGAAATTTTGTTCCTGTGTAAACAGAGACCTCGTATTTACACGGACACTATACCAACATCGTAAAACACGACATGGTGATTATACGATACCACAACACACAAATTATCAGCCTACAGTCTAAATACATGACCTGCATGCTATGTGGAAGAACACAACTATTGATAAGAGATAAACCCAGTACAATGCTATAACTAAACAAAGTTACACTGCCAGAAGTGACTGATAACAGGGCAGACAAACACACATCTATCTATATATATATATATATATATATATATACATATATATATATATATATATATAATGCATACAGTGAAATGCACAGAGTTGAAGATGCTTAAGTTGAAGTCACAGGATTTTTTTGGTTATACCTCCATAATTGCTCAAAATGACCATGCCAATAATTCAACTACGGTTCAGGGTAAATGAACCAAACTAGCTTGGTGAAGTTCAACTTAAGCTAACTCTGCAGTAGGTATTTATAAAATGGGGATCTAAAGACCATACAAAAAACATAAATAATTCAAATAATCAATAATGAGCTCTGCTTCCATTTACTGATACTTACTGCTTCCTCCCGGTTCTACCAGCAAGGAGAAGGCAAGGTCAGTGAGACATTGAAAAAACTTGAAAGAACACCTCAAAATAATGAAGTTTCTTTCTCGAGAAAATGTTTCATTGGAAGCCAACAGAAACTCAAGCACCAAAAACAGGACCTTAGTTCTGCCACATTGACTGACAGCGAGAATATACATCCACTATTTCTGAGGCTTCAATCTAGAAAAACGTGCCACAAGTGGGAAAAACAGCCAAACATCAGTCCTTTCGTTCTTGATCAAGTGTTGCTCATGAAACAATTTCCACAAAGAACGTAATCTAGAAGATGACACATCACTAATGTTATCTAGCTTTCGAGAACAACCATACCAAAAACATCACTCAGTATCTACAAGGTGTGATTAAGGCTTAGGCCTTGCAAAGAGCATATTTTCCATATTCAGAATGTCACAAACAAAAGATCAGTGTCATTCATAAATTTAAACACATTCGCCATTCAGCTGAAAAGAAAATTGCATTTGCCACCAAACATCTCCAAACATTAATTAATAGACAACGAATTGTACTGACTGACCTAACAGTGCAGCACAACAGCCAAGAGAATACAAAGCAAATTAATAAAATAGTATAATGATCAGGATATCGCCAACTCTCAATGACATCCTAGATATCGGCTGTTTATATAGTTAGCAGAGAGCTCTAAAGGCCCAACGAATTTACTTGGTTTCAGTGTAACCGTACTTTACCACTGTCATCATTTAGAGTATCCGTGATGATAAGATATATCAATAAAACTTCAAAAAATAATGTACTCTAAAGATGCTCTAGGACCTGTCACTACTCCAGTCTTCAGACGTTCTAGGACCTGTCACTACTCCAGTCTTAAGACATTCTAGGACCTGTCACTACTCCAGTCTTATGATGTTCTAGGACCTGTCACTACTGCGGTCTTAAGATGCTGTAAGACCTGTCACCACTTCAGTACACTTAGTGCGTTAAAAAGACTAAAATACCTCAAACACAAAGCAAGAAAACAGCTGCCATAACACACATACACACTGAGATCAATAGATGCACATACATACATGCTTGTACAGTTCTGTTTTTCTTCCATTGCCCCAGGAAGATCAGTATAGTTTTTTAAATCACAGAAACCCAACCTAACCAATTACACTGACTTCTGTCATTTATTAAGCAAACCCGATTCTCACTGACTGTAACGTGAGTGTTTTCACAGTGGCTTGCTGACACTGGTGATTGAAACATGCAGTATATTGCTAACCAGAATAGATCGATTATCGGAATGGTTCCATAAAAAATTATTTAACCAGTTCACAATAATGAACAAATAATTTTACTTTAATAATTAAACATTTCAATTCATGGCAGTGGAAGAAAACACTGACCTACGATGATTGCATCAACAGAATGTCAACAATTCTATTCATACCATGAATGGATTTCACCATGTGCTCCCAAAATTATTCGCATTGCTTAAGTAAGCCATTAATAATAGGTAATGAACCTATTAACAAAAGAAAAGTCAACAAACACAAGAACACTACCAAACCATTATTTGCACAGTGCTTACCTGAAAGATCTCAAATCCAGCAATATCCAGAATGCCAATAAAGGACGCTCCCTGTCTCCTGGTACGATCCAGTGACCTGTTGATTCTCTGTACCAGCCACAGAAACATTCTTTCATAGAGGGTCTTGCTGATAGCTTCTACTGCGTACTCGACCTATTCAGGACAAAAGGAATGTCATCAAAAACAAATAAAGAGTTCTTCATCTTCAAGAAAAGGAGCTGAAAGATGACATGTGATTTAAACAATATCTTGATCAAAGGATGCCAAAAGAAAGAATAACTGATCCAATACTGTATTATTGTAGTGTTACAGGTACAAACATCTGGATGATGGCTCCTTGTCTGATGGAAAATGGAACATTTATGTCTGGATAGGTCAAACAAAACACATATGTCAACACAGGGTTTTTGCAAGTGGAACACACACACACACACACACACACACACACACACAGGTAGAACGCACACACTCTCTCTCTAACATTTCACATGTCTCTTTCATCATCCAGTTTCGACAAAACAACTCTGATGACAATTAGTGAACTTTATTGACAAAGGAAGCAAACATGAATTGTTTTAAGTTCCTCAACTCACTGATGGTGGGAAGTCTATCTGGACAGTTCATGATAATATTAATTACAACTGACAGCCTGCTTAAACCTGTAACATCAACAACCATTTTTGTGCAACATCTGGATTTTTGATTTAGAATTTCAACTGGATATAATGTATTCCAAAATATTTATCATCTGGTGAAACTACCTGGTTCATTTTATATATTTCAGCACCACTTATGGTGTAACTCTTAACATATGCTCGGCTGACATAAAAGGTGCCCATCATGCATGACACAGATTTCTTTATTCAATTTAGCTGGCACTTTTTAATCTTTAGGTTTACGAGGCAAAATCTTGAAAAGCTCAGGCAGGAGGATATAAAAATAAAATAAATGAACATTAAACAAGAGAAAAATAAAAACAAAATGTTGTTGACCTATCTAAATCGGCCCACAAACCATCCATTCTGGATCGACTGCCTGTCAAACTCAAATCCAACTCCCATCCCTGCATGGTAAAAAGTTGGTGAGAATAAGTATAGCTTCTCCTACTTTTCTCTATGTTTTGATGACATTCACCAATTGACTTATCATGGATTTTTCACAATGTTTCACACATGATTTGCAAAAACAAAGAATTTTTTCTTGGCGGAAGTAGTGGCAGTCACTCTACATATGAATGTTTAGAAATATAATCAATTTCCAGATGTAAAATGGGCAGCCGGATTTCACTCAAATAAAAATAAAATTACATAAAATTAGAATTTATAAGAAATTATTTAGTGTGTTCCTGATACAGTGGCCCCATAACCTAAAGATTAAAACATGCTGCTGCTTATTTAAAGAAATTGCTGACATAGTGTTCTGTTCTAAAGGAGAATTACAGTACACTTGTTCACAAAACAAATACCTGTTCCTTGGTCTGAGCCTTGGTCACATAATCTCGGCCCACTTTTATACGTGGCTTGAGGAAAGCACGTGTCATCTCTGTGACAGGTACTCCAAGCAGGTGGCAAGCTTTCTGGGCCACAGTGTTATCAGGTAGAGTGGCCTGGTCAGAATTCCGTTCCTGCTTAAATGTCATGTTGCCTAGCAGAAGGACTGCTGAAACTGTCCTGTGAATTGCTACAAAAACAAACCATAAATATCAGTATTCATATGATTCTGAAATGAAGTCAGGGCCTCTCATGTAAGAAGAAACAGGATTATGATCTGGTATGTTTGGCTCAAGATATCAATGACAAGTGGATTTGACAAAGCATCAGCTACAATCATTAAGTCTGCTCTTGAAAATTTTAAGAAAATACTCAACAAATTAATCACTAAGTACACCCTGTGTGGTTCAACATGGTGGCGACATGGTTATGAATCAATGTCAGGATCTTGCCTGTTTTCGGCATTTTATGGAACTCTGTGTGTGGTACATGTAATATTTAGCAACTGCTCCAGATGAAATATAACAACAGAAAGCAGTAATAACTAGGCGTCTATTTACCCAAGGAAAGTGACCTTCTTCACCACAAATATATTCTGCAATATCCTTCTCGTAATACCAACAGTGTAATCACATTTTCACAGAATTTGCTCTTTGTATATATTGTAAGAAGACCAGTTTTACTAATGATATGAACAGAAGGCAAGTCTTAAAACCTTCTGAACATAATTTAACAAAAGCGCTAATGATCAGTACTGGATGATTGTGATGTGCCGAAAACCAGCGTACAGCCCGTGTGTGAGTTATCCATGTAGGCTCAGCACTGGTTACACTTGGGACGTGTGACCAAGGGATGGTTGCAATGGAGAAACATACCACAAACGTGGGTAACTGGATATGATTAATCTGGAAATTTTCAGTACAATTCTCCAATCATTGTCCCAACACAGTACTGTGATTATGATTGTATATATGAAGAGCAAGTTAACTGAGCTTGTTATTATTATTATTAATATTATACTAAAGGATACTTACACAGCTGTTCATCTTTGGTGAAGTTCATTATGTCAAAAGCACCCAGTAGCTGTTTGTAGAGTTCGTTATCATCCATCCCAGGCACCCCAACATTACCATGTGTGAGATAATGGTAGTTCTTAAGGTCTTCAAACAGACATTCCTCTGGAAGAAACAAAACTTATAGTATACAGCAGATAACCACCACATTACCACTTTATTCATACAGAAATTGTAATTCTAACATATAGCTAGCAAAGATAAACAGAACTTAGCAAATACGAGATTGTACATTTAGATTTATACAAAAGTAACCCCTGAATAATGAACTACCATTAAAATAAACGATTGAGATGGTAAGCCCCTTTATTCAACCCAGTGAATGGCTGGACAGGAGCCATGTTGTGATCACCAGAAAAGTTTCAAAACATTTGAAGACTTAATACAATTCAGTGAACTAAAGCAAAACAGGCTCTCATCATCTTCTTGGCAGTACCATTACAAACCAGATCCCAACTTCACAACATCAGCTACACTTACTCTTAACAGCTGGATCAACATGGCAACACATCTGGTAGAAAATGTGGAACGAACGCTCTTCTCTCGCTTGACGGACTGCCCTCGACTTCTCCAGTAAATCTAATCCAAGCAGTTAAGGCAAGTCCCTTGTAAATCGCTAATGCAAAGCCATATTAGCAGAACAGTTAAAAATTATTTTCAGTTACATCTATTTCCTTGCAGTACCTTGATACATTACAAGAGTCCAGACTCCAAATAACTGGTTGAATACAAACTTAACTGGTAAATAAAATGACACTTCAAGTGTGATTATTGGCTGAAAATGTTTGCACCAACTTAACCTTTTAATTTATAGTTCAATGGTTTATCAAATGCAAACGCCTACACTACATAAAATGTCTTCCATATCGTAATGCACAGTTCCATTTTGTGGCAAATGAAAAGTTTTCAAATATTATGAAGAAGACTTTCTTGATGAT
The DNA here is from genome assembly GCA_025642065.1 of Paralvinella palmiformis. Taxonomy (NCBI): domain Eukaryota; kingdom Metazoa; phylum Annelida; class Polychaeta; order Terebellida; family Alvinellidae; genus Paralvinella; species Paralvinella palmiformis. The sequence goes on from JAODUP010000549.1 coordinate 227,943, forward strand.
TGACGCTACAATAGTTTAAGCCAGAATTCTCTTTAGCATACATATTTACCAACTTTCACGACTAAAGAAGATTTTAATATTAATTAAAACAGCTTAAGGATAACACAACAAAGTGTAATTAAATAAACCACATTAATTTAGTTGGCTTGCCATAAGATGCAATCACTTGTCAAATTCAGCTTTTTCACAAATGGCAATACTTGAACAGCAAACATGATGACAACAAATAACCATCTTTGTATTGTAAAGACTGAATTAGAAATCTTAAACTGTAGTAAAAAATGGGAAAAACCCAGTTTTTACCTGAATTTACTTGACCAAGGTGATAAAAGTACTTTTTATATAACACTAGAACATTGTATTTTAAGTTAGAGTATGTATTTACTATTAAACATTCTCTGTTGTTGACTTTTATATGGTATTTGATGGTGTTTAGAAATGCCACGATAACACAGGAATAACTAATCTCCAGAAGTTTCATTACCTAGGAAACAAACAGTGCAATTCGGCAATCATTCTCAACTCACGCTCACAATCTGACAAGAGCCATGGAAAATACAGGTGTAGGGTAGAAAACTAGCAGTAAGTGCTGGATTGATACTTTTATACGAGATGGTAAAATGGCAGTTCAGTACTGAGCATTACTCGGAAGATAAAAAATACTGTATTAAAGATGAGGCTTATTACCAAGAAAGGGATGTTAATCTGAGATATGAACCAAATGATCAGACTGAACTGATACATGTTTAGCAAAAAACAAAACAACAAAAAAAACATGATATTACACATGTCTCAGCGTGAAAAGTCGCCACTCTGCATTCAGTCCCCCGAAGAAACGTCCAGAGTTTGAATTCTCGGTTCGAGATTCTCTGTGCCTAATTATACACAGCTAAAACACACACTTCAATTGTAAAATGGTTACATTACCTCGATACACAGTGGTTTATTATGTTTGTGTTGCTTATGTACGCCATTGTATAATAATGTTTATTACACTGTCTCTACAACTAATTATATATTATGCTCATTTACATATGATATGTATTATGGCATCTGCTAACTATTATCACGGAGTGGCTTAAAATAGCATTTATTTTTCTTGTACCAGTTAGTAAGGTATATTGTAAGTGCACAGGCATGCAAACACACATTTTATTACCTAAACCCAAACAAGTTGAGCTAAAATAAAAAATTATATAAACTACATAATATGAACATTTGAGCATCTAGTTATATTTACTCAGTAAAAAAAGTCATAATTAATACAGGTGATGGGCCAGTTTTGACCAGTCATATACAACATGTGCCTTAATCCACTTAATTCATTACCTGCCCAGTCTTAAACACCATTCCTGTTTCTGTAATGTAGTTTTCTACGCTTTAACAACCAGTTATGCCATTTTCAGAGCCATGTACATAACAAATTTGATATAACCTGTTTTAAATGTCTATTAAATGCCAAGAATAAACTGACATGTGCTAGCTCATCTATCTGGTAATGTGTACAGATCTACTATTAGCTGGAACAGATCTACTGAACACTCCATCTAATCACACGCAAAGCTCAAATCTGCCCAGAACCCGAGCCAGAAAAACGACAAAACACGATTCTATGAAACTACTGGTCACCATTGTAATATAATTTCATGGTTGTTTAGTAATGTATTGCAAAAGATGACACCATCATGAAATAACAGATCAAACATTTATTAAAATGAATTGTTTGCTTAAACTTGGAGCTGGTCACATTTGGGGCATTTGGCTTAGGGGCTATGCTCTAAGGCAACATCCCACAAATGCAGGCATGAGCCAGATTTGAGTCCAAGACCTGCAGGTTGTAGTGCAATAAGAGTATTAATCTATGTTTAATAGTGTTAACCACTGGAACAACCCAGATTATGGAACTTGATAAAAACTTTATTTTCTTGCCATGAATACTTAGAACCATAAATGGATTTAGGCTCAACTCAATACAATGAATGTATGTGCCCCCCCCCCCCACACGCATACAACAGCATCACACTATTTATCCAAGCCAGTATTTCTTATCTGATCATAATTAGCAGTTCACAGCGTTGACAGAATCTACAAAAGGATACACGTCTCAATGTTAGCTCCAGAGATGTAGCCAGACGTATCGAAATTGATCCGGATAAACTTACCCTGGAAAACAAAGAAATGGTTTATATATTTGTATACTATTATATAGTTAATGGTGCCATATCTTGCTGATAACAGGACAGGGTGCCTGACCTAAGCAAACATTAATCCGTGTACATTAACCATTAATTATATGATAACAAAATGATGGTACAATTACAGGGTCTTACACAAACATCATTAACTTGTGCTCTATGACAGCGGATACTACTCCATTACTGTAATGATCATAAGTCTGCCACCAGCAACAGTGTGTGTGTGTGTGTGTGTCGGTGTGCGTGTACATGCATGTGTGCTTGTCTGCCTGCCTGCCCATCTGTCTACCCACTGTTGTTTACAGGTCCGGATAACACACAGCACAAAGTCAATGCAATACTCACAAATCTGGAAGAGTTGTCATTTTTCACAGTCTTGGCATTGCCAAAAGCTTCTAATATCGGGTTGGCCTGCAGTAGTTGCTGTTCTAACTCACCCTGTGAGATGATCACATGACAAACCATTAACAAATATATGGCTCAACGAAACAACAACAACGTATTAATTAGTAGCGAACAGGGTGACACTACATAAATTAATAAACAAAGTTTTACAGGATTCTTACTAGAGGTTTGAAATCTAAACATTTGTGCACAAAGGAAATATAATTCTGGTGTGCTTTAAATTAATTAATTGGCATCAATGTTACTGGCAATGTTAAATTAACTTTTACCACGAACAGAGGCCAAAAACAATCCTCTGATATGCTAAAAGTTGCATATATTATTATTATGCAAATAGAAGAAAGAGTGCTTAGCATCAAGAGAAGACGGTGGAGATGATGAAACAGAAGAAGATGACATGAGATAATTGCGATGTGAAGAGAATGCAACATGCTCTCCAATAAATGCACGACTATGAAATGTGCCACACAAACTGATGTGATGAGACATGAATTTCATACTATGGTGACTTGTGCATTACAGAGTGCAAGAAATATATATATGATTCACAATTCAGTACACTCACACACACACACACACACACACACACACACACACACACACACCTCACTCGGCCCTTGTCATCAGCCAAAGGACGTTTAAAATTTTGACCTGAAAACTTTATGCTGCCTGAAGTATAATCGGTTACTATAAAGCAATTTCCGACAGCAAACAGTTCATTTGGCTGCAGTTTCAATAGAGCAAACATTTCATCATCATCATTATCGTCCTAATACACTGTGATACACTTCCCTGTGATCTACATCAAGAACGAATCATCTCATTTTCTGGCCATGGAGAACAATAACAAAATACAGACAGCATACCGAGTTAAAGCCATAACAACCTCTATAACAACACAAAATGTTAATAAGGATAAGTATTAAAACAAATCCCAATAAGAGAAACTCAAAAGCAAATGAGGACACCTTATATGAGTTAACAGAAATTGGCATTTTGGAAATAAAAACCAGTCCATATTATTATTATCATTGTACTTCATTTATGCTGACCTCAGTGTATTTAATATATCTTTCCAGCCAATAATCTCACTAAGAAGCGGGCTGCGGACTAATAAAATTAATCTTTTTCTAAAATTGCCAATCTGTACATTATACATTCGGTATCAGGAGTAATTTAAGAGCAGTCCTAGCCCCGATAAACTGCAAGGAAGCAGTCAAAATAGACCAGTCAGTGTAAAATGACAATATCAGATTACCAGACAAAAAAGCAACCAACAAGTGCATTATTCTCCAATTAGCGGGCTTGCAAGTTTATCCCAGTAATTATAACGTAATCAATACCAAACACAAACAAGGTCCTGGATCCGCTGTCTAATCAGTCATTGGGCTGTTTACAAGCCATCAGCATCCTGGTTAAAGCCAGAGCTGGTGATATGTGTGTGTGTGTGTCTGACTGCCGTAACAGTCAGAATTATGGCAGGACGTTTAATTCAACACCAAACTGTAATAAATTGAAACATCAACCCGAACAGAGCAGAGCAGCCCAGCCGAGGAAAAAACTATCATCCACAGCTGCTCATTATTCATAACACATAAAAATAAGACAACAAAACTGATAAATACACGGCAATGCTGGTGTTGTTTTGGTGCCAACTTTTACACTTAGTAGCTTAATAAATAACTCCGACTCCCAGTTAGTTCATTATTAAGAGTTGCTACCGTTTCTATGCATGGACTATATTGATATACGGAGCCACAGAAATTAACTTAGTAAGGTGGTTACACTACTTTTGGTAGTTCAATTTTGGGGAAGTATTTAATTTCAATAAATTTATTCAAGAAACTGTTGCTATCGCTTGTACGAACAACAGCAACAGACATAAAATACCATATTAATCGCTATAATTTATTTATGCATAACACATATGATGCCATTTGGTACTGGATGTATCTCCATCACAAATTTCACCATTCACACTTGCACATACGCCAAGGGTAGATATGGTTTGGTAATATCAGGGAATATGACGCTACTACGGGAAGAATAATAAACACTAAGGGCAAACACAGCTTCCAGTTCACATTTAAGCACGAGGTATTGTTGAATATATCAGTGACCAGTCATAAACCAAGCAGCGACTATCTGGTGTGGTAACAGATTCTAGGGGACACATTGCACAGACATTAAGTCCTGGAATGCAATTACTGCCTTTGCTGATACTAAATTTGAGCCACCATCGTACAGCTTTGCCATCTGAAGCTGCATCCATCCCACCCATTCATTGGCAGACAGCTCGCTCTATTCAGTGGTATAACAACTCTCTCTAGCTGTGGTAAACAAAGGCTTTTAAGCAGATCTAAAATAAGCCAAAATCTCCTCTAACAGCCCCAGTGCTGAACATTGTAACAGCGACGACAGCCCAGGAAATAACACTGAAGCAAACTGCACTGTAGTCGTGTTGAAATGTGATTTCAGTTGATTTCACCTGGCTGCCGGTCACACATGGGCCATATGGTGGAGGGCTGACTGCCTAGGGAAATACATCCTAAAAATAATACAAGTATGAGCCGGACTGGAACCCAAAACTTGAATGTTTGCAGCACAGTAATCTAACCACTCTAACATTGGACTGCCCTGCACCTATATATAGGTATACAGCTAAATATTATGTTGATTTACAAAGAAAATGGGTTCAAGTGCCTGTATTAATCACATTAAGGACTGCAATCATGACCAACAAACAATATAGTCAAATGTTGTTATTATACGGCCGCTTTCATGTATGTGATAATGAGCTGAAGTGAAACATGAAACATCCTTATGGTGTGGTTAGGTCAGGATATGAACCGTGGTACTTGACGTTTGTGGCCAACCACTCTCCCAGCTCAGCCAGTAAGGATCCCCATGCCCACCAAAAGTATCCCTGTACACACACGGTCCGCATATAAAGTGGCCTTGGGATTGTATTAGTATTACTAGGGTAGTTTAAGGAAAGTACGCATATTACATCTCCTGCATGATTTCCCTGAAGTCAACATATACAAGGATCTCTGGCATTTCTGAAACTGAACATGTACATCACACACAAACACATACACACACACACACACGAACAATGATGATGATGATGATGATAACAATCACTAACACGATTATGACTAACAAAAAACAGTTCACCAGAACGCATGCACGATGATCTCTATACTTACAAGATTGATATCCTTGTACTGGAGAATGGGGTAGTAGGTACAGTGTGCAAGGTGTGATTGGGTAAGGGAGCGGAGAGGCAAATTGCCAGGTGTGCACGGATAAAAAACGGAAAGGAGAGAAAACAAAAACCAACATTGATTTAACAGTCAACAATCGCAGTTGAGTAGAAAATGTTGCCCAGGTCAGCGGCGCCGGAAGAGACAACAAACCAAACGGAGCAGACGATGGCCGGAACAAGACCGAGACGGACACACGTGAAGCCAATCAAAATTGGAAATCCTTATCTTGTCCTTTCACAGCGTAGTTCAGCAATATTACGCCCAATCACTGGCCAGACATCTTCGACTAAACAGCACACACATGTTACAATTACCATGCTATGGTTATCTTTGAAATGCTGTTTTCACCCCATTTTTTTATAGCAGCTGTTAACGAGCGTCTGCAGTAAATGCTTCACTCAAATAATAAATCATTTGTCGTTCTTCGCCGGAATTGTTGCCACTAAAATAACAAATGCCAAAACGGATGGAAACGAAGTTGACTTGATGATAAAATACCGAACCGCATAATGCGAGGGACGTGTTTTGAGTTTTTTCCTCCCGAGTCAAAGAGGAGTCGGTTGTCTCGTTTAATTTGACAGATTTTGCTGATCACTTCCATCGTCGATAATAATGATTCGATTGGGTTGATGAACAGCTGGCGAGAGATAAGGCGATGACGATAGCTGCTGATAACTGTGTGTGTCAGTGAAAGTTTTATTTCCGAGATTTCTTATTGGTTTGTTGTCCGGTCTCCTAACACCACCGCACTGGATATGCTGCAACATGTTATGTTAGTTATAACCCAGGTAATCACAGACCGTGCGCACAGTCATGCTCGTATGCATGCAGCACGCTCTCACTCTCTCTCTCTCTCTCTCACACTCCACACACCACACACCACACACACACACACACACAGTCTCCGCTGAAAGAAATACTGTTAATCAGAGCAGCTGTTTTTAATATTCTAATCAGGACCTCCACCACAACAGCCGGTATATCACACATATAAAAGAAAAGGATTAAACATACAAATCCATCTCTCTCTCTCACCTAAACCAAGCTTTTCTAACAGTAAGGCTACTAACTTCATCAAACAAACGTAACTTAGGACATGCACGCTTAATAAAACAGGCATCAAGAGGTGACTGTCCAAAACGGGGGAATATGTGTTTTGGCGTGAGCATGCTGTAACTATAACATACTGCATACGAGAATAATATATATGACTTTTATGAGGTATTAATGTGAAAATGAGATGGATGTGTTAGTTTCCAAGATGAATGCGTCTTTTCACCAGCAAACAGAAATAAATACAACAGTAAACAAATGAAATTAAACAATCCATCTGCTGCACCCTACATCAGGTTTTCACATATTTAGAAAAGAGTGGGGGGGGGGAATAACGTGGTTTATTGCTTTTGTTTAGAAATGAAGAAAAAAATCAAACAGACAATAACAGCCAAGGACGTGAAGATGACAATATAACTATGAACCAAAATAAATACAAATAATATTATCTGTGGAAAAATTATACAAGAAATGCCATGGCGTGTTCTTTTTTTAGTGGGGGGGGGGAACACTTTAGTTTGTTTACTGCCTGGAAAAAATCAGAAGTGGCAATGGTGAATGACACGAAACATCTGTGATTAGTGCGCTTAGCCAAGGTGAAACGAATATCGGCCAAATGAAATGAAGATTAATATGAACATGGATACCCGGTTAAGCAGTGAGAAGTCAAAAGCTTGACCTTAAATAAGTTGCCAAGAGAGCCAGTGTGGGGGCGTGCATGTTTATTACTATCTACTGGTCATCCAAGAAGGCCATAAAACGACCCACTGACAACACAATCCTCACAGTGACCAGCAAAAAAACGAACAAAAGCCAATACACAGGAAGATGAAAAGCAACACACAGAACAGTTAGGACACACAAATGTGAAAATATCTACTTACACCGGGGATGGACTCAACATCCTGAAAATTATATTTCTACTTTATAAACTGCACAGAAACATGACATTCCGGGTCAAAAGCAAATGCCCAGGTACAGACAATGAATTCGTGGCACAGATAGTTAAAATTGTGTGTGTTTTGTGTGTGTGTGTGTGTGTGTGCACGCGCGTCAACTCTAAGTAAAAGTAACACATCAAGTCCAATAAAATAAAATATATCGTCTTGCTCATAATTTGATGGTGACCTGACCCGAATTTGTTGTCACGCTAAAGGTCGGAGGACAATTTAACAAGAGGCTAATTTGTAAGCCCGCCTCTTCTATCTCTCACACGTCAGCCGCCCAAACCTTTTTGTATTGTGATACTTTATAACGACCGGACAGAAGACACTTCAAAGCCTGCCATTTCACTTGGATGGCATCCTGTTATTAACCACTGGCCGGTGGAAGAATACAGCGAAAGGTCGCATGGGGCCCGACGTAAAACGTCTCTGGCGAAGCATCTTAATACCTGCGTTATTGCAATCAGGGCACAATATAACTGGATAGGATTGGGTTAACACGTCTCACTGTAAGCTAAAATCGCCAATGGAGACTTCAATGACAAGAAAAGATGAAATGATTCCCTTCTCCTTCCAAAAACAGCCACCCCTACCCACCGGCCTACCATTCAACTGCTACACTTTAAACAACACATCAAAGAAATCCGACGTAAGTGCTTCAAGCCAAATAGTTTATACATGAATATATATATATATATATATATATAGCGAAAACTGACATCTTGGGAAGACAACGAAACATGTCACATCACTCAAGAGTAAATCAGGACAGGTAAGAAACACTTCAGTGTTAATGTTATACCTGAATGGGGGGGGGGGGGTGGAGGTGTTACATTATTATGCACAGCCATTATATGTAAGGCCTATGGTTATTAATGCGGTAAGTTAGGTTAGTTCTATTTTAAAAGCTGCATGGCAAGGAATGTTGTAATGTGTGAGTATAGGCTCAAGACCGGTGACAAATGCACAATAATACGAAATTGTTGACGTGCATTGACAAGACGATGATGTCCGGGGATCTGTCAATTTTGTTAAGGGTGCGCGCGTGTGGTGGAAGCAGCTGTCAGGCGAATGACCACCGCACACATAGGTAGAACTGATTTGCTGGAGAAAGTGCGAGGCTTATAGCTGTTGCGACTTCACTGAAACACGCTCACTGACACATGATGCCGATTATGGTCAAAAGTGAACATTCGTTAACCGGTGAAGCAAGCCAAGCCTTTAGCACCAATTACAAGCAATTTAAAAAAAACCTATCAGAACAATTGAACCAAATAAGAACACTGCACCCGATCAACAACAACAAAATATTCTAACACAAAACAAAACTAACACGACTCAATACACACATAAAATACACAAATAAAATACACAATATCTAATATCAAGCTGACCTACGGCAAGAGGAAAACCAAGCAGATTAAGTCTATACAAGCTACGTACTGGATTATTTATGGACAACTATTTACATCAGCATACAATATTCAATACGAAGATATAAATAAACCAATTAGGGTGAACGACTGGAAAATAAAGAACATCATGACAATTGTTTCTTAACAATAACAGTGACTTACAAATGAAAGATACTTTTAACAGCAGATTCTTATAACTGTTTTGTAAAATTCACACTGAACATCTATTATATATAATCAACAACTGTAAATCATAACTATTGATTCGGTTCCTGCTCGTCAGGTATTCATTCAGTGACAACATTATATCCATGATAACTTACCTGGATACTGTGTAGTACTGTGGAAACTGACTGTTTCTGTGACTTGAGCGATGCCGCCACGAAGGCCAGATACTGGATCACCTTCTTCGTGTTCTCTGTCTTGCCTGCACCAGACTCTCCCCTGGTTGAGAAAAGAAATAACAGTACATTACTTTTACTCCTTGCAGCTGTGAGACTCTCATGAATTAGTTATTTGAACTGGTTACTGATACAAGACATACAATAATGTGACTCATCATAGGGACAGCAATTGATACCGATATCGGAAATAAAACAGTGTCACTTAACTCTGGTTACTAACACAGGAAATATAACACTGTAATTCACACTATGGTAAACATTGATTATTAACACAGGAAATACATATTACGATGAGGACGAAATGAAATTGAATGACACAGGAAATATATGAACACATGATTAATGATGAGGACGCTTGTTTCCCAGACAGAGTAATGCATCAGATTTGTGAGTGAAATGCAGTCCTGTGACTCCGATTTGTAACAAATTAATTACCGAGAGGTGGAAAACGCGAGACAGACCCATCGCCAGGACAGCGCAAGTCGGTGAAATGGAAGACAAAACGCTGCGACCTTCGCCTAGGAAAACAACAGCTACTGTCAGATGGAGTAGATGCAGCCGTGTCACCTGAACTGAGGAGAGCCCTAATTAATCACAAACAACTACTGAAAGAGACATCTGAACATTTATGACCAGGAACATTTATGACCACGTCACCTCTATCTACATACTATTTAAGTTCTGGTCATTGCAGATAAACTCTCTGTAAGTGTAAGATGATCCATGTCAATGTAACCTCCCACGGTTACATACACACAAAATAGGTCTTTAAACCCAAATGTCTGTATTCGTTCTATGATTGATTAATTGATATGATTGGTCTGGTTCAACCTCGGCGCACGTCATACACGGGTGGAACCCTTGGGAAACTTATCACACAAACACAGGTTTGAGCTGGATCTGAACACTCAACCTGGAGGTTTGCAGTACAATACTCTAACCAGTATGGAATATGTAGACCTACATTTGCAAAAATTCACAATAAAGGCTTTTCTCCCCGTCAGTTATTATTTACATCGACATCCTGGCTTTCATTTCTGATTCTGAGCCATCCTTTTCACATCTGTACGTAACATGGGATTGCCACTGGAATAATTATCACAAGACTTCTCCCAAAATCGTTTCGTGGCTCATTCATAATATTCTTCATTTTCACAAGCATATTATAACCATATGCTTAGTAGGAGGCGGAGTATGACAAGAATGTATACTGTACATGCAGACCTTCAAAATTACTACGTGTTACACCTGTTGAATTCTAACAGTATTTGCTAGTATTTAACACAACAGCAACTTTGAAACATTTAGTGGACACTTTCAACATTTACATCTGCACTGTGACTTTCAAGGGTGTCAGAAAAAAGTGTATGTTTTGTACGCTTGTTGAAAATGATAATATTATAATGTATAGCTCCTAAGTGAAAACCATGAGCGTTATACTTATATACCAAGATCTGAAGACGGAGCATAGGTCACTCCATATATTTTGACAAATTAATCCATGTAATCTTGTAATGGCCCTCCAGAAGTTCAACTTTTCACCTACGGATTGCTAGAAAACAATCTGTATGCGGCGAGAAACTGGCAATAATGGAGGATGATCATGCTTAGAGGCAACATTTGTGGGAAAATACTACCTAATAGTCGTAGTTCCATTATCAATTCATTAGGCCATTGTTTTTTTAATACTTATTTTACGAAGATGCCCATCACCGCTGAAACCCGCCGCCGGGAAATAAAATTTTCGCGCCGACCAGTCTGACCACCGGATTAGGCTATCAGTATCACACCGCGGTAGCCTTATCACGGCGATATTTTCGATGACGATTTTAAGTAGATCTCCGCAAAGAACTACTTATGTGTTTCTCGGTGAGGGAAGGGGGGGTTATCATTAGTTTAAATTACAAGATTTCTAGGCTTAAAGACCGATTAACTCTAGAAATAACTGAAATAATGTCGAAGTGGAATTGACCAGTCACCATCTTGGATTAGGCTACCGCGTGGTAGATAGATAGATAGATTTTAAACTATGCCATACATCAGTATCTAAATGTGAATAATTCATATCTGAAATAGATTAATGATATAGTTTGGGGTTACACCGAAAAAATATTCTGTGCGTTGATGCCTAATGCGCTTAGGCACGGTCGTGTAAAAATACAACATAAAACCAGAGTAATCCAGAATATGTGTGGTGGGGCATTTTCTACAGCTAGAAGACTACTCCGTGAGATATCTAACGATGAGTTGAAACATTGTATAGAAACAACACTGGTAACATCGCCCGATCCAGACTTCCAACTTGAGAAAGTCAGAAGTATAATACGCTCTGATCTGGCTGAGCTCTCAGTGGAGGCGTAAACACCAATAACTTCAGTGCTGATTAATTACTCTAAAGTAAGAAGAACTAGGAGATCTGGAGTGATGTGTGGCGTACGCAATCATTTATTGACACCGACATCACTGACATATCAAATAACTCATTCCGGTCAAATAAACAAACATCGGCTCAGAAACATGTCATCAAACATCATGTAAGATATCTTAATTTACGAAGGTCTTGTCCAGACACAGAGTGAGATATTCTCAACTTTTGTTTCTATAAATCTCCTAGTTAAGCAAGTTAGTTTTATTTCTGGGTAAAAGAATTTCTATTTTAAGCACTCCTCTCCCCACCCAGATGTGAAGTGTAATAATCATGATGTCAACTTCCACTGCTATTGATGGCCGTATGTTTTTTTTTTAAACCGAGCCGTGAATAGTTTTATGAATCCCTTACTAGCCGATCTGGATCTGTACTCCGTAAACCCTGAACGGTGCGGTCCAGAAGGAACAAACAATCCAGAGATCTGTTTAGATATACTGCTGTAAACCGATTTAACTCCGCACACCCAGGAATCATTAATCACCAGTTATTGCAAAATACAAAACAAAATTTGTCCAATGCAAAACAAAAAAACACTACAAACCCAACAGTACATTTTTGACATTTATCAATCCACAAAAATGATAGTGTGGGATGGGACAAATGATGCGACAATTCCCGACCACACCCCAACCCATCCACAAATAAGATAGCATTCGCAGAACCATTAGTTCCAAATGTCCTAAAGCGACAGAACACAGAAAACCTGCACCGGATAGGGCATTTCCAGTACATCATGAATATAAACATCGTAGTTGACAAATTTAAAAAAAAACTGTGGCAGTGCTATTAATATGATGAATGAACTGAATTAAATTAGTGAAGCCAAACCCCCATATTTAAAGAACCCCCCCCCCCCCATACACACATTAATGTGGTTATACAGGTCTGCTAACTAACTTCTTTACATTAAAATGCCTAAATAGTCTTGATGAATGTCTTCTCGTTTATCTATTTATTTATGACATTTCCGTTTCTCTTTTCAGACTGAAATAAACATATCTAAAGGGCTTCACTCGTCACAAATCTCCCTCTCCAGGCTTCAGCTATAAACTCAGATTGCCACTTGAGAAGAGGGTTGATCCTCATAGCATGGTTGGTGGGTGATAAATATACTGTTCTCAGGTGGCTTCTAGCAGCAATATTACTGAATTCAACACTGGGTAAAGAAAACTGTTCTATTGAAAAGCAGAACCACAACTGTCCACCGAGGCATCCCATCTATTGTCAAGGCGTCCGCATCGGCCACGGGCCATCTATTTGTTTTCAATATCGGTGCTCAATGAAGCGGTTGGAAAAGTTTGTCATCTTCTGAGAAAACCCAACTTCGAACATTAATACCATATAGCAGTAACGAAACAAAACAGTTTTTAAATAACACCACAGACTACAGTAACACTTCTGTGTCAGATTTACAAGAATGCAGTGGTGACCCCTACCAGGTGAAATGAGATGTTTAGATTGATTGGTCTGTGACACATTTCCGGCAATACGTCATCATTCCATGTTGACGTCCCCCGAGAGAAGTAATGTTATGTTCCAATCTGCGAACAGCTGACTCGGTCATGACCAAATATGGCATTACGACGAGTTATCTTACAGACGATCAGCCGTCTGGCAGCAGACAACCATCACAACATGACTCACACATTACAGTCGGCAAAGGCACCCAGTCGCCGCTGTCTCTTCGTCTCTGCATTCCTTACGATGCTATCTGTAAAACTTGCCGTATTAAGCGCATTACTACGAACGTGGACAACATTCAATCTACACCGCACTCTACACAATGACCCATCTAATGTACGAAAGTCTTGTCGGCGCTCTCTCTCTCTGCGCCATATACTTGTATATTTGCCAACCCGTTGCTAGCCAGCAGCACGAGCACACGAGCCACTACCAATATCGGTGGCCTGAACAGTCCAACCTATATTACAGCCAGAATAATGAATTATGCACCGCTATGTTCTATAATTTGTATCCGACAATGGCAAATAGAAATAATGTACGGCATGTTTCCACAGTTAAAACCAAAACACGTGCGTATGACTAACATTTCCTAGTAAAGCGCACAATTATACAAGCGACAAAACTACCACTTCCTGTTAATATAACACAACAATGGTCATCAAAGTCAAATGGCCAGCGTGAATTAATCAGTTATGTCAGAAGAGCACACCAGTTGAACAAGCCCCTAAACACATATCACGTTAAATATCCGTGTCAGACAAGGCTTCTAACATACGGTACACATCGGGTGTAAACACAGAGGACGAAGTTACTGCAGAATACCAACATATATTACACGTATGGCTGGCTAAGTTGACTGTGTAAGGATAAGCCCGTAGACGCTTCGGAAGCGTCTTCTAAGTACAATTTATACTGTTCTAAAGTCATTATGTTAAGCACCAAATTATCCCCATTCACAGTTCAGTGAATACGGGTTATGGATAAAAGATCTGTTTTCAATTCGACTGATCTTAAACAGGACTCGGTGATCAAGACAATAACAAAACCACACACACACACACACACACACACAACTGAAAATACGATAGGAGACTGGCTGGAGTAAAAAGCTGGCAATCAACAATTTCACCTCTGACCTCGGCAACATTAAACAATGGATACTCAAAGGTTCTGGTAAAGATTCCATAAGTGAAAATGTCAGAGAGCAACAAAACACGAATGGATCTGATAACTATCTCATCTATTACAGACAGAAATCGTTCTCAATGCTGCACGGATCAAAAATATAAACAAAGCAGCCTGAAGTGCTTTTTTACATATCAATATTTACTGCAAATACCTACAATAATTCACATCTATCATTCTGGTAAGATAATAGTACAATTAATACATTTCTAGCAAAAACTACCTCAAAACAAATTACTACATACACTCTCACATTATAGAATCAATGATAAGCTACACTGTTGAATTTGCCAATTTCTTCTAAGATGACATCAGGGAGTTGCAGTTGATGGTCCACATTTACAGCCAATACACATGCTGCATCAGGGATGCTGTAAGAGACTGTGCAATCCTTGATGACTGCCCAGTGTATCAAAGTATTGGAAATTCTGAACACCGTATATACGCAAACATTTGAGGACTGAAATCCAGTTACCTCACAACCACTTCAGAAGTTAAATATACACCTCACCACTTTTATAGCCTCGATAGCAGTATTCTAAACCAAGATAAAACTACCAAGTACTTCAACACCACCATCTCCAATAATCACCACTGAAACAAAAGACAGATCAGATGCATTGTCCTCACCAACGACGTGAACTGGCACCCTTTAATTAAATCATGACTAAAAATAGTTAAACATGCAGCGGCATCGGATCCGTTTCTCACCAAAGGAACTGAATCTGTTGAAGCAGTTCCACGCTATTTCTAAAAATATATCACTAATGGAAAATTGGCGATGTTTCAATATTGATGCACCCAAAATAAAACGAAATAGATATACTGCTTTACACCGTACAACTGCTAAAACGGGATTCTGTTTTCACTTCATCTTAAACTATGTACAATTCCCAGCACCTGTCTGACACATTCACTGGTTCTCTTCACTATTATACAAGCTCTGCGTGTGTGTGTATGTGTGTGTGTCCAGACGTAATTGGCAATGGGTACCAGTGTAAAAATATGAAATACACAGAAAACAACAGTTACATTTATTTGAATAATGTCTTATACATTAGTCAAAAGAAGCCAATAATTGAGGCCAGATAGTGTACCCATCAGGGAGGGGTTAACCGGCTCATTCAAGCCATGGTTCTAAAATCAGCTAGGGTAATACAGAGTTTGTAATCTGATGCTTTCACGTGAAGACTAATTCACGCACAAAAATCTAGAATGCAATACAGATTACGTATTTGGGACAGAAAGTCCCGGCCAGCTATCTAAACTGATTAAGAATGACTCCAATGAACCTCAGCCTCCCTTAAATCAGAATTATGAACCTCAGCCTCCCATAAACAATGAACGTGAGAACAGGAGTTCAACACCCTCTGTCTCTCTCACACACACACACACACACATTAACTTCAACTTATTAAAATTACACATACTCCTGAGGCAGCCACTGTTCACTCTTCCTCAACATATACTCATTGGATAATCAGACCAAGAAATTTGTGGATGGATTAAAACGTAGTGTATCTATGTGTTATACTATCCATTTGCTGCCTGCTGTGTTGCTTAAATCAATGGACTTCACATAAAATTACCACATCTATAAACGAGTTTATCTATTTTCTTTATAGAAGATGAATAAATAAAGAAAACATACGACCAGGTACACAACTCCCTCCCCATAATACCGTAAGGAATTACTTAGGATATTAAACCTTTCCTTTAAAGCTTCTATTCACGAGATAATTTAGCCCGATTAAAAAAACAAAAAACAAGTACCAATGGTGTTTGGAGTGGAAAGAATACTTGATAACAAATACACGATTACGTTAAGTGCTCACAAAGCCACACCTTTAACCGTTTGCCAGTGTTTATACTTCTCCGGAATCGATAAGCAAAAATTCCAGCGCGTGAGCGTATGTGGACAATAGACCAGATCTGATACGAAGATATTAATAAGCACAATCAGAGAATGGTATACTTTATGGGGAAAATCTGCAGTATTAATGCTATAAACAAGCCCATCATAATTCCGACAACGTTAACATGAAGCTGTTGCTGTCAATAGTTGCCGATTGATGTTTTACGGCCACTTTTCTGCACATGGTAGGCTAAATGGGCCGAGCCCCTCCAAAGATAATGAAGCGAAGTCTAAGATGAAACACCCGTCAGGTATGCCCACGCCGTGATCCGAACTCAGGTGGTAGTGATCTGTGGTCCAACGCGCTACCAACTAGACCGCGGAGGCGCCCGGCTGCCAAAAGAGAAGCTGCCAAGAAAGTTTTATAGTCAATGGTAACAAACATATTACCGAAATATGGACAAATCTGTAGAACCAATCGCTGGTGTTAAGTTTTATTACTTCTTTGAGCTGGACAATATCCTGTTTTCTATCACCTACTAGATTATAAATAGGGACAACTGAGGATCCGGCACAGTAAATAATTATTAAAGGTGACTTTCCCAGAACATATCCCCACACAACTTGAATGATGAAAAGTAATTAGTGAATAAGTGACTTGTTACGACTCGTACTGATCACGCATGGGACATTTGACAGAGGGCCGACTTCCGAGGTAACGTTTGAACGCTGAAAGGGTTTCTGAACTGCTCCTGCTGTGGGTGTCTTTGATCACCTTGTAATTTTGATATACACTGTCTTTTAATATATCTGGATATCATATATACGATATTATGTAATTTCACTATACAACACCGTTGAATGGTTAACACCAGTCAATGTTATTACTTCAAGATGAACTGTAAAATAATTAGAAAAACCATCAAAACAGAACGCCAAACAGTCATTCTCTAGCTCATTCCAGGAAATAATACGCTTACAATACAAATGTCGAATGGATACAACTGTTTTTTTTTTTACCATCTATCACCATATTTGATTTAGTCTTCTGATGGAGGAGTTTACGTCAGGACGACAACATAGCACTCAAAATCATTATCAGTGGAAATTTCATAGCAATAATACACCCAACATTTATGACGGATGATATGGCCGATGTTATGAGAAATTTCAAAACTTGGCACCCGCTTATCTTCTTATTCGCACAAATGATACTGGTATGCCAGAGTTCAACGAAATACAACATATGGAACACCATAATTGGTCGTCAGGATACAATTTATTTGCTCTAAAACTATTATCTAGCGTACTGACGTAATACACATAAACGGTGATGAAAGGAAGGAGGGAGGAAGTTCCAAATACAGAACCCGACAGATTTGTGTTTATCTGACTTGAGTTGTGATTTTCTTACATTTTAATTTTTAAACCCTGTTATGTATAAAATATCATGGGTGTGATCAGTTTATGAGGGTGTCATCTAATACCTTCTGGTCTACCTACATCTGATGCATTAGTTCGTCAATTTTGGGTGGTGGCGATACGCATCATTACCAAATATCTAACCTTCAGGCAGACTGATTAATGAAGTAGCATGCCAAAGGCCAACATAACTCGGGTTAGACATACTCTGGCCATACACGATGCACGGTCATTTCACTGATATCATACACCTGTCACATGTTCTATTCTTTCTGGGGTGGAGCTGGATGGCCTGTTGGTGTCTCTGCTGATAGACCTCCGTTCTTCGTGTGTGTGTGTGTGTGTGTATCTGTGTGTGTGTGTGTGTGTGTGTGTGTGTGTGTGTGTGTGAGACAGCCATGACAAGTTTCTATGAAGAGTCAGAGACGGATAGCTTTCATTCATAAACAATGTCACTTATTACCACAACACACACACACACACACTTTCACTTGAAGAATGGAGGTCGTAACCAGCAAATGGAGATTCACGCCGAATACAATAGTAACCTGCGTTAACGCACCACTTTGATCGCAAATGAAATGCAACAAATTGCAGCATGTATGCCATTTTGAAAACATCTACTCCAGTAAAACAAAGTACATTATACCCAACATACAAAAAGACTGCAGTATGTCTTTTATACCATAAAAGAAAATATACAAGTTTATAACACAACACTAAACTACTGGTCACAGTTTTGTACCCAGACCAATACAGGAGTCTATTCTGCAGTTGCTTCTTTTATCACATGCTATTGTAAAGCTAGCTCTCTCTCTCTCTCTCTCTCTCTCTCTCCACCCTTTTAACTGGTCATTGATAAGAAAGATATATGATATATCTTATTCTGACAACTTTTCAGATCCAGTACATTTACCGGATGGGGACAGATTCATCATAATTTTGATAAAACACAGGCAAAAGATAATTTCTCTATGTACATCAACTGAAAGCCAACAGATAAAAGATCATCATAACAGAAGTATAAGCATGGATCATTGCCAATATTGCAATCCAGGTACAATAACAATTCGCCAACAAGTATCAGTTATTATCAGTTAATTTAGGAAAGCTGGCGGATTAGTTCGGCGAGACACAAGCTACTGTTGTACTTTATAAATAACCTCCAGTTTAAACTGAGTGTACTGTAGATTGACTGGTACTTTTGGATATGGATTGTTCAGCCCAGACTGTTAACTGAAAGTCTGAATTGGCATGGGCCGAGCGACCTCCAAAGGTAATGAAGCGAAGTCAAAGATGAAACAGCCTTCAGGTATGTCCATGCCAAGATTCGAACACGGGTGGTAGTGATCTGTGATCCAACGCGCTACCAGTTAGACCACAGAGGCGCCCTACGATAAACAGGGAGGGAGGACTGAGAGAATGCGTCCAAGTAACCAAGACCGATGAATCAGCGCCGTCAAAGAGTACTAATCATTGTACAAAACGCAGTCAAACACTAAACCATAATCAGTTGTTGTTCATTTCATCAAGAAAAAAACCTTAAATAATCTCAAGTTCTGAACTGGATTTTACCATGTCCGAACCAATCAAAAATATTTCGGAATGTAAACAGCCCATCATCTCTAATAAGCCTGTCCTGTGTTAGCCGTATCAACAATTACGCGTATAACGCGTTCAGCTATGAATAGCACCAACCGCAAAACGTATTATAGTAAACATACAGACAGAGCCATAACACACTTGGCATTATGTCATCGCCAATTCGGAGAAGTTTAACTCAGCTCGCATGCGTGATCTACAGCTATACGCGGGAGAAAAACTTGTGTCTTCCGTGAAATAAAAATATGAACATCAAAAACAAATACGTTATCAACATCTGGCTTCACCGAAGGAGACAAGACTTGAAAAAAACACATCACTTAACATGCCAATCTGGCTGGTAGGGGCTGTGATATGAGGATATAATGCAAGATCTTGGCAGCCAGCAATTGTAAATTTGGCTATTTACTAGTGATACACGTTGGCATGACTATATCAGCACTTCATGTACGTGTGTGTGCAGATGCGCTTGCGTTTTCAAAACTATGTGTACAAAAAAGTTTAAATGCGCATGCCCCAACTGTCAGTAGGCGGACATATACGGTGACAACCCCTGTTAAGAGTATCATTGCTCCTGGTTTAGCCATCACCACACAAGGTTTATTTGGAGTTTCTCATATTTTTCTATTTAACGCGCGCGCACACACGCACCCTCTCCATATTATAACTCACCAACTGACACAGTGGTCTCCTCCACATTCTTGGTCCCAGTGACACAGCTAATCACAAAATTTAACACTACAATGTTAGGAATAACAACTGAAACGATTTAATACTCCGAAACAGAGTAAAATTTTATTCCTCCCACCCAAAAAAAAAACTAAACTCGGGCGCATCTGTTATTTAATTATTCACCAAACACACTACCCGGAGCTTGCCACATTCTCCCTAAAAGTGGTGTAACCTATAATTTACATAATACACGGCTAGGTATATGACTATCCCGGCTGCCCACCTGCTGATACCACCCTACACAGGCATGTTCTCTCCGGGGTTTTTTACCGGGCTATCATCACCTAAGATACACCAGCTAACTGACTGACTACGCCGAGACAGCAGGTATCATCAGTCAGTAAGCACGGATACGTCACATTTATAACACTCTCCGCTTCTAACAGGACAAAGGGTTGCCGCCTTCTGAACCACAACTCAACCGCCAGGGTTTCGTTTCTTCACTAGTAAACCTAACATGTCTTGCCAGAATAAGTGTTTGGAATGTGAAAGGAGTAAGGTTTTTTCCCTCCACTTTTGTTAGGAGATCATTCTTTTACGAATACTTTCACACAAAACAGGCTAAGCCAAATAGGTTAAGCAATTACCTAAAACGAAATGGTAAAATCGAAGATGAAACAACTCTCAAACATAGCTAGCCTGTGACGTATTTGCTGGAGAAGTATTTGCTGGATAGACGAACCAGAATATTTAGAAGTGAACCAGTCCGCGGTGCCATTTATTGGCGTGGAAAAAATTTCTTAATAGTTTTTATATCACGAAATAAATCGCCAAGAAACGTGCATCTGTTTATAACAATAATAATGGCCGTAAATGGCAGTTATTTTACGTGGCCGACAACCTCAAATGAGGGAGATGCATATGGTCTATAATTTACAGCTTCACTACGGGAACTAATTCGAAATAAATTTATAATTTGCAACATATTTCAAGTTCGGTGGATAAAACCTTGCCAGCTGCCTGGTTGGATGAAAAACACCACCTACTATAGCGCCACGGCTGGGATTCGTAACTCCGGCCTCCCGCACAGCATGACCATAACCATGGGTAAATAACGCCACACACCAGTCCAAACAGACGGTTATGCTACAGTGAAGTAATGAAGGAGCACTAGAAACGGCCGTTATATTCCTATCGTACACACAAAGATTAGTTCGTTTGTGATATTACTAATCCAGGTAAGTGCGGCTCGAAAACTAGTGCCACCATTGCGTGAGAAGAAAAAGCAAACACGACCATTGACCATTGTCGGTAATGTTTGTTTGCATAATAGTTATTTTATGAAGATGGTGCCCCCACAGATAACAATAACAAAGTCATCGTTGCTGAACCACGAATAGATTTTGAAGATTCTCTCATCAAGATTAGCCGAGCAAAAACGGCTTATAAAGGACGGAGGTATTGCTATACAAACGTCTACACTAAACGTGTTGTGTGTCTGGGTTAACTAACTATTTAATGCAGGTCACAAAATTTCCTACGCAGTCACCCAAAAATACCTCATGTAACTATGACGAAGTTAACGAAAATTCATCTTTAATTTACTATACTAATTTGCCAAAATACCGTAAGTGTACTTTTGTGTAAGTTAGGGAGAATGCAGAAGAATGGGTAGATCTGTATACACTGCGGGACAGGTGGGCTGGGTTATATGGTTACACTGGGAGAACACGAGTGTATAGTTTAGAAAATGAAGCACTGAAAAAACAAGTTCCCAACTAAAGATTTCAGGAGGAAGTGTTCCCAAATGCGGTAATCAAGCCTTCCAAGAACTTTACATACTGCTATGCTTACACCATGGAGACTCCTCATACAGGTCCTCATTACCTTAAAACAGCTGAGTATAGTATTCAGGAAACAGAAAAATTTACAATGGATAATCCAGAGATGACACACAGAACAGAAGAAACCAGAATGAAGTGATTTAATTTGAAATGGAGACCCCTCTGAGATACAATAGCCAACACCTTTTAAAAATCGGAACTGATCGCCTGGATGACATGGACGCATTTCTTGACTTGTTCGAATCCATCAAGTGAGTACTGGACTTACAACCTCGGAGTGCTAGTCACACATTGGAGAGAGAAATGGTCAAAGGGAACTCTTTAGGAAACCTGACTGCCAAATACAGGAGTCACTGAGATTTGAACCCAGATCAGGAGGTTGGTGTTATCAACTGCACCGCCAGAGCATCGATACCACTCCAGAGAAGTTTTTTTAAATACCAGTGAAAGAGGGTATTACTGGAAAAGCTGCCAAACCAGCCAAGTTCTAATGCGATGAGCAGTTGGCAGGAAGGGGTGGGAATGCTAAGAACCGCAGCTGATTAAAATATATAAACTTGTATGTCATAAGTTGCAAAATGGAAAACATAATGACACACTACACGTGTTGCTGATGGTTCATCAAGGCCACCCACACTGATTTCCAACAATCCAAATGACAGGTAGACGAGTCTGACCAGGATGTTCAATTTTGGCTCAATTGTGCGGAGGGGGAAGTCTCTTCTCCATTACTGATCCGAGAGTTCTGATTGTTGGAAATATATTGCCCTCGTGTCTGACTCCTGGTCACGTTCTTGGTGACCTGAACACAAAGTAACAAAACGTGTTCTACTGAAGAACATATTCACCACCCAATCGTACGATACTGTTTTCGGTGGACTCTGTCCACACTGGTGGTAATGATGCTGATTGATGTTTTACGCCACATTTGTGCACATGGTAGGCTAAATGGGTACTTCCAAAAGTAATGAAGTGAAGTCAAAGATGAAACACCCTTCAGATATGCCCAACCCGAAATACGAACTCAGGTGATCCGTGATCCAACACGATATGAGTTGGAGATCTCTAGCCAAACAAATCAAACTGGGAAGACCTTAGAGCAGAACCAGAGCTGGCTTGCCATTAAATAGCTTCATTTGAAGTGATAAGAGATGATAAATGTAATGATTCTATTTGTTCACCTGTTTTAACACAACACAATAGACCTTTAATGTATTATGATCAATCTGGACAGTACACAGAAAAATAATATACGGGTAAACTATAAACCATGTTACAGAGACTGAAAAGAGCGAGTCAAAAGCAAAAACCAAAAATGGCTATGATGATGATGGGGAGAAATGCGAAGCAATCTTCTACAGCCTGATAAACTTAGACTCGGCCAACTGACGTATTCAGATTCACCAAAGTCACTGGAAAATACACTGTGTACTTACGTGCACAGGATCGACTGATCTTCACGATCTGCAAAAAGTAAAAACAACACAGCGGTTAACCATGATTTATTCAAAACAAAAATGTTCAAAGTAACAAAAATAAAAACCCATTAAGATAATGATAAAATACTACCTAATTCATGTGCAGCTAAAATGGATTGAAGCTATCACTCACAAGAACAAAAATTATAACCATTCTACATGAAACTTTCAACCTGACATTAACCCCCCATGAACTGGAATAATGGAGTTTATCACCAACAATATAAATCTCCCTGTTTATCATGCCCTTAAAATGTTCATTTTCGAAATTTTTCTTTTCATTACACTTAATATATAGTATTTTACACACACACACACACACCAATGCATACAGACAAAAAAATCAAATCAGCATAGTTGTAAATATGTGTATTATATATATATATATATATATATTATATTACATCTCTCTTCCAGTTACATAAATGTTCCACGGATTAGTGAATGTCCCCCTTTAATCATTTATATGACATTTTTGGCAATGAAAACGCACAATTTCCTTAACAGATGAACTTGTTTGCTTTGTGATAAAGTTTTACAAATTCATAATGTCTTTGTGATGTGAAAACACATATTAAACAGTATTTGCCTGCAGAAAACCTAGATAGATTCAGGGGTGTTTACATGTCTGTCTATTAAGTTATCTATTATTGTACATCTGCCCAACTCTAACCCTAGAAATAACAAAAAAATGTCTCAAATGGAAAAGATGTTGATATGGGCCACGGACTACACAGCTTAGCAGTCATCTAATCCATGACTCACCTATGGCTGGTCGACCAAATCCCCCCCCCCCACACACACACAGCCAGAGAGAGAGAGACAATAAAAGTTCGTTTTTTATGCAATGTCTGCCTTCTCATTCACAGCTGAGGCCATGACCAAGCAGCATGTCTCTTATCTTTGAACAAAAACCCACCCTGTGTTAACATCATTAAAAGGCAGCTAGTTCCCAGTAACTTTGGGCTGAACGACCTTCCAGTACTCAGGGTGCTTGCTCTATGGGTGGCCATTAAGATCATAACTCTGAGTACTTACTAAGTACTCAGAGTCCTAAGTACAACTTAGATAATCATAATAATATATCATATTAAATATCATAACATGCTAATTAAACACACAGATGAGTTTGTATGTGCGTAGGCTCATATTATTTGTTCCATCACTTACGTTCTTAAGAAACGTGTACAAAAAATCAATCAGTGATGTCCTACCACCAACCCCCATATATTATATACAGACTGTACAATTATACTAAACACCACTGTAAAACTACCATAGGAAAACAATGCGATAAAGCATAATTCTTCCAAATAATTAGGACCAGAATGGCCAACCATAGTACTCATGGCGCGCGCAATAACAGATCCATTTCCCAGACCTCGCCCAGGTCGTAATTTAAAATAACATACAAGCCGCATTACATTGATACAATGGTTAGTAGTGTTGTGAACACGGTGACAAGTGGAAGCTTAAAACCCTGGAAACGTTACGTCATTCCTGCTGTCCATAAACCATGTAAGAGGTGTGTGTGTGTATGTGTGCTAATTAATGCACACACCCAGTATTATGGTCCTCACGTAAGCATACTGTGATGGACAGAACATTAGAGAAACAACAGAAATCAGGTTAACATTTCAACATAGAAAGTTACACCTCAGATGTCTCGACACACACAGACACACACACACAAAACATGAAATTATTTCAACCCGTAGTGAGTACTATTTGGGATGTGTAGAATTATTAAACAGATCCCAAACAGTATTCACTACTGGTTGAAAAATTCCCCATTTATTGTGTGTATGTGTGGAAAATGTATACTTTTAATATAATTACATGTTAAACAAAACAACAGACCACACAAGTTCACAGAATAATAGTTGCCAGCTTCAGGAGAACAAAATTCAGCCACGGAAAAGGGGAGCCAAGCATCGCAGCAACAAGCCAACTCCCACTATACCTCATAACTTTAAGAACACCACGGTGGTAACAACTACTACTACTAACATATAAGAAGGGGGTGGGGAGGTTAAGTACTACTTGTTACAGATACCAAAACCTGTCACTTAACATTACAGGTCTGGAGGCAGTGCAGACTTACAGGCTACATTCCTACCAGTCCCCGACTGATATCGACACATAGTGTGAAAAGGTATCAACTCGGCAGCGGCTCACAAGCGAACGCCACATTGTGGGGACGCATTGCTCAACACCACGTTGCTGGGTCCCATATAGAGCGTCCCTCTCGCTAAACACTAGAAGGGTTAAACTACACATTGACTGCACTTTGACCGACCCACAAAACCTCACATTAGAGGGGAACGTTTATAAGCGACACTCTTCACGGAGACATCTAAAGGTTTCTATCCGGACAGAAGATCCGGAGACAGTGATTGAAGACGATGCCGAACAATCTACTTGACCCCGCTTCAGTGTAATGCTTGGAAAGTAAATATCGGTCGCCCGCTTGTTAAAATCATATACGCAACGATTGTATCGTATAAATATACCCAGCCAGTACGTAAACATGGGTCAACAAGTTATTGAACAGCCGAGACTAGACGATAATGGACCTAATCTGGTTTCTCGAGAAGACTGGTCCATTCAACGCCAGATGGCACCACTGGCACACCGAAGCTGTGTCTCCAACTTCATAAACAGAAGTTTACCCAACTCGGATACGGGAATGGGTCGCATATACGCGGACACCTTCTTGTTAAACTCGTCTAGACACTTGAAGACTGCGTAAAGGGGTTTGAAACAATGAATTTTTAATAGGACATCAAAATGAAAGGAGCAAAAGAAATGTATACAGCTTAACAGAGTTGACTATATTGAAATGAATCACCCCGCCTTAATATTGAAATAACCAGCTTCCGCCAGTCATGATAATAATAAAGCCGATCTACATTATAAACAAACTTGGCAGCCCATAACAAAATGGCTACATCCCCACTTCGGGTATAACTAGAAACAAACGCCGCAGGTCTGTGGGTATTGGCTAAGTTCGGGGTCCCCCATCTGTCACCAAGCTAATACCTACACGACTCCGTCGTCAACATCACAACACAATTAGCCCATGACTCGGACGATAACAAAACCGACCACCTTCTGAGGTCAAAACGAGCTACAAGAACGTTTGACAGGCGCACGATTTACGAGTTAATCCATTAATAAATCAAACAGTTAATGGCGCTGAAAAAAGTTTGGGTTTGGTCGCGTGAAAAGCTTGTTTGGAAATGGTTTCTTGTGCTAAAAAACAACACTAAACCACCGTACGGCCAGGCATTTTTAGCCTATTATGAGCCATTAGAAGAGTTGTCGGGTTAGGTAGGAAATGAAACCTTGTTCACGGAAATAACATTATACTACAGTTATTAGCAGTAAGAGATGGCTGGACTGGCGTGTGAGTGGGGGGGGGGGGGAAGTAGAAGGGGAGATATTCGAGCTAGGAATATGTCAATATCTGTAATCTCTGGATGTTTGTTAGTCAACTTGACGGTTACTTGGATTCTTATAAAACTAGCCCAGGAACATGTCTCACTCTCTGATCTCTGTGTGTGTGTGCGCGCGCTTCCCCATTCCTTCCCCACCCCCACTGAGAGAAAGGGGGGGGGGGCTATTAGCACAAGTTAAATGGCCATTAAACTCTAAAACCTAGTAAATCTTTCAATGACTCAGGTCTAACAACTCCTGGAGCATAACATCCTTACTCAGACTATAACCTGCAAGGTTCTTCTCTAGGCCCAAAACATTTAATTTAATCAATGTTTGGGGTACGACTAAGATCACTGTGACTGGTGAGGGATGGGGGAATGATTTGATTAACCTGGTGACTGGCAAATCCCTAGGATGATGATGATTGATGTTTTACGGCCACTTTTGTGCACAATGTAGGCTAAATGGGCCGAGCGACCTCCAAATGTAACGAGACGAAGTGAAAGACGAAACAACCTTCAGATATGCCCACGCCGGGATTCGAACACGGGAGGTAGTGATCTGTGGTCCAGCACGCTACCGCTAGACCACGGAGGAATCCCTAGGGAAACAACCCCCCCCCCACACACACACACAAACACGCAGGTATCATTAGAACTCGAACCATGACATGGTGGTTTGCAATGCTATGCTCTACCTATCTGGCAATTGGAACCAGGTAGTGGAACCACCACAACCCATAACTAACATCACTTCAGTCAATTTGAGGATTGTATTTTACAATTGAGTAAGAAATGAATTGTCTGGTTTCTGAAATTAAATGAGACTTCTACAAATATCCAGGCACGTCATTATAGTTTCTTTTCTTATTATAACTGCTGCGGTTGATAAGCAACGCCCATCAGTGTCTTTTTGGGGCGATCTACTCATGAATATGCAAGCTCTTTGTGATGTCTCGGATCCAATCTTGAGTCATCCGGTTGTTTTTGCTCTTTGCGTAAAAACTGAGCATTTTTCTTACACCTGAATGTGAATGTGCCGAATGCATTTACCCACAAACTCACGCGTCTAGCGTAAATTAGCAATGTGTACATTACCTATATTGAATGCATCAGCCCCCCCCCCCCCCATGCTTATAATAGTCGGTTCAGGACACAACAATCACCGGCATATTTGACTGGTTCAGCCAAAATGTAAAGAAAACTAAACCGCCCGCAAAATGTCAAACTCGTGATGAACTGTATGTATATTTATACTTGTCACAGAACAAGATGGCTGGAAGGCTCTGGATCTTGTCTTTTGTTTCTCTACCACAGCCACTGGGTCGAGGAAGGTCTACAATCTGGAATAATAGTGATCCAGCGATCAAACAATTCTATCAAACCAGAACATTTCACAACGAGCCTATTCTATAAACCAACATCTGTCCATATATTGACTTGTGGTGACTACAGGTGTATAATATGTCGGCGAAGGCCAGTTAGTTTATATTCCTGTCAAACACCATCTGGATCCTCGCGGATCCAGATGCTTCTGCTTCACACACACACACACACACACCAATACCAATAGATTATCACTGGGTGTACCACCGGAGTTAGGTCATAATCATAGATTATGCATTTGCTACAATATACATATAATAATTCCCCCCTTCTCTTTCTGTGTGTGTATACGTGCGTACGTACGTACGTGCGTGCAGTGAGTAATTAGGATGAAATATCTACATTACGAAGCCACTCCCAGGAGAAGCGATCTTACAACATACCCCTAATATGTAGTAACACATGCTACTAGAGTCTAGCTATAATACTACCATAAAACATAACACCAACTCGGTGATTACTAAACATCCAAAATGATGTATTATCATTCTGATTGGCCGACTACTTCAGGCTGACCTAATTACAAAACGGATTACATATTCTGGATGAGGAAAACCGTTAGTGAATATAGCTCTCTATCATAGCGTTACTACTAATTACCACAGTCAATAGAACACTGGTTTCATTATTGTTAGGAACTCCTCCCAAAAAGCAGGAAGATTTCTTCCACTTTTGTGGATAAGAATAATAATAATAATGCAGTGACCCTTATGTGATATTTAAGCAAACTACGAGAATAACTTACTCGTACTTCGTAGGCAGATCTAGCAGGGAAATTTCTAGAGGTTCCAATTCCCCCTTTTAATAGAATTATCTACCATTTTTATTGGACAATCCCTTTAATAGGAATACATAGCAACTGGAAACAAATACCCATCCCCATGTGTATCTAAACATCAAGTTTCATTAGATGAATTTGGGGGGGGGGTGAATAGAGATAACAAATATCATGTACATTAAAACACCTAGACAATAAATATTTAAATGTTTAATATCCAGCCAGAGTTGTAAAATATAATATTTAATTTTGGTACATCCTTGAATGGTACACGATGTTATAACATGACAATTCAAATATCTGGTGATATTAGCTTACTGTCATTACTACACACTAATCTAACACATCCTTAGTAGAAACAAACAAAAATCGACCAATCCAGTCATTGCAAGCTGCACCTATAAGTATTTATACGAGGGACATCGGTTGCCAGAAACAAAGCTATGGTAGACCGGAAGTGCTTCTTTAACGTTAAGCTACTTCTTTCTGCCCACTACATGTTGCGAACTAATACAGACAACCATGCTCCACAGATTAGCTTATTGGAGGAAATCAACTTGTTTACATTAATAGGTGTGGTGAACAGTGCCGGTAATCCTTCTAATTCGATCTTGGTCAACCGGGGTCACCAAGTCAGAAACAGTTCCGAGGAACTGCCAGGATTTACAAGAAACACATCTTTCCCATCCCAAACACGCTAATTACTGTTCAACGTTTGTTTATATTTTAGAGCAACTCATTGCAAGGAAAGCGAAATGACGGCCACACCCCGTCTTGGCCCGACCTTGATTCTGTCTAGGATATGACTCACTTGACCGCGAAAATTATAACTTTAGTATGAAGTTAAAATAACTCAGCCTCTCAATTTACTAATCGACAGGAAGGAAGCGGATAGCTCGTCAAGACTGAGAAGGTAAATCAGTGGGAACGATTTCTTTAAAAAAGAAGCCCCCTTTGTTTATACAAATGGTTTCAGTGGGCTTATATTAACCGCAGAGAGTGTGTGGTGTCTCACTGCTCCGTGCATGGTGTACTCCCGGGATTTATTTTAAGATCTGAGTCAGCGTTGTTGCTACACCAAGACCGGGAAAACCAACTGAACAAAACAAAAACAAAAAACGTTCCCAATAAAAGTACAGTGCTCTTTGGTTTTGAATACTGAAGTTAACCCTGAAGGTGCGCAGGTTAAATTTAAATCGTTTTTCACTGACACACATACACATCATGTAAACTAGTGAAAGATCACTTATTAAAGGTACAAAATTTCCTGTAATTTGAAGTGGTAATGAGGATTTGTGATATTCTGTGCCAGAGTATTTTTACCTACTGTGAAAACAAGCACGCATGCATAAAAGGACAAGTAAAAGGGAGACTAGTGAGATATTACATGCTTCTCTGGAGTCAGTACCTGAAAACCCATCCATTTCGCCGATATTCATGATTCATAATTCTCTGTGCAAGTGAATCCATTACACACACACACACACACAGAGAGAGAGACGAGACCAGTGTACATCACAGTCTTAAACATAATCAAAACAGAACAAACCAGCCATATGTGGACAGGTAAACAATGATAGTAAGAGATAAACGATATCAGGCAATAACATGGCCAATAATCAACTCCGGTGATAAGACGAAAACGAAATGTCTGATGACTTCAGAGAACCATAAAGTCAGTGACGGAAAACATTGCGGTCCATTAAAAGGGGGGGGGGGTACCTAATTTTGAAAGCTGGATAGTTAATACGCAACTAAAACAGAAAATGCGCCTGCAAACCTCTTTTGACAGCCTGTTTCACGAAGTGGGGCCTGCTATACAGTCATTAAATACACAATAATGCTGGGTCCCCGAGTCAAAACACTGATTCTTGACACTGATAATAAGATCTGACTTGACAAACCGAGATTTTCCAATGTCTTTCTGGTGGACAAGAGATTATGCACATAGTTTGGCCTATTCGTGTCCTGTCATTGGTGCACTCAAAAGTTGGTATTATGTCTTGAAATAAAAACACCGTTTCATTGATAGATGTTGTTTGTTTTTGAGGCGATCAAATATTTGTCCACTGTCGCTATATTCACCCTTCTGTATTTTCTAAAGAAAACTGAGGTTGTAGTCAGACATGTCATATAAAAGGGAGTTGCAGTAGCCTGTACCAGATACAATAATCTCACAGACAGTTGTAACAAGTGGTTCTTGGTGTCAGGATTGTTGTATTTCATTACAAGCTTGATGCACGTGTCAAGAAAAATATTTGCTCAGATTCAGATATCAAGGTGATCTTTTAACACGCACCGGTCGCTTCTCTGTTATAATAATTCTGATTAATCTTCCAAAAGTTGTATTCACGATTATTCCTGATCATCGTCACCACACACGCACTACAAACTTATATCTGATATGATAACACACTGTATTAATTATAAAATACCTGACTCAATCCAGTGAATGGCTTACCAATCTGAACTAATATCAAACTTGCTACAACACTAGGTCACTAAAATAGACAGGACTATGAACTGAAGTAACAAAAATTGCTCGGAAATTAATATCAACAGCACGGAAATGTTGACTGTATACAACAAGTGGGAAGATTTCTACACATTTCACCTTGTATTTAACAAAATATTATTTATTGAGGCTGCTTTAAGTAAATGTATTCATGTTTACTTTTTGTTGCTGCTAACTATTTATCATCTTTATGAATTGACCAAGATTAGCTTTCACAAGTTTTGGCCAGACATTTAATGGTCGTCCGGCCATCTGAACGGATGACCTGTAACCAAGGTGAACGTAGTTATGACAGAATGACAAGTTGGGTTCATGGAAACCGCTCTGCTCTACAACAGAATATTTTTCATTACTCAAGTCTAAAAACTACGCCTCAGAGCAGTGAGTATAAATAAAGGGATTAGGTATAGAATAGAAAAAGATGGTGTCATCAACTAAAAGGTTGCTGTGTGCGCGCGCAGCGATGGCAGTACGACAATAACAGTACTTCACACAGGTGAGCCACAGTGTGTACCCAACACCATTTATACATCAAAGTATGTCGGCTTGCTAAATCTGTTACTAAAACATACCATGGCAGCCAATTGTTGAAAATAATCTCTCAAAGCAATATTAGATTATATCAGGTTGTTTGTCAGAGCCTTTTACACACACACACACACACAGAGAGAGAGAGAGAGAGGTATGCTAAAAGAGGGCATGTTGGGTTAACTATTGAGGAGCTCAGCCTCCAGACATTTATGACAAATTATAGGCATGTCTATCTCTCTCTCTCTGTATATATGTATATATATATATATATATATAGTTTTCCGCTCACATAATGTGGTGGCAACAAATGGCATGCATCACCGAGTACCAAAAATGGTTGAGAACAGATTCAGAAGTGAATCACATAACCTCAACCACACGTGTGTATGTGTATGATATATAAAAAATCCCCACAGTCATCAGCTGTTTGGTATATAGTACCATTAAAAATATAACAATTTAGTATGGGGAATAAAATGGTTGATAATATCACACACACACAGAGAGGGGGTCATGATGACTCACCAGGACAAGTAATTAGGGAGTGCCTAATGTGGGATAGTGTTAATTAATAACAATAACCTAATATTACCTAAAGAATTCGAAGAAGTGACAATTCGCTAAACGTGCAGTCAACATTCAGACGACACCTGACTACTGGGAACATCCAACAACAACAACCCACCACCACCACAACCCACCCCCC
This sequence comes from Paralvinella palmiformis, assembly GCA_025642065.1. Taxonomy (NCBI): domain Eukaryota; kingdom Metazoa; phylum Annelida; class Polychaeta; order Terebellida; family Alvinellidae; genus Paralvinella; species Paralvinella palmiformis. The sequence goes on from JAODUP010000549.1 coordinate 260,937, forward strand.
ACGTCGTAGTGCCAGGAGCCGATTGAGCCACTACCAAATAGTCTCTGTGTACCGCGACTTACTTCAGCAGACCCGGGGGTTGACCACATACAAAGTGGTGGCAGTGAAAATTACCAGCGCGCTACACCTGACATTGTTGAAATTCTTCTCGTTGCTTGCCCATACAAAACTGCGCTCCGCTCCACACAAACAAACGCACAACAGTCAAACATTTACCAACTACCCATGAATACAGCCCCAAAATTGCCAACCTTCTCTACTCTGTGCGCGAATCAAGGGGTATACAGGCGGCATAATTAGTCTGTAACCAGGCCGCTGGAAGAAAAACATCGGCCAAGTGTGCACCTTTACAAAAGGAAACACTGCCATAACGGGAGGCAGTTATAGCCGTCTAATTACAGGATTGGAGTAGTTAAATTGCCGTATATTCAAAACAGCCGCAGCCATTCTCTGGGACTGACAAATAACTAGGCCACTTTCTTCTGACTGCTTTCAGCTGATTTTCTTCTATTCCATATATAGATTACGTGCAGGAATTCGAAAAGCCATATATATCTATGTGCTGCAATAAGACACCCCCAATCATGCTAACCAGTCCACTTATAATTATACTGGATAAAATTAATGTGTGAGCGCGCACACACACACACACACTATAACAGGTCAAAAGAGTGCAACACACTGCAGTCGTTGATTACGAAAGACTAAATAAAATTAATAACTAAACAAAACACATAGAGCAGGAATACTTTTCTGGTGACAACAATTACCAGGTTTCACAAAAACAATCTAAGTCAACAATATTACACGACGACATGTTCCATCTTTCAAAAGCAAAAGATTCACAAGTATCAACCTATATTAAACAACCACAGGTTGATCACAAATAGCATACACACCATAGATGACTGAGCAATTGCACAAAAGATACAGCACTCATTAAGCACAGGTTTATCCTGTTTAGCACCCTGTAGATTTCAAATAGTTGCACTCACATTGAGAACACATATTATAATTGGGAGGGCGGTATATATATATCTCGGTTGAGATTCTCATGATTTAGTGGGTTAATCTGCATGGCTCATCCCATAAAGCCAGGTCTGAGTCGAGCTCAAACCCTGGCCGTTGAAGTGCCTTCAGATCTGTGGGGAGGGACTGCGTCCCATATCCGGTCTTACTACATAGAAACAATATAATTTGGTAGTGGTATATAGCCTGTTGTGTTCACATTTTTCAAAGCAAGACCAAACCCAAGAAACCTTGATATGAAAAGCAAAACAAACAATCCTATATAAAACATAAGTATTTCAGCCTTTCACTGATAATCATACTAGCTCTGATAATAACAGACACACACACACACACACAAACTCCTCTCTCTCTCCCTGAGAGTGAGAATGTTATCGTTGTTTTTAAGAAAATTATATTCCATTAAGTCATGTATGGACTGTCATGATGATGATTGCCAGATTCACCGACTTATCTGCTAGATAGATGAAACCAACATCAACAGAGGGAGAATGCTCTGTATTTTGTTATGGTTAAGTGGATTCATCGCCAACAAACCGCAGTCACCAAACTGGTCTATATTTAAGAGAACACGCCCACACGCAAACAATGTGATGATGCTAAAACTGGGTCAAACATGTCACCTCTAAGATGATCGTCATCAACAGGACAAGAATACACGCATCTCAAGTTTTTACACATTAAAGTGGAAGACATATTTATGACGGTTTGCAATCTGACGATTTTTCTTTACAATCGGCTAAAATATGGATGACCAATAAAAGATGTGACCTTGATCATGTGACTGGACAGCTGAGAGCACACAACGCCCAATACCCCCCCCCCCAATGTGACCTGATAAACAAGAATGGGGACAACACAAGTAGGCTAAGTGTGCTGAGAGCGACTGACTGATTACAGGTAAGCAGTTCATGGAGAGGTATATCATGATTGGGAATAATCGTGTTGGTCTATATCTTGTCAGACTCCTCCGTGTAGAACGAACCTACCAACGAACCCTGGCCAAACAAAGTCTAGTTAAAGGCCAGTCTTGCCAATTACAAATCTGATAAACAAAACAACCACTTTACAACGCATTACAGAGAATGTTTGCAAAGTACTTTTCACTGGTATCTCTGGACATATGCATCTGGGTGGCTTGCATTCCTGTGCTGATGTGCATTCAGACTACAACACTAACTCAGCTGTGACTTAAATGCACAGGGCATTACATGAACGCTTGTCCGGGACAAGTGGTTTTGCATGCAAGACAAGTAGATCATCCCAAGTACTTGCCCGACAGGACAAGTAAACTGAAGCATATAGAAAACTACTGTTTATTCGTCATTTCTTGACATTTCAATTTACGTGTCATTTTCCCCAGATCACCATCCAGAAGTATGCTGAAAGACTTAAACCAACTGCGCATGTCGAATACGTGGCCCAATCACTGCATGCGTTATCAATGTCTGCAGTTGTTTACCCAGCATAAAGTTGATCATGGTTGGCTCGTTAATGTCACCTGGTCACGGAAGTTTCAGTCCATGTGCTTGTGTTTACATCTGCTTTGCCTCCAGGTGCTTGTGTTTCACAAATAAATATACAACAAACAAAAACACCATTCTTTATTCAACGCTGCTAATAAATTGTAACTTTGCGTTATTCGGTGATATCATGGAGGTTTGTTGGGACATGTAAATTTCAGATGGGACAAGTAAAATTTTGCAGCACTTGTCCTTAAGGGCAAGTGAATCTCAAGAATAAGTGTCATGCCCTGCATGTGGATTCAGACTATACAACACTGACCCAATGTAACACTCAGCTGTGACTTCAATGTACTATATTTAGTAAAACTTGCAACTATATAAATCCTGTACTTAAACACACACACACATCCATAATGCCTACCTTGCAACATACTCCTATAAGCAGTATCAGCGATGGAGAAAATGTGTGGTGGTACTTCATGGCGTTTCTTTCCTTTATACAATTCTATCACCTTCTCAGTGTAGATAGGCAGCTTCTTGTATGGGTTGACAACAACACAGAATAATCCTGAATATGTCTGAAAAACAGCAGCATCAAAAACTCTTAAAACATTTGCCAAGGCAGTTTCAATTCAAAAGGAAAAATTTAAGATTCGGGTGTGGACACAACAGTTCTCTGAACTAATATAATAACTACATAGTTCAATTTACTCTAAACATTCCAAGTGCAGTAAGTGTAACAGACAAGTAGATAGCAGTGATAGAAATAAGGAAAGATATTCACTTGTCCGCCAGACAAGTGAAAATTTCAATCTACTTGTCTACCAAATTTGTACTTGTCCATCGATTTAAAAAAATCTTTTCCACCAATTTTCTGTTACTCGCTCAAGCAACTGGCCAATTAAGCAAAACTACAAGCTTTGTGATTGAAAATAAACCAATACATACAATTTGAAAAACATAATATAACATTTATTGTGATGATTAATTTCTATGCTAGAGCTCCAGCATCCTATCAAGACTAGTGTTCTCAACCTTGTAACGCAACCACCCAGATCTTCAGAATTCATAAATCAGCCAGAAAGAAAAATGAAATCAGTAAGTTCCTGCCATGGTTTTGCATTTTTTACCAACTGTATTAAATATTGTTTAGTCCTGCTCAGCTTGTGAAGAATGCTTTTACAGTAAAGCCAAGATTCCATATACACAATATGCAGCATGTGACATCCATGTGTTTCGAACACCCCTCTCACCTTCTGACCCATTTTCCTTGGGAAAGCCTGCCTGGACACTCGAATCGGATGATGATTCTTAAAATTCTGGGTTCAAACATCCAATTCAGACCAATCGCTATATGGAGCGATCCGTTTTGTTGCATTCGCAAATGTAGTCGCACATATGGAATCACGCTCTTACATCTACGTTTTTCCATTTCTTGTCGCGTTCAGATTCACATAACACATACCGTGTATATGGAACCTGCATAAATTAAAGCTGCATAAATTGTGCCGATAAACAACATTCATCCACCAGCGGCATAAAAATTAATTCCAGATTCCCTGTCAGGCAGTGTTTGGATTTAACAGACGCATATGCATTGGCATGATTCCAGTTATTTGGGAAGTTTGCAAAATTTGAAAATGTGCATTGTATAAGGCATCTCCACAACAAAAATTTATACTAATTTAGCCGCTATAAAAATGAAAGGAAAACACAAATTTTCACTTGTCCACCGGACAGGTGGTCATCGACATTATTCTTGTTCGAGTTAATTATCACTTGTCCTGGACAAACAGACAAGTGCTATTTCACCACTGATACAGCATGGGCCAGCTTAGCTAGATGTATTAGGAAAAATGATAAAACCAGCCCAGCAGATACATCATCATAAGGTTACTGAACATAATAAAAACTTGTATTCATATGGTCCGAATATTGATAAATTTGCTTGTGCTTAAATTATTGTGGAAAGATGTGCTCTTCTGTTAGATACTATCATTTTATAAGATATCACACATGGAAAACTCTTTGATACTTTAATCCAATAAAAACACAGGTTGGTAAGTTTGTGTCTCCCATCTACAAACATTAATTATCGTCTGACAACACACTGACATATCACCTTTCTCACAATACCTACACACATACACACACTGTGTGAACACTGTACAATCAACTAGCTGTGGGTCACAACACCTGCTTACTAAAGGTCATCTGAATGAATACTGACATCCTTTGGACGTAAAGCTAGAATTTCACAAGTAAAGATCCACCATCCAAAGGTATATACAGTTAACATCAAACCAGAAAATTAAACAGGGTTCACAATGCAACTTAATCCAACAAGTTGGACATCTGCATGCAGCACAGGTTCTGTACCCATGTGAAATGACAATGCCCATCCAACTCCACATACGACTCCTATGAATTACCCTTTAAAACAATTTCGTGATGCATACTATTTCTATACATAATCATTTAAGAGCATACATCCTGGTGTTGTTAACAGATTCTGATTGGATTTAAAATGTGGATAAATCTTCCTACAAATTTAACTACCTCGTTTAACTTATCACAAACTCATAACTATGTTAGGTGACCATTTTAACAGCACTAGAAGCGTCAATCTACAGTAAGGAGCATTTTCCACATGACCCTTTCTCATCACAAATCGTCATATATTTTAGCCAAAGAACCACGTTTGGTCAAGTGGGCTGAGGCATATCAGGGCTGAAGTTAGTCAGGAAGCGAGTAAGACACGAGACAAACATCTGCACAAAAAGGACATTTACTGTTAGCTAAGTATACCAAATGTAAGAGGACACAGTGAGAGCCAATTCTATACTAGAACTCAGAGGGAACGTGATTGCAGGATAGTGAAGTTCCCCAAACATCTGACTGGGAGCACAGGACACTGACAGGTGCCTAATGACCCAATCAAGTTATCATCACCACAAAACTGTACTAATAAAAGTTGGATTGGCCACTCCTTGGTGATGTAATCATCTAATGACAATAAGATATTCACAGATAGGATGCAGAAGTTGTTCATTTCTGAATGGCAAAGCTATGCCATCACAAACAAGTAAGATGTTTGTTTATTCCAAGAACTTCCTGAAGTGGGACATACAAGAATTACTCATTATCAGTTCATTATTGGCAGGTGTGACATTTGTTAATGTTATATATTGGATACTGTAAACATCATGGGCCAAATCCTCAAATGGTTGCAACTGTGTGTGTCCAGTGTTTCTAATATAAATATGTACATAGCTGCTGCAATATCAGAAAGAAGATAACTGTTTACAGATTTTCATCTCTGTGAAACACAAGACCCTGTCAAATACTGCCAGTAAACTTTACCATGACACTGCTATAGTGCAGTAACTAGTGCTGTACTACAGATCCATACATTAGGGTTCGAATACCAGTGTTACTTGCGTTCTTGAGACTATTCTCTATGGAGTGGTCCTTCAGACAAATGTCTCAGGGCTGAGCCAAAAACAACGTCTTTGCTCATCCTTCCCATGAAGACAGTGATACCAATCTAGTACAAGTTTTGACAGTTCTAACTAATTATCAAAGTTTAGTTTGGATGAAGTTATAATTTGGGATTCCAAAATGCTGTTCTAGCTGTAACGGATAGCAATTTTAATGCTACTGTAACAACCGAACAAGTCAAGAACTTATTACAATCTTTGTTGATAATTCAATATATATGGATCACATAGGTCCCAGCCAAAATGATCATATAAAAAGTAGGAGTTTCTAAACCCAAAAGTAATAGAAAATAGCATACATTATTTGAACAAAATAATACAGGTTTTCTTGTGTACAGCTACAGTATCAGCCTGCATGAACATGTCGCTTCTGAAAGTATGTGAACTTCCAAGCAACATAGTCAATCAAACATAATTATTAAATGTACATATGCACACCCATGCAAATATATTAAAGTTTCTTGGACACCCAGGTAAGGTAAGGTTTATTTTCAAATTTTCATATATATATATCATATATTAATCACAAGGCTTACATATTGATTTGAATGAATAAATAAAATGAAAATTGAGGGGATCAGTATACCATTAGTGGTATCTTACTACTGGCCCTATGATGGATGAGGGATAATTGCGGTGTACATAAATCCATTAACACCAAGTAGCTAATACAATAATGAAAAGCATCTTTTTAAATGTCCTTTGTGCCCCTTTAGTATTTCTCATTTTTAATTCTGGCCTTTATGAAAGGACACACCACTATTATGAAAAGGTATATATAGAACAGACATGTAAAAAAATGCAAATGTTCCTGTTTTATTGCCACTTCTGTGCATGTAGTAGGCTAAATGAGCCAAGCTGACTTCAGGCAAAGTAAAAGAAGACACGCCCTTTTGACATAACCAGACCAGGTTTGAACCTAGGTGCTATAGATCTGTCGCAAACTGTGCTATCAGTTAGGTCATGGAGGCACCTCAAAATAATGTAAACATGGCGTTTTTACATTTCACCCTATCAGGAAAGAAATGTGCCAACTATTGAAACTACAACTTTCACAACAATATTAATTTAGATTAAATAAAGTGCCCTACCATGCAGGAGCAACACACTAATATATAAATACACAAAAGTGAACTGGCAATACATTTATTAAATCTTGTATGGGTCTATAAATAATTTCCATTGTATACTACAGCAGACTGACTGAGCAGCTTCATTTCAAATTTCGTCAAAACAAAGCTATCACAACAATCTGAAATCTTAGTACACACATGCAGCAGATAAAAATCTTCACGAATAGGCCACATTAAAATGCTATCAAATTCAACTTGGATGTACATTAATTTAGCAAGAAGTGGGTTGCTTAAAGAGAGAGAGAGTTCTCCTGTGAAACGCTTTAATGAGAAACAAGACTTGGCCAAATGTGACCAGATTTGCCAAACAAAGCACATTTATCACAGCCAATTACTAGCCGATTATGAAGACTTTATATTGGTACATCCACCACCCAAACCTGGTGTATTCAAGAACATTTAATCTTTTCTCAGTATCATGGCAGCTGAATTATGCACTTGAAGGACCTCACTGAAGATAAAACCACCAACACTGAACTAACTGTATTAATGTAACATTATACTTCAATTACCTATATTAGGTAATTAAAGCAACAAAGTATCATAATTACATTACACAATTATTTACCTAATTACTTCATTTGGAGTTAGTGCTTAGCCCTTTGTCAGTGCTCCTTCTACCAACAATACTTTAATATCATTTATTTCAACCTCTAAACAATGACAATGTACGCTAACTAAATAATTATGCTATTTACAGTAGAAAAGCGATATCATTGGTCACATCAAATAATATATACATCAGCTGCTTTTGTAAACTGTGGGAGAAGGCTGGCTTGGTTTTGGATTTTAAAACAAATATGACTAGCATTTGTAGGCATTATACAGAAAGATAACTTCAGGCTGTTACAGGGATAAGGTGTACAGGATATTATTTTGCACATCTCAGTTGAATTCAAGTTAACTCTGATCAGCACATGTGACCATGTGATACGCCTTACAACTGGTGGTGATGCATTTAAACTGTTAAGAGCATCAACCCCCATTTCATAAATAACAACAGAACTACTGTGCTCTTAAAAGAGATTTAGTAATAAAATGACAGGTGAACCAGAACTCCGAATCACAGAGCCTATCATCCCTATGTATTTAAATAACACCTAATTCCAATTATCTCATCCCATGGCCTTGCCCTTGGTGAATCAGTGTTGTGTCGTACAGTGATACACCTTGCTGAAATAACTGATTCCAAGAAAGGGTTATACAAATGCATTCCACAAATGAAAGTGGAGGAAAGATGTTTGTACACACCAAAGCTGTAAAGCTTTTCACTCACTTGAGGAAAGAAGCTAAAAAAGTAAAATCATGTAGATCTATTCGAAAGTTTACCAACAAAAAGAAAGTTCACATTGGTTGCTATTAGCCTATTACTAAACTGTAGACTAGCGGTATAATAGACTAGTACTAGTACTACAGTAGAAAATAAAATGTAAGTCCCATATTATGTAACACAAAATAACAATTGTCGGTGATAAATGATCCGTAAACTCTGTATCAGTATGTGTTAGACAATCGGATCATGTAGACTAGACATCTAGATCTAGTCACTAGACTAGTGTATCACAAACAACTGTCAGTGTCACTGGTTTTAGTCTACGAATTCGATACGAAAAGCGGATTACCATTCACTTACGTATATCAATCCCGAGTAATATCGTTCTTTTAAATTGAACAGGACAGAAGCTTCATTGAGACAGGTCAGTTCAGCCATATCTTCTACTTTGTGAAATTTCGGAGGGTTCATTTTTTGTATGTCATCTTTTGACACGAGCACCTGCTTGCCGCTCTCCTGTATTTCGACCACTACATCGTCGCCGCGTTCCTCCAATACGCTGGCAGCGACAAATCCCTGCGTCTCGTGAGGAACCCAGATCAGCCTCTTGGCAGCCCAGGCCGCCTGGGCAGCGGGGTCATTGACCATTTCCTTGTCAACGATCAAGTATTTCAACTCAGCACCACTAATTCCGTAGTCCGCCATGTTGGTTCAGTTCAAATGGGAGCGACTGTCCACAGTGGCAAGTTCCGGTTGGAAACAAAATCGCAAAATAAACCGCGTAGAAGGCACCTGTACCCTAACCGGTGTCGATCAAATCATCATAGGTAACTCCAGCTATTTGTATTCCAAAAGACCTAGGTGTGTTACTCCTTCACCAAATAGCGGTGACTATTTTAATTCTTGAAAACGATTAACCACTTACTACTCGAGTCATAACCGAGGCATGAGTCACGTGATGTCTATAGGCTCATACTTACGGAAGACGAAACCTGACTAACGCTTTGAAGTGGGCGGCAATAACGAGGTGTAAAATTTGGCGGCAACTCTCAGATACCTAGCACTCGATTAGCTTCCAATTAATTATTGATAAGTTATACCTGACCATAGTTTTCGTGTCCAGCATGTAATGATCATTTTCGTTATAACATTATTTACTTGGAGAATTATTTAATGGGTTCGGCAAAATGTGTCAATGAAAAACTAAGTAGACCTACTATTTACTTTTTTAATACATAAAAAAGGCCTGCTTAAAAATACGTACATCTTTTGAAAGCAAGAAAATAATAATAAAGTACCATTTACTTACATATATTAATCCAGAATAGTATCTGGTTTTGAGGTTATGGAGAACGGATGCTTCGTTCAGACACGTGAGTTCCGCCATGTCTTCGACGTTGTTAAACTTTGGAGGATTCATCTTCTGGATGTCATCTTTCAAGATGGTCATCGTCTTTCCAGTTTCCTTGACCTCCACGATGACCTCGTCTCCTCGCTCTTCTTTCATCGAGGCAGCGATGAATCCCTGAGTTTCGTGGGGTACCCATACTAACTTTTTCGCCGACCAAGCTGCTTGTTCCGCGGGATCGGTCACCCTTCTGTCCACAATCAAAAATTGCAATTCCGGGTCATTTATATCAGCCATTTTGTATAGGCGATATCAGGAAACCGATTTTGAGCGAATAATCCGAACGCTCTCCCGGTCGCTAAACCAGACTGGATCTATGAAGTGTGAAACCATACAAAGCCTGGCACCATTCCTGGAATTAAGAGGGCGAAAACAGTCCTGCTAATGAAAAGCACTCAGAAAGCAGGAGTTAAACAACAGCTCGTGCGCCACAGGAAGGTGGAATTACGCGAGTATTCTAGCCGGCCAGTGAACACCCTCCTCTGCCTGCGAAATTATTCCTTGATCCAGAAATGTCTTTCTACCGAAGAAAAGAAAAGAAACCGCGAACTGTCAAGCAGACGATAACCGAAGTCGACCAGAACTATGGCGGTCGCCGAAATATGTGAAAGTGGTGAAGTCAGGTCCGGGTTTTATATACACGCTGACTAGATTGGCGACAAGAAATACCTCCCACCAGCGTTAACCTATTATGTATACACACACACACACACACACACACACACCGTCACACACACACACACATCTTCGAGTAACACGACAACATCTCGTCGAAGATAATGATGCTCTATTAATTTTGCCCACTGATACTCACGTTTATTTATCACTGCTAGTGGAGCATGATGTTCGGCTTAAAACATCGCAGACTAACATCTATAATCGCCAGTTGATCATTTGTCGCAGCCGGATCTGGCGGAATGCGGCATTGTACAATTACATTCCGCTAAAGATGGTTCGATCGGGTTTTGCCCCGAAAGACATCGACCGGGTCTGGATATAATATATGTGCGTATCCATAATTGAATAACGGAGGGCGTTGTATGAATGAATACTGTATTTCAAACACCTAAAATTAAATATAGCATTATTGCTATTATTATTATTATTAGTAGTATATTAGTAGTAGTAGTATGACTAGTAGTAGTAGTAGTAGTATTCTCTTAACATGTTATGATACAATTTTTTTTTATAGAAAAGTACATACTCCTGGTACTAACCAGTAGTCGGAATGGGGTGGGATGGCATTTGGTGACTTTTAAATAAACTGGATTCATATTTAAAAAACTATTACAAGTGCACATTACAGAACAACAAAATGGCCATATTATGTATCAACTTATTTTGTTCTCTTAATTAAGTCATGACGCGGTCATCTAGAAATTTGTAAACATATATTTAGCCGATCCTTCTACATCGTAGGTGCGTTCTTTGTTTATTTACGACTGACTCCTAAAGGAACGCGGTTCATTATTTTGATTACTCCTGATAAGCCGCGGCTTCATAAAAAAAGCAATGCAAAATATTTCCACCGTTTTTTAACTTCCTTTCACATCCGACGAAAACCTACAAGCCTATAGCGGTATACACGGCGGGCTCGTTTGGTGCGAACTCGTTACTCCGCGGGTCGACTTTAATCGCGACTTATTCTGCGCGGTGCTCATTGAAAAATATTTCCCGTCATTTTAATGTCTCCGAACCTGAAGTAGAGCGACACCAAGAAACCGACTTTGGTTGTTTAATTCACAGAATGTGGCCTAAAAATTGTTGAGGGAATCGATGAAAAATCGCAACAACTACCATCTACCAATGTTTCTTTAAAACGATCTTCATTATTGCTCTTTATGCGTTTCCCTTATACCCTGCCATTTTCTAATCTGTGCTTTATTGTATAGAACTATCGTTTAAATCCCAATAACGTAGCTTTGTGTCAACGTGGGCTTTGCCTGTATAAAAAGATGCCCATTTTAACAGATTTACTTATTTATATAATTAATGTTTATCCTGGGCCCATATTTTCAAAGTCCGAATGTGACCAGTTACCGAAATTCGTTGTTCAATATTCTCCCACGTTCCTTCAGCTACCGCTACAGGAATATATAATGACACACGAAACCTGAACCAGCCAAGATCTTTGAAAATACGGCACAATATATTTAATTTAGTTATTAACTTTTATTCGTGATTCCCCTGTGGAGTTATACGTATTAAATGCATGTTATAACCTGCTGGATAACAGAAATGTAGCCCCATTTTCAATTAATCTAACCAGGGGGGTATCGGGGTAAAAGTTTTTAACACAAGAAAGACATTCTAGTGCAGTTGATAAGTGTGTAAAACTCGAAAAATTATTTGTTTTTCATTGTTAATTTTGGCAAACATTTGTTATATTTGAGTTGCTCTTTGAAACTGGCTAGGCTTGTTTTTAATAGTTCGAAACAGCCACTATAACTATTGCACTATGAAAATATCCAGATTTTGTTATGTGAGCATCTTTGTGGTCTCTCATTCTCTGGCATCTGGGTTCAAACTAGACTGGGCTACGTGTGTAAATGGTGTTTCACCTTTCACTGCATGTCGTTTATTACCTTTGGGGCTTGCTGGACTCAGTCATGTAGGCTATGACACAATTCCTCGTAAAATGACAGCCTTCTTAATTACGTGTAACATTATGATCAGGAATGGCAATACTGAAACCGCTAGCAGAACAATAACGTTTCTTCTTAGTTGGTTTCGTAGTGTAGTGGCTATCACGCTCGCCTCACACGCGAGAGGTCCTGGGTTCGAACCCCAGCGGAACCATATAATTTTTTTTATTTTTCAATTGTCAAATAAGGTTTAATTGCGAAATGAAATAAATAATACAAATTTAGATGATAAGACCAATTAATAAAAATACCATTTTATATGCAACCACATGTATTTTATACAATACAAACTGCCCAAATAGCAAATTATTTAATGTACATGATACTCGCACGGGGGCGCCATTAGTAAATATTTAAAATAATTTATATTGTAACTTTCCTACAGAAAAACCAAACTGATATGCGTATGATTAATACACCATGTCCTCACACAAAACTGACACATAATATAAATATTAATAAAAAATAGTTGCAAGTCTCAAAACGAATTTGTCTAGGAGCCAATAAATCTAACTTTGAGGAAACTCACAAGAGGGCGCTGGTAGTATCCGTCTTATTTTCTTGTCTCGTGGAATCCTACTATTACGCTAATTGTATTCAGAATGAATAAAAATCTCACAAAAAATATTATATCAATATATATAAAGTTCCAAACAAGAGAAGGGGTTATAAAAATATATCTTCAGATTAAATTTATCGGAATATACACTTGATTAAAAAGCCATACGACAACACCATTAACCATTAATATCGTTAAATGAAAAGATAGGATATCATTTTCCACGTTAGTTACAACCTAAGATCATACTTTTAGGGATCATTTCTATAGTATGTATCGCCGGGACACCAGGTAAAACTGGTTCCAGACCCAAAGCCACGATGATGAGTCGTAGTGTTGCTTCCTGAGCGTGAAACGGGTGTATGGATGTCGGTCTTAACGGCCTGATTGTCCTACGTCTTGATGAACGTTCCTTTGGTCCTGTTATGGAACAAAGGAGGGAAGTAACGCAGTCAGAGTGGTACTACTTTAAGAAAGTAAAAGAAATTAATGTAATCGAATGCTTGTGGAGCTATTCTAGTTACAACTATTATAAGGGGTCACGAGCAGCATTTTGATTAATAATGCATGAGTGTGGGGTCTGAGCAATAGAAATATTGTGGATGGTGGTGGGTAAACTATGTTTTTATTGTTGCTCCGCTTTGTGCAAATCTGTGTATGGTGGTGGGTTGGTGTCTGGAAATTGAACACCATGTATATTTTAAGTAAAAACAGGAAGAAATGAATATCATCGGAGATAATGTAACGGCGGTTTAACACCGAAAAAGATCGTTTTAATTTTGTCAATATCATCGTGAACGATAGTGACATCTGACGTGTATGCAATAAATGTTTATGGTATGTTATGGCTAGGGAATGGATTGATAAAATCTATGAAATAAGTTTGATATAATTTGAGACTTTCCACTGTGAACACTCCTTTAATTAAGTATACACTGGTGGAATGCATGCAGGCTTTTATGTAACTTCATACGAATTTACGATCTCGGGATTAACTACGTGATGAATTATTATCGTGTGAAAATATTATTATTGTTTTGTTGTCCACAGTGAAGCCTGGTGTAAAAAGACCTAGGGTCCCCTAAGATGAATGTTTACTCCCCAGATATGTTTAAATCTTATGACATCAAGACCATAGTGTTTTGACTGTTCAGACATTCCAACCTGATTTTTAATGCTATATAGTCCACTTGGATGCTGCGTACTATCATAATTGATCGGGGGGACACTATAATGCCCTATGCCGAAATAGGCAATTCCTTCAGGGGACATTATATCCTTATACTTCGGTTTGTAGGCATACAACAAATCACTAACTAAAACACAATCGAGGATGAATATTATCACAAATGCGTACTTCTAGAAAGCTAACAGATCATGCACAGAAAAAATATTTATTAGCAAACCTGCATGAAGTGTAATAATCTGAAAACTAACTTTGTACATGGCATAGAAAATGAGAATACTTGATAAAACGAGAGCATTTCATATGCAGATGCCATATTTAACGAAGAATATTACTACGAGATAAATTTTAAATTATGGATGGTTGGGTGTATAAAAAACGTGGGGGTGGATCTAGGAAAAAATTAAGTTGTGAGAATTAGGGGGATAAAAAAGTACATCCCACCAGCCCCATACAAATAGTTCTGGAATAACCCTGTAATACAATAATTTCATATTTTGGTTATAAATATCATACACTCTGCCAATTTTTTAAAGTATACAACGACCAAATAAAGATATTTTATTCC